>OX438806.1:20186948-20323959 GCA_949316475.1 Hypomecis punctinalis
CCTCTAGAGCTTTCCATTCGTCCCTATCTACTGCTTTCTTCATCCAGGAAGTACCAGCCACTTTGTTGATGCCATCAGCCCATCTTGTTACTGGTCTACCTTTCCTTCTCTTGCCTTTTGGTCCATGCCATTTAGTTGTTGTATATGTCCATCTATGGTCTGGCAGTCTGGCCATGTGGCCTGCCCATCGCCACTTTAATTTAAGCGCATGCTGTAGGAAGTCAATCACCTTTGTTTCTTCTCTTATATCTCTAGCTCGGACTCTATCTTGTAGTTTTAACCTCATTACACTTCTTTCCATGGCTCTTTGGCATGTTTTTATTTTATGTTGTATGTTTTCAGTGTAGACCCATGTCTGTGCCCCATACGTGAGGCATGGTTGAAGGCAAGAGTCCATAGCTATCTTTTTCAGGCGCATTGGGATGTTGCTTTTGAAAATTTCTTTTAGCGACCAGTATCTATTCCATGTTTTGTTTATGCGTCTCTCTATTTCTATTTTATTGTTGTTTTGGTCAAATGATATTTGTTTTCCTAGGTATTTATAGGATTGGACATATTCTAGAGCCACACCGTCAAGGTAGATTGGAGGCTGGGTGGGCATGTTGGTCATTAATTTAGTTTTCTCTATGTTCATTTCCAGTCCAACCAATTTACTAGCATTGCTCAGGGTTTCTATCATTATCTGCATATCCGTGATCTTTTCAGAGAAGATGATTATATCATCAGCAAATCTAAGATGTGTGAGCTGTTTTTTGTCAATTTTTATGCCGAGATTTTTCCATTCCAGTTCTTTGAATACTTGGTCAAGGATTGCTATAAAGATCTTTGCCGAGAGAGGATCGCCTTGCCTCAGCCCTTTGTTGATTTGGATTGTGGGACCTAAAGTCTCGAGCTTTATTTTACTAGTACTTCTTCCATAAATATTTCTTAGTATATCTATGTATGTTTCATTTATGCCATTATCCTGAAGAGCTTTCCACATCGCCATATGGGACACCGTGTCAAATGCTTTTTTATAGTCGATAAATGCTACACAGAGGTTGTTTCTATACTCTCTGTATTTCTCAATTATTTGTTCTACTGTGTGGATGTGGTCTATTGTGGAGAAACCTCTGCGAAACCCAGCCTGCTCGATTGGTTGATTTGCATCTATTATATCAGTTATCCTGGCAAGAAGGCATGATGAAAATAGTTTGTATATGCAGCTCAATAAGCTAATGGGTCTATAGTTGTTGATGTCTTGTGGGTTTCCTTTTTTGTAGATTAACGTAATGTGGGATTCTGTCCATTGGTGTGGTATGGTTCGAAAAGTGAGAATTTTATTAAATAGTAAGCATAATGGTGTAGCTAGTGATTTATTTACCATCTTTATCGCTTCATTTGGAATATTGTCTGGTCCTGAGCTCTTTTCAAATTTCAATTTTTCTATATGTTTTTTAATTTCACTGATGGTCCAACATGCGACAGGTTCCTCCTGATTTACACTGTGGCTGACATCTGCATCTTGATTTCTTCTGAGGTTATGTTCAACGATGTGAGGTTTGTCTTTCTGGTAGAGGTCTTTATAAAACACTGTAGCTTCCAGTAGTATGCTTGGTCTGTCTTCTAGTTTTTTTCTGTTACTGTCTTGTAAAGTGGTTATCCATGCCTTATTAGTTATAAGCTCTTTGTGAGCTCTTTTTATGCTACTCTTTTCTCTGATGTTCCTTTCAAATATTTCTTGTCTATGTGTTGAGATATCTTCTCTGATTTTTCTGTTAGTTTTTTTGTACAGTAAACTTAGTTTCTTTTTCATACCGGTTGTTTTTGGTTTTATTTCTTGCAATTTTGAACGTTGATATATTAGTTGCTTTGTATCTTCTGACAGAACATCATGTAGAGAAGTACTTTTCCTTGCAGTTTGCTTGGCTGTTGATAGTCCATCTTTAATAAGTTTTTCTATTTTATCATAGTAGCTTTGAACGGAGTCATTTTCTTCAAGTTCTAAGTTATTTACATTAGTTTCAATATACTTTTTATAATCATTTATTTCTTCATAATGTTTCAAAGAACACATCCAGTTTGAAAAGTGCTTTCTACTTTTTCTTTGCTTGGTGATTGAGATGGTTGCTCTAAGCATTTTATGGTCTGAAGGGAAGCGTCTCTTGTGCAGAAATTCAATATTTAAAAATTTTGAAGGATCATCAGTTAGAAAGTAGTCTATCTCATTTCGTGTGTTTTGGTCAGGGGAGACCCATGTCCATCGGTCCTTGGGTTTGACCTTGAAGAAGGTGTTCATAATTGAAAGTTCATGTTCGAGGGCATAGTTTATCAGGAGAGTACCTCTTGCATTTTTGTCTCCAGTACCATACACTCCTATTGTTTTATTCCTGTTGGATGATAAAGGTGTCCCAATTTTTGAGTTAAAATCTCCCATAATTATATGGTTCTTCCCAGCAATATGTTGTGCTTGTGTTATTTGACTGTAAAACACTTCTACTTCCAGATCATCTGCATCGCTTGTTGGAGCATATACTTGGATTAGTGATAAGATATTGTTATCAAGTTTTATTTGCAGTAAGGCTACTCTATCAGAGATTCCTTTGAAGGCGTGGAGGGCACTTTTGTGTTTTTTCTTTATTATAAATCCAACACCATTTCTTCCTTTGGTTTCTCCTGTGTAGCATAATATAAAGTCGCTCATTTCTTCGATGGCATTTAAGTTTTTATACGGGTAACGAATTTATTAATTTCTTAACAATCTCTAATTGTATTACGCATTTCTATCAATTTCTAGGATATAATTGTGTCCGTCATTAAAATGTATGGGGAAAAATAGACAATGTTATTCTGATATTTACTCTGCAATATTTCCCTACTTAAACGTTTTGAAATTATACTATATAAATCCACTATAAAACTCTCGACGACAAAATGAATAGAACAACTGATTTCATGGGTCAACTGGTTTTTCGGGATTTCGAGGTTTGTCTTACAGTAAAAGTAGATTGTTATATTGAATTGAATACTGTCCTATAATATATACCTAATATGGTATTTTAAATATTTATATCAATTTTATTAGTATGTATATTTATGATGTATAATAATATATCTAACTTATATTTTTAAATAATGCGAACCCCGTCCATTATTTATACGCTTTTTATCTTCTCCATCCTAAGGTTGCCTGGCAGAGATCGCTATCAGCGATAAGGCCGCCCATTGTTACACCGTTTATGTAGCTTTATTTCTTCTTTTTGTTTTTTTCTTGGTTTGCAATAAAAAGTTTACCTATCTATTTATGTCCATCACTTATACTAAATTGAAATGAAAAGTCCGAAAACCTAGATATGTTTAAATCACGAAAGCTATAAAAAAAATCCACCGCTAGAGGGAAATAGGTCCATATATGACAATGGGTATTATGCATACAATGTTGTAACAGTGTGAAGTTAATGAAGTGTTCGCCATAAATCATACGACGGCCATATATTAGCTTTGGACCGCATTGACAGCGGACACCGGCGTCATTTATCATCGTGTAGGCTCTGTAGGTACGTACCTATAAACTATTCATCTATGAATTGCTGTTGTCTACAAAAGCATCTATGAAAAGATAAAGTTAATTAGGGCAAGGCCAAACAAGCGTATTTTTTTAAGTTGTTAGTCGCGTTGAATGAGTCCCAGAATTTAGGTATGCTGCATTCGGTTCCATACGTACTAAAATCCTGTTATTCTAGTGCTACACGTGGACCTTCGACCAAATATATATAGAATCACAATCGTGTAAAAAAGTGTCCGAGCCAAACTCTGCTCAAGCTACATAGTGGGCAAGCTTTTTAGCTAGACGTATGGCGATTGCAAGCCGACTACTACACGCCGCGCAATGCCCAATTGCTCGATTACAAGCACTAATTATTACTATAAGACATAACGTCGAGATTCGAGAAAGCGGGTCATTGTGAATTGTTTAATGTAACTATCTATGTCGGCATGTATGACGGCGCTCAGACATTTTTTTACTTCTTTCACTTAGGGACTGTGATTCTGTAGATTGTTGCTCAAAGACGGTGACTGATAAAATGAGTTGACTGATTTTATAGCTTCTGCGTGAAAATAAAGATGCGTAGCTGGATTCGCAAACCGAAAATAAGAGGTTCTATGAGTATTGGAACCTTTTAGTGTTGAGACATTATAGGTCCTTCGAAGTTTAATATCTTGTTTTCAAAAATCTTTCTAAGCATCTGGTGGACGCGAGGAATGATCACATTACTGACGTTTATTTAGCTCATCGTATATGCTATGCATCAATGTAGAAAAAATGCCAGGTCGATGATGCTATGTCATTCAGCGTGAAGCCCACTACTAGTTGAGCATTTGTTTTAATTTCATACTTTTAGGGGTCTATAGATTATCCCATGCTTATTGTGTCGTAGTTGCTTAAGAATAACCTAGTTTTATTATATTTTGTTGAGATTAATAAAAGTGCATGAAGGTAAAAAGGCAAAATTTAATTTGTAGTGTTTGTTTATGAGAGATCAACTGTCTGCCTCATGTGCTAACGTTCTACGCTGCGCCATCAATTGTTTCGTAATGTTGTTAAAATACACAAATGGACATAAAGTATTAAACTATAGTAGCCGGCAAACAACTTGAACTTTAAACCATAGCTACCTCTCTTTTGTTTTCTCTGCTAACGAAAGGGAGAGAGTGATATTTTTTGGTTCAACTTACGTGCCGGGACCTATACAAGTCTACCCGCAGTACATGCACCACATAAGTAAAATTTAGATTAACGGTTGGTTTCGCTACGATCTAAGAGTAAAACCTTGATTATTAGTTTTTACGTAAGGTTTCACCGCATGAAAAATGGCCAATGTCACTCTCCAACTTCTGAACTCTATTCACGCCAAAAATCAAGTCTAGCCGTTGCTCTGTTGCTGCATGAAAGAGTAACAAACCACCCACTATCAGATATTAATACTTAGGATATTTTATTATGTTACTTACAATCCTTAGATTTCAACGACAGCTTGATATTATTGCACACATTCATGTATAAAATTGTAAAAAACACATGTAGGTATTTCTGTTTCACGAGATCAGACTGTCACTAGAGAGTTCCTGCTCCATCTGCACATTGAAAGGTCCTGATATGTTTTCGCGTGCATCATACTCTCATTGAAACTGCTCTTATAACTGAGATTTGTATTTTCACTTTCAGCCAGTGTTCTATTTGAGAATATGCGTTTTCTCATTTAAGCTTTGATGCGGTTTTTTTTAAACTGTTATATTCAGTTCCTATGGCTCCATCGCAACATTGATATGCCCAGTATTGAACTATTAAATGGTTGGTATATAAACGACATACCTATAAATATAAATTAAGTGCAATACATTAATTTAGATTCGTTTCACAAAATTTGTCAGCGCACGTCCAAACAAAGCAGCTAAATGTGATAAATGGCTGCTAAATTATCTCGTCCCAGCACTTCTGATGTGTGCGGCGATTATTTGGATGCTAATTAACATAATGTATACAAATACTACACAATTAAGCCGCTATGGAGAGAGATTTGATTTATGGACAGGATTTATTGCCACTAGTTCTAACAATTTTTTTATTTGGCCCGCGTTCAAACTTGATTTAACGGTTAATTTTAACAAAATCAAACTTATTAAAATATTCATTTCGTAATAATTTATTTATTAATTAGATGGTCTTTATCCTGCTTTACATACTACGTTTATAGAAATGTGTGATATGTGATTTTTATCGTGCTTCACACAAATTGATGCGCTCGCAGGATTTTAACCTGCAGATGCTCTGTCCAAATTAAGCTAGAACGCTGTACTACGAACCCGCCAAATTAGTGAAGTGCTTTATCATTTTACTACCAACTTCTATATTATTTTATAGTCTAAAGATTTAAGTTTCTTTACAATATTTCTATAAAAACAAAACAACGATACTATAAATAAACCTAAATCTAGAGTGCCGGCGGCAGCGGGGCGGGGCCTAAGCTACCGGTGGTTGGGTCTACAGAGAGAGAAACCTTCTGACAATGCGCGCCGTATCCAGAACGACCGCCTTCTAACAATAATTATTATCATTTCAGTTATCAGCTAGCGGTTTTGATTGTGTTAGTACACAGAACTTACACTAACCAAGAGCTTGTATTGTAGCTACTGTTTACCTTCAGGGAACTACATACTCGTAGGTACACAGAATACTTTGTACCAGCTTGCTAAGTCAGCAAACATAAAAGTGATATCGTCGTACAACAAAACAATGTTTTCATCAATTATTACAATAGGTACGCTAAATCTGTTTTGATCTCAATTCTTATAACTTATTTGGAATTTCGGAAAACTACTTACTTAACTACTAACTTAATGTTACTAACATTATTTCACTGGGTAGGATTATGTTGACATAGTTAAGCAATGGTTATTAGGACAAATAAATGAAAAGCTCACTATTCCAATTATGCAGTTTATTTACACACAGTGCAATAATATATCGTCGTACGCATTACACACTTTAGTTTTAACAGTTTTTTTTAATGATTTTAATAAGACATACTTTTACGCAAAAACTTGGCAGAAAAAATTAGATACTTAAACTAAAAACTTTTCTGAATAAATAACACGTACTAGCCTACGAGCGTGCAATATTTCTTTCTCAAGCGATTGACCCAAAAAACACATTTTCTTACAATTTAAGAGGTGAAAAGAGTTTTCTCTCACCTTAAAACAAATGTGTCAACTGAATAATAACAATCAGATATGTCACACAAAAACCTAAAACCATCCCGAGGAGATCAGCATTTAGAGGGATCACTTTATACACGTAAAATGTTAAAGGTCGCGCTTCTACGTAGTCAATTAAATATCCAATTTTTGCCGATTTTGTGACATCTGAAATAAGTAATAATTAAGTTACTAAAACTTCAAAACCGAAGAAAAAAATCAGTAGATATTATATTTCTAACGTTTTTGTTTTGTTTTCAGTATGTTTGCCGACTTTTCGACATTTGAAAAAGTCATTATTTGGTTTTAATTGAAGTATAACACAGGTGTTACTCACGCTTAATTTTAGTAGACTGCTTAGTTTACTGTGCTATACTTCAATTAAAATGTGCATAAAACACGCTGGTTTCCATAATCATTATTAGGTTATTACCACTGGGTTACTTTAATAAAACTTTTAAGCGAATATTTTTAGAAGATACTATATTTCTGATGTTTTTGTTAAAATATTAAGATTTCTCATTTTCATAAACAATTATGTTCACATTTAATTTGAAATGTCAGACATGATTATAAAAACTGTTGCAAAAAAACATAATTCCTATACACGGATAAACATAACCTAACTTTGAAATTTGCTTAGTAGCCCTTTACAACCGGCTTATTACAATAGTGACGATCGATAAAACATTGGCGCGAAAACCATATTGATTTTGTAAACGATTGTATGAGACGGGTTACGTTCACAAAATCAGTATGGTTTTTGTGCCAATTTTTTTGGTCGATTTTACGTTTGTTTTCAGCCTGTTGTAAAGGTCTACAATATATTGTTTTGCAAAGTGCTAGGACTTTCAAAGGTCTACTCATACAGCACATTACTGCAGCGGCCAGCAACAGACGCATTGATGGATGTGCATTAACATTTACTTTTTTATAATACTCACATATATCGTCTCATGTAAACGTCATGACTAATTTTGTGATTCATTGAACGACTTTTTTTGTCACTTACCTTTTTCTAATAGAAGTTTATTGTTCAATATAACTCTTATATTAATCGTCTGAGCATTAAACAAACCAGCACACAGCGCCGGGAAAATAGTCAAGAGTAAAGTCCCGAGCACGGACATTGATGCAGCAACCATGTCGAGGGAGACCTGAGACAACATTAAAGATATCAATGAATTACAAACAATCTCCCACAGTTGCATTGCGTTCGCACTGGGGCTGTATGTGAGGACACACACATTGTCAAGTTGGACTATTGTTGTTACGACACGAAGTTTTGTCTCAATCCCAACCTTACTTAAAGCTAAATTAAGTTTGTACGACCATCACATTTTTCAAGGAATGTCATAATAATACGATCGGAAAATAAAACCTACCTAACTGGAAACATGCTATAAAAAAAAATAGCAAAATAAATATAGCTAATATTCTAGTACCATAAACATAAATTAAGAGCTTAGGCTATACCTAAGCTCGTTACATTTTGCACCACATAAAACCACCAGCTTTCAAAATATAAAAAAAGATTCACAAAAATCAGTTCATCTAGAAAAAAGTTATGAGACAAATGGAAAACAATCAAATTGAAAACCTACACCTACATAATTTATCTCAAAGTTGGCTGAAACCACATACCGAAATTTCTTGATAACGCAGTTTGAAAACTAATGCGTAGATGAATATCATAATCTCAGGAACGTTGAACAGCAAAGCAGCAAAAAACTGAAAGAAAATAAAAATACTAAAATAAAAAGCAACCTCAAAATAACCTAGCATATATTTTCAGAAAAAGTAAGTTTTAGTTATTGGTGGACTTTTTTGGAAGATACAAATTATTGTTTCATTAGCGCTGAGAACCTTCTACAGTATTATTTCAGCACTCGTCTTCAATTCAATTTAATTCAGTCTCGGCGAAATGAAAACAAAAGTATCGTTTTCTGTTCAATATGTATCGCTTTTGTGTCGATAACACAGTTTCTTCGTTTCTTGGTAGAGGATCAGGGGTTGCGAACATATTTTGACCAGAGTCGTACCGCATGGGCCTCATTCCGACTCGACGTACTGTAGCGTGTGCGTTCTCAGCGCTAATTATATTTATTTTAAACAGACTATACCGGGTGACTGTTTACACATTGAGCAATCTTTTAAGGGCTTATTCTGTACAACAAAAGTAACAACTTTTGTTCTGCGACTTTTAACAAAACTATAAAAAAAATCAGCTGTTCCATACATTTGGTCGCGGGTGAACGGATTTTTTTCTATGGAACAGCTGATTTTTTTTTAGTTTTGACAAAAGTTGCTGAACTAAAATTGTTTGTTTTGATGTCCTGAATAAACCCCTAAAATGTTGCTCAATGTTTACCAGTCACCCTGTAGAGTTACAACGTAGTGTGGAAATTTTATGCGAGAACAAATTAGAAATGAGAAGATAAATTCATATAGGTACTTATTTTTTACAGTCATACTAGAGACCCGCCCCGGTTTCGACAGGTATAATATACGTCATAATATAAACATTCCTCTTGAAATACTCTTTCTATCAAAAAATGCATTAAAATCCGTTTCGCAGTTTTAAAGATATGAGCATATATATTTAAGGACAGACAGCGGGAGGCGACTTTGTTTTATACTATGTAGTGATTCAGGCAGGACTTAAATTCAGTTAATAGAGACAATCTGATCTGGAACAATTGTTGCCCTTAAAAATACGTATTTGAGTTCGCGATAGCTGTCAAAAATGTTCCAATTACGGGTCGGTTAATTTTTAACATTCTTCAATGGAAAAACGGATAACGTTCAGGTTTGTCTGATCTTAGTAACATTATCAAGGTTATCAAGTTAAGAAAAATGTGTACTTATGTACTCACCAGCGGATCAAAGGACTTTTTAATTTCTTCCGCCGAATTCTTACAAATCGATAGCCGCATCAGCTATCGATTTGTAAGTATTGTAGTTTGTATTGTAGTGTAATGAACTTGTTTTTTCCAAGTGGCGGGCAAACGCAGTTACATTAATATTTACTATATAAAACGCTAGCAAGTTAGTTAAAAGTATCAAATCATGTGAAAACATGAGCAAATAAAATACAACAACCACCCCGCCTGGCTTCAAGCCATGTTGCCCAGTTTTTGCAATACACCAAAACGTAGCCAATCCCATTCTCAAGCATATAATCATAGCCATTATTGATATTGCAATATTCAATGATCTTTTAAAATTTCCCACAATTAATTTTGCATCTATAGTTCCCATAATGTTGATAAATTTACAAAATTTTATATTGGAAACCAAAACTATAACTGAAAACGTAATATATTGCAATAAATAAAACAGGTACAGCTTAAATAACCCCGTTTTAGAATGAATATAGCCGTATATTGTGCTCATTACACATACAGTCATAGTGAACAAAACCGTGCAACATTTAAATAAATATCGAATTTTGTTTGTTTTATATTCTAACAATCCAAAGTCAAAACCTAACACTATGTGGACTATTTTGTAAAGCAGTATGATGGTCTCTGGAACATGGTCCTTAATATGTTTTTTTCCTGAGAATAAATCTATTTTTCGTGGCTTGACAACGATCATGTCGGATTCAAATGCTTTGGTGTTGCCAAAGAATATAATACTATAACACTTGGTGGCCTGCGTGGTAGCGGACGTTCTAGATGGATGGATGGAACAATACGTAGGGTCGTCCTTAGAGCCTCATTCAATATTCTTCCAAATTAGTTTTAGATAAGCTTCGTTAGTAAAATAAATATTCCACAGCACTTCAAATAAATTAGTATTTTCAATCAAACTAATATGTCGACAATCTTCTTCTTCGTCGAGTCAATGGTTCAAAAATTATTAAATAAATAATTGTTTAATTTTCCCCCAGTATTTGGATACTGCGACCCCGCAGGGTGTAGCCTTGTATAGGTATTCCATCGTACAGGGGCTCGGACACTGTGGGCACCGAAACAGGTGATCCATTCTCTGCTCAGAAGCACCGCAATCACATTGTACCCTGTTAGCATCCGAAAATCTCCATTCGGCTAAGTTTACCTGCAACGGCCCACTTGGGTCCGGAGTCGGTTTATTGACTTCCACGTGGGTCGCGGGAGGTCGCTTCCTGCTAGGAGCGATTCTGCTGGTTTTGGGAAGTAAGGAGGTAGTGTTAGCAATTCCCACAGCGTTAAACGGGCTTTAGTCGGATTGGCGTTTAATGCATCGGTTTTGTGAAGAAAACTGTTACGGCTCTGAGTAGTCTATTTGGAGGAACGGCGTCAAACAATGGGTGTCTGGGGTGTCGACAATAATCAATTGTAATTACTGTTGTTATGTAACCTATTTGGCTATAAACACAAATCAAAAACTCGATAGACATGTATAAATCATATCAAACAACTCTAGATCAAATTTTTCATTTGACTAACAGGAAAATATATAATGTACATAACGTTTCAGATGGAGCCAATTTTTTATCCTTACAATGTATACAGGGTAATACAGAACTGGTGTACAAAGTCAAAAGGGGGTGATTAAGACTATCATTACGAACAATATTTACTATGAAGCCAACTCAAAATTCTAGAAAAAAAAACCGGCAGTCTAGGACATTTTGTCGAATCCGAGTAGCAATTTTGTACGGAACAGCCGTTTTTTTTTTCTCGAATATGTTGTTCACAATGACGGTTTTAATCACCCCTTTTCGGCTTAATACAGAGTAAGCAGACAACCCTGTATAACTGCTACACAGAAAGAATTTATTTATATTTCTTTTTGTCGTCGAAAATAATAATTTTATTTTGAAAAAGTCTCGAGCATCCTAAATTAGCTAATCGCAACACCAAGATCGTCACGTGATATATTTTTATGTACCTACTGTACAAGCCTTTTTAATCGTCCATTACTCAACAGGGATGATTGGGTGATTACCTCAGACCAAATAAAACCGGACAAGTGCGAGTCAGTCACATCGAGGGTTCCGTACAAATCCAGAAAATTTCACAAAATTGGGAACTAAGTTGTTAAAATCTCTATACTATAACCATCGACAAAAAAGTTTTTTTTTTTACTTTTCTCGTCATACTTCGAAAATTAGACATTGTTAAAATAAATAAAAACCTGTTTTACCATGTGCTAATGAAGGTCTTTATTTGATACCTTACATGATATGATTTACTCACCTTGAATTTTAAACCCATATTCTGTGAATTTTGAGGCCCTATTTTTTTGTGATTTAAATAAAAGTGCACAGTTTTCAGATTTATTCCTATATATGTACTCTCAGACAATGCTTCTCGCCAAATTTCATAGTTCTATGAAGTACCCTGTAGGTTTTAATTTTTGTGAGTGTCGAAATATGCGGATTTTTACGACATAAACGGCTCTAACTTTTTTAAACGATATCTCAGAAGTTTTTCTTTTACACAACTGCAAGAGACCATAGATATACGTATACAGTTTAAATTTCAACTCGATCCCTTTACGCGTTCCCGAGATAAAGAGTCTTGACATATTCACAAACGCGAACTTATTCGAAATAATAAAAAAAAAAACACAGACGGACAGACGGAACGACGGACAACAAAGGGTTCCGTTTTTTTCCGTTTGAGGTACGGAACCTTAAAAAAAATACGGTGAAAACCCACGCAGGGTGATTGGGCCATATCAATTACGCTGGCCCAGTGCGGGTTGGTGGATTCAAATACGACATTAAATTTCTTTCTGTGGACGTATGCATATTGCCTTATGATGTTTTTCTTCACTGAGAAGTCAGTGCTGTGAAAGTTCGTACATAAGTTGCAAAGGAATTATTGGCACCCGTACCGGGATTTGAACCCATTACTGATAGGCGAGTGTTACTTCTACTAGACCTCCAAGTCTATACATATGACTTACTTAGTACTTAACTTGTAGTTTTTGTTAAAAGGACTGTAAATGTTACACTGGTTTTGCGTTTTCTGTAAAACATCGAGAGAATTTTAGCTACATTTTTGATAAAATTTACGTTCCGGAAGAAAACTCTTTCCACTTCTTAAAAAGTAATTAAATATTTTTGGTTTCAATCGTTTGAGTATGAAATATTGCATGCTGACACTTCATAATTTTTCAGAAAAAATTTTGTTTTCTGTATACTTTTTAAACTACTTTTTGCGTAAAAATATGACTTTTAGTCATGTAACTTCAAATTTATTTTTCAACTCACCTTCTCATAAAGTGTCTCTAATATTTCACCGCAATTAGGCACATAATGCCACCTGTTTTCGACCTGTGACTTTTTCATTGCTGTTATTCACAAGTGAGTTAAAGAGATTTTTTTTATTTTATTAGTTGAATTGCTCTGTTTACTCAACAGAGTGAGAGGCGGCCACAACATTATTCTGAACACTATTAGCTATAAATATGATTGTCCCATAATAAAACATTGGGTAAAAACCATTATACCAAAGAGTAATAGTTCCCTATATTTAAGTTAATAAGTTGTTCTTGCATGTCAAATATTATATTTTATTTGTGTATGACGAGTCTATGTTTTTGTGTCAATCTCATGTACTCGTATAATTATGTATAGTATAATATTAGTTTGTAGGTAATGATTTAAGATCTTTTGTGCATTTCTGTGTAATTTTAATATGGACCAAGTTGTTTGAAATAAAGTTTTATTATTATTACACTTTATTTGATATACATCTCTCGGGCCAAGCCCGGTTATTTGATGGGCGTCAGTGGAGCCGAAGCCAACACTGAGAGGCCCTTTTTAAACATCATTTAGCTATGTTGTAGGGGTGAAGGTACAAGGAGCCTATTGTGAGTTGAAAAAATAATGGGTTATTGTGGTGAACTTCTGGGTGTTATACAAAACTGGATTATGGAATGAGGTACGGCACCCACCAAATAATGCCTCATTTCAAATATTTAGGCGGGTGGTGACTTGCCATCTACTAAATGGGCCCCTCATAATAGCTACCGTATATTGGCGCCGGAGGGGCAACATTGGTGTGGACGGCTTAGGGTGTCGAGAGGTGTGCTGCGCGTTCACTAAGAGCTACTAGCGGCGTTATGCCCTTTAACACTTCCACCCTGGAGCTTAGGGTCTTAGCTCTTGTGGCTTTCACTCCAAACCGGCCAGTTAAGGCAAGAGAGGAGTCAGGGGTCTCATTTAGCCCCAGGGAATCAGAGTTCGCGGTGTCGCCACTCACCGACGGCTCGCCACAAAGCCGCCCCTGTGATTTTATTATTATTATCATATATTCATTTATTTTCTTAAATCTAAGTTTTTTTACAATATTTATATAAAAGAACAAAATACTATAAAAAAACCTAAACCTAGAGTGCCGCCGGCAGCGGGGCGGGGCTCAAGCTACCGGTGGTTGGGCCTACAGAGAGAGGAACCTTCTGACAATGCGCGCCGTGTCCAGAACGACCGCCTTCTGTATCTGACCCTTGACCCAACCGTCTAGCGAGAGCCTCTTAAGGTGGTGGTCGAGACTCTTCGCTATTAAGCCGTTTACCGAAACGACTATCGGGACAATGATCGTCGAGTCCACATCCCACATGGCGGTAACCTCGTGAGCCAAGTCAAGGTACTTGCTGAGTTTGTCCTTCTCGGCCTTCACGAGGTTCTCATCATGTGGGATGGTGACGTCGACGAGCACTGCCCGGCGCTGGGACCGGTCGACCACCACGATATCAGGCCTATTGGCGACAATAGTCCTGTCCGTGATGATAGAGCGGTCCCAGTAGAGCAACGCACGACCATTTTCGAGAACTGGCGCCGGTGCGTACTTATAGTACGGCACCTCAGACTCGACAAGGTCATATCGAAGAGCAAGTTGCTGATGGATAATCCTGGCTACTTGGTTATGCCTGTGCAAGTACTCGCCGTTGGCAAGATGAGAACAACCGGAAGTAATATGCCTGAGTGACTCTCCGGGACGGTGGCATGCCCGACAAATGTCGACCGTACCATCCTTCAGGATATACTTCCGGTAGTTGTTCGTCAAGACAACTTCGTCCGCAATTGCACAGGCAAAACCTTCGGTTTCCCCAAAAAGGTCACCGAAGCGCAGCCAGGCCACCGAAGCGAGCAGGTCCACATCGGGTCCTGTTAGGGCCCGATAGAACCGCCCGTGCAGCTCCTTGCTCTTCCATACCGCCTTGCGATCGTCGGTGCTGAGCACCGATGGCCTGCGCCAATTCTCGTTCGCCAAAGAGAGCGGGGTGAGGCTTCTGTCAACTGCCACCACATCGTGATGCATCCCACGCCCGCTGTTTCGGAAATAATCCCGTAGACTGTATACTTCGCGGTTGTGGAGGTCCTTGGCATTTAAAAAGCCTCGGCCACCACACTTCCGCGGAATGTACAGTCTCATGACAGACGAGCGCGGGTGTAGCATGCGATGCAAAGTGAGCAGTCGACGGACCCTCCTATCCAGGGCGTCCAGCTCAGTCTGAGTCCACCTCAGTATGCCAAAGGAGTACATCAGCAGCGGCATCACCCAACCGTTGAAGGCGCGCACCTTGTTGCCGCCGGACAAAAGACTATTAAGTACTTTTATCAGGCGACAAAAAAAGCGCTCCTTCACCGATTTCTTGATGTCCACTGCCGATATACCCAACGACTCTGACATACCGAGGTACTTGTAGGTCTCGGCTTCGGAGAGAGACCTGATAGTCATCGTCTCAGAAAGTTGTAGATTCGGAGAATCCACAACTTTCCCTCGCTGTACATGCATGACCGCACACTTATCTACACCGAACTCCATCCTGATGGCACCGCTAAAAACTTCAGTGGTTTTTAGCAGCTCCACCAGGTCTTGGTATTTCGGTGCAAACAGCTTGAGATCATCCATGTACAGCAGGTGAGAGATAACTTCACCCTGTCTGCGAAGCCGACAGCCTAGCCCTGAATTCCTCAGCAAAGTGCTGAGAGGATTCAGGGCCAGGCAGAACCACAAAGGACTCAGACTGTCACCCTGGAATATTCCTCGCTCAATCCTTATCAAGTCTTGCGGGCCAGCGGAGCCGTCTCCACCGCCTGGTTGACGAAGGACTGTGGCACATTGCCCCATGCATGACACTAAGAAAGATTTTAGAGTTGTATCGATTTTATACAACTCTAAAATCCTCCCGAGCCACGAATGAGGCACTGAGTCATAGGCCTTCTTATAGTCAATCCAGGCGGCAGAGAGGGCTCCCTTGTTCCGTCGGACTTGCTGGCTTATGGTCATGTCTATGAGGAGGAGCTCCTTAGTACCACGGGACCCAACCCTACATCCATTCTGAGCGTAAGCCAAAACGTTTTGCGCAGCGACGTGCGCGTTAATTTTGATGCTCAGAATGGATGTAAGGAGCTTGTAGATGGTAGGCAAGCAGGTGATGGGTCGATAGTTCTTTGCTTCCGTGGTACTACCGGACTTATGGAGCAGGAAGGTGACACCGGTGGTGAAAAAGCTAGGCAGAGAACCAACCTCAAGGGCTTCCTGGAATTGCGTGGCTAAGCGGTCATGCGAGCATCGAAACCATTTTATCCAAAAGTTGTGCAGCCCGTCCGGCCCAGGACTTTTCCAGTTCTGAGCCGTACGGATTGCACAACTAACGTCTACGGTATCTATAAAAATAGATCCCATAGGTTCGATAGTCTCGCATTCCCGCTCAACCACACGCATCCAGTCACC
Organism: Hypomecis punctinalis; assembly: GCA_949316475.1. NCBI lineage: Eukaryota > Metazoa > Arthropoda > Insecta > Lepidoptera > Geometridae > Hypomecis > Hypomecis punctinalis. The sequence goes on from OX438806.1 coordinate 20,203,364, forward strand.
CTCCGTGTGCTCGACGGGCACCGACCAGATGCCGCGCCAGAAGTCATTCATGGCGCTAGCATCCGGCAACTGCCTATCGCTCACACGTTGGTCGGTTCTCTCCCAGCCTCGGTACACTTTCCTTTGGTCACTTTGGAAGAGGCGATTTAGCCAATATCGGTCCACACGCTCTCTGTAGCGACGAATGCGGTTTGCCCACGCATAGACTTTCTGTTTCAGATAGTCTATGCGTTCCGTGACACTGGCTAAATAGTGCTGGGGTCTGATACCAGTCCCGGCAAAGGCCTGTGTCACGAAACGCATGACTCGGGGGCGGTTGTTCCCCCGGCTGAAACAGATTAGCTTTGCTATGAGAGTCCTGAACGAATCGATACGCCGCTGGATCCGCATTTGCCACGCGGGCACACCCCCGGCGGGTCGCGGTGCACGGTTAGTGTCCGGAAACTTAACACGTGCAACGCGACACGCCGCGATGGCGCCGCAGTACAAGATCGAGTGTGTATCGACTAAGCCTTCGCTAGCCCGTAAATACGGGACTAGCAAAGGGTTCAAGGCTCCCATAAGCGCCAAGTTACGCCTATGTGTGGGAAAACGTGGCAGTCGCGGCCTAGAGTCGGGTGCGAACCGATACTGGGAAATCGCGTCCTCCAAAGCCCTCCTCAGTTGCTCACTCACCTGGCTAGATACGCTCATACTCGCGTCATCTGCCTCGTCGACCGCAGGATCAGCCGGTGGAATCGCAAGTGTCGCCGCCGACATCGGCACTAAAGCCATTGTCGGGGCTGACGACGCGACTCGTACGGGCGGGTCCCGCGTCGAGGAAGCAGTGGGGCGAGCAGGCAGCGCCTCCAGGCGGAGCCGATCAATTACGGACTTATCCAGCAGTTTGCACCGGTGGATAGCCCGCACTTGATCCGATAGCCGTTGGGCAGTCACGGTCACGGTCGGTTCAAGGGCCTGAAACAAAGGCAGCATTCTGGCACAGTACGCTGTCATGTTGGTTCCCCCCTCTGTAGCCCCAAAGTACGCGCGCATGCAATTCTCATTATTGGTTTGAGTCCATCGCATGCGACGCACTATGCCACCGGTAGCGGGAGCGGATGGCGGGGCGGGATGCCCCACAGGCTCCAAGCGTGCCGGCAGCGGTGGACGGCCTCGTCGTCGCGCTGGTGGTCGTGGCGGCGGCGGCGTCCGTGGCCCGCTCGAGTCGCTGGAAGTTCCGGTTATTTCACGTGTCGTGTGAAACGCCTCCGATGATGAACTTGATGATGATGATTGACAGCGACTCGGAGCAGGCGGGGGTGGTGGGCGTGCGCTATTAGTCTCCGCTCTTGTTTTTGCCCTCGTCTTCATTATTTTCACATATTTTCTTCAGTTTTTTCGTGTTTCCTTCTGATTTTTCATTTTGACAAAACTTGTCAAAATGTTGGCCTTTGCGAAAAGTTTCATGTTTGAGGCTGTTAGTAGGTTTTTGATGGTTTTTTTTACTTAAAAATATTAATCTTTAGCTTGAATGGTATATTGCACGAGTTTTATGATGGAAAAGGATTCGAAAAACTGTAAAATATAATTAAAACTGAAGTTGTGTAAAAAAGACGTGTGCTCTATGTCAGCGGTTTTTTTTTTTTTTTTTTTTTTATTATTATTATTATTATTAGAAAAGTTTCGATCCAAAAAAGATCGTGTTCAACAGTAGGTACAAATAAATCGAAATGTATCATGAAATGAGCAAGCAATAAGTATGTACTTATTGCTTGCTCATTTCATTTCATTTCATGCAACTTCGTACTTAAATAGATAATTTTAACTTGTACGTGTTTAATTAATAAAACTTTCATTCAAATATACTTTTGTTTTCTCTGTAATCAATAAAAAAACTTGTAATTCCCAATTTTGTACGCGGCTAAAACGCTATCCACGAAAAGCCAAAAAAAGAAACCTCGTTCTTTTAGTCTATGGCCAATTTCCATTGGGCACGCATAGGAAAAATGATTAATTTTTTCCGCCATTTCGAAACATTTTTCACATCTCGTTTTCACTGTTGAAAATATTATTTTATTCACAAGTGTGTTGTAAAACGTCGTATGCTACACGTGTGTACTGATTATTACCGTTCTCGGCTGTCTCAATGGCGCCTCACCAACATTACACACTTGTACCATAATGTAGATACTATCAAAATTGTAAAAACAAAGCCATATTTCCCTAGCGATTGAAGAATTAATTACTTGAATGAAAAAAAAACACTAAAATCGGATAATAAAGTTCGGTTACTAATCGGTTTAAAGATATTTATTCTCAATTTAAGATATTACATCGATTCCATGAGAACACAACTAAATATAATTATAAATAACGGTTCTACATGGAGTAACAACTTTTAAAATATTTCACACACCAATCGACTACAATTTAAAAACAAGTGAAAATGAAAAAAATACATATGTACATGATAACAAACATACATATATATATATGACAGATTTGATATGACAACTATGAATACACGGCAACTAGCTTTTGCCGCGGCTCCGCCCGCGTGGTATTTTGACTTTTGTGCTATCCCACAGGAATATTATATTTTTTTCGGGATACAAAGCAACCTATGTCACTTTCCGGCCCTTGAACTATATCCATGCCAAAAGAATCAAGTCAATCCGTTGCTACATTGCTGCGTGAAAGAGGAACAAACCAACAAACTTTTCGGATTTATTAGTATGATAATGTACTTAGAAGTAGATAACAGCTTATTACTTTAAATCTATGTTTTGAATTAATATTTAGTGTATTTCCGCTATCTTGTTGTAGGCAAATAAGTTTAAGGGCATTAAGTGCATTAAGGACATTTATGGAAAAAAAAAATTACAAACAATTACTAATATTACAATAATTAAACATTTAAAAACTTAATTTTACAAAATAGATAAAATAATAATAAATATCACTTATTTTCACTACACTCTATACTATATATATTTTTAAAAATAGTACAATAATAATCCGTTAACAACTAATAAATATTATAAAAATCTTTTAAAAATAATATGACAAAATATTGAAAACACTTCACTAATAAATAACACCCTTATTCTCACTGCACTACACTCTGTTCGACACGTGTTTCGCCTCTCAACGAGGCATCTTCAGGACGTGTTGACTCTTCGAGGTCGCTCGCAAGAATGGCTCCGCGCCGCGCCGTCACCCCTTATATACTACCGCCCGCTGCCTGTGTACGGTGCGTCATCACGTTATTGCGTCATACTTGACTCACCCATGAAGCATCGCAGCAACGGGGATGTGACGGTAGTTTGATCGTTCAGCAGCTCGTTGTCTCTGTTTTGATGTTTCATTATCTCTAAATGCTCCAAAACGTTTAGGCGAAAACCTTTTTCACATACGAGTACATGTAAAATTTGGAAAGTGTGGTTGTTTTCCAAAGTGTGGCTTGTTTCCAGTAAATGTTTCGCAAAATTTGATTTCTCTGGGTGATTGTTTCTACATGCAGCTAAGTGTTCTTTGTAACGGGTATCAAAACTTCTTCCAGTTTGTCCCACGTAAACCGCGTCACATGTATCGCAGGTTAACTTGTATACTCCTGATTTTTTGCTTTTCTCTAAGGAGTCTTTTCCGTTGCACATTCGTCTCGTGTTGTGATTAGTTCGAAATGCCACATGTACATCATTTTTCCGTAGTATTTTTGCAATTTTTTCTGACGTAGTTCCCGAATATGTCAAACTCCCGACGTATTTTGTTATTCTTTCGGGTGGGCATGGGTACAGCATAGATCTCGCCATGTTTCTATTCTTCTTTCTTATTAAACTGTCTATCATTTGCTTGCTGTACCCATTCGTCACTGCTATTTGATATATTATGTTGAGTTCCTTGTTGTAGGCTTCTGGAGATAGTGGAACTACCATTAGTCTATGTACATAGCTTCTAAAAGCTGCTAATTTGTGCTGCATGGGGTGATTTGAAGACTCCGGTATTTCTATATCTGTATGTGTGGGTTTTCGATAAATTTGGAAGTCCAGTTTGTTATTTTTTCTTGTAATGGTAAGGTCCAGAAAGTTCAATGACTGATCGTCTTCCTTCTCTATCTTGAACCTTATCTTTGGGTGAATTTGGTTTATTCTATTCACATATATATCCAGTTGACGTTGCGTACCAGTCCAACACATTATAATATCATCCACGTATCTGTAATAAAACAAAATATTAGGCTCATTAACCATATGTGTGCACTCAAACTTGTCCATGAAGTATTCTGCCATTAATGGGCTTAATGGTGACCCCATTGCCAGACCTTCTTTTTGTGTGTAGTACTTTCCATCAAACTTGAAGTAATTTGGTTCCATACATAATCTTGTTAACGCCATTATATCCTCTCTTTCTCCTGGGTGTAAGCGTTGTTTTTCTAAATGTTCATTCAAAATTTGCAATGATTCTTCACTCGGTACATTTGTAAATAAGCTATCCACATCCAATGAAATCAGTTTCCCATTTGACGGGATATGTATATCTTGAATTTTTCCTACTAAATTGGTGGTATTTTTTAATCCATATCTAGGCTTGAATGATGATTTATCCTTTAAAAGTCCGTTTAAATATTAATACAAGCTGCTGAACGATCAAACTACCGTCACATCCCCGTTGCTGCGATGCTTCATGGGTGAGTCAAGTATGACGCAATAACGTGATGACGCACCGTACACAGGCAGCGGGCGGTAGTATATAAGGGGTGACGGCGCGGCGCGGAGCCATTCTTGCGAGCGACCTCGAAGAGTCAACACGTCCTGAAGATGCCTCGTTGAGAGGCGAAACACGTGTCGAACAGAGTGTAGTGCAGTGAGAATAAGGGTGTTATTTATTAGTGAAGTGTTTTCAATATTTTGTCATATTATTTTTAAAAGATTTTCATAATATTTATTAGTTGTTAATAGCCATGGGTAACTCAACTGATCTGCGCGAGCCGCGGTTCACGGCTCAACTCAACCAGCTGAGCCGGATCTGCGAACCGTCTCACAGATCAGATCACCACAGTACAACAGAACTCGATTCTAAGTATGTACCTAGGCACTTCAGCTCGCATGAAATATATGCGTGGATTGACTTAAGTGAGTCGTTTATGAATGACAATGTAAACTGTGGAGATACATTATCCCGTTCATATAAGTAGTTGGTTTGCTTATAAATAAATAAATATTGGGGGACATCTCACACACGGTCTCTGACCCCAAACTAAGCAAAGCTTGTGATATGGCTGCCAGAGAATGATATACTACATATACATATTTTTAAATACATACTTAAATAGATAGTACATTTTCGAGTAACCTGTTCGAGTAATAGTTGCACATTTAAAAACATTAATTTCGCGTTAATTCTTTCAAACAAGAAAATATCGTCCTATTTTGAAGTCGGTAAAAAGCAGCGCGTACGGACAGGTCATCATCGTCATTTCAGCCATCGGACGTCCTCAGCTGAACATAGGCCTCTCCTATAGATCTCCAATAAGACCGGTTGGAAGAGGCAAGCATCCAGCGCAATCTTGCGGTCTCACTGAGGTCCTGATGTCATCTGTCTACGATTCATCTAGAACTTTTCGCGGACAGGTTAGTACCTACGCGCGAATAATAAAATTATTCGACATCGACCTTCGGAGATTGTCGGCTGGTTTCGGTTTTGTAGAGCGTTATCCCTATCACACGCGCCATATCTAGTTAAACCTTTACTATGGTTGCCATTGTAACACTCTCCTTCTCTTTCTATGTTTCTCCGTTTCGTTCACGCACGGCATAGGTCCGTCAAGAAGTTGAAAGAGCGCGTCGCGTCGGTCGCGTCGCATCGCAAGTAAACAGTGAATGAACCGCAAGGCACGATTGAGCTGCCTGGTCTGGAGTTGAACCGTGAGCTGTTGAGCCGTACTGGTGTGATCTGATCTGTTGAGCCGGTTCAGAGCTGAGTTACACACGACTAGTTGTTAACGGATTATTATTGTACTATTTTTAAAAATATATATAATATAGAGTGTAGTGAAAATAACTGATATTTATTATTATTTTATCTATTTTGTAAAATTAAGTTTTTAAATGTTTAATTATTGTAATATTAGTAATTGTTTGTAATTTTTTTTTTTTCCATAAATGTCCTTAATGCACTTAATGCCCTTAAACTTATTTGCCTACAACAAGATAGCGGAAATACACTAAATATTAATTCAAAACATAGATTTGAAGATGAATTTCCGCAAAGTAACGCCTGATTCAATCAACTAGCTTATTACTTTTGTATGACCAAATTCGCGGTTCACAATAGCCTTAAGAGTAAATATAGATGTTCTAATATAGATGAGCTAACTGTATAATAACAATGAAATATGTTATACAAATGTTAAGAACTATCGTAAGTAAGGTCGAGTTGAGGGGAATCACGCGGTAGACGCTGAAGTGGCAGGGTCGTGCTTCTATGTAGGCGATAAAACCCTTGATGGCTTCTAAGCGAGCTGTATCTGGAACAAAACATACAGTATTTTATAGACAATATTATTTTTCGCCAAAAATGGTACAACCGACTTCAGCCCCTGCAATCAGAATTCGTTGAATCAGAATCCAAATCGAAATCATATACAATGTGTTTGTCTACCGGTGTTGGAGCCTTAAGCGGTGACATCTGTACGTGACCCCCAAATAATGTGGCGAGGGCGAAGCCCTAGCCCGAACAATGCGGCGAGGGGCGAAGCGCTAGGGCTCCAGATTACTTGGAGTTCACGTAGGACTGCGGGGCTGGGTTGGAGACTTGGAGAATAAAACGACTTATTAGTGAAGTGACTCGGGGGCTGGATGCCGGATACTGAATATTTATTTTAATTTTAAGCCTATATTTATACAAAAGCGACTAGGAATAGATCGGGGCTCTCATTGGTCGGCCAATCACGGAGCGCGTTTCGGTGGCGTCTGTTTTCGTTGTATCTCGCTCTATGCGTCCCGCTCGCACTTAATGAAGTATGACGCTGCCTGACTTTTTAGAGAGCCCCGACCTATTTTACAATTTTTATCACTATTTTTATCAACTAGTCTTATCACACACTATCACTTTTTATCACACACTGTCACATACGACGATATTGGCGTCGTCCTGCACAACATCTATGGCAAATTTTGGACAACTTTTACTATGGGACCAACTCTGCAAACGTAAAAAAACCGGACAAGTGCGAGTCAGGCTCGTATATCGAAGGTTCCGTACAAATCCAGAAAATTTCAGAATATTAGGAAGTAAGTTGATTTTTTTGTGATTTGAATAAAAATGTACAGTTTCAGATTTATTTCTATATTTGTGTACTCTGATACAATGCTTCTCGTCAAATTTCATAGTTCTATGTGAACGGGAAGTACCCTGTAGGTTTTGAATTTTGTAAGTGTCGAAATACCTATGCGGTTTTTTACGACATAAACGGCTCTAACTTTTTTAAACGATAACTGAGAAGTTTTTCTTTTACACAACTGCAGGAGACCATAGATATACGTGTACATTTTAAATTTCAACTCGATATCTTTACGCGTTCCCGAGATAAACAGTCTTGACATACACACAGACGGACAGACAGATAATAAAGTGATCCTATAAGGGTTCTGTTTTTTTTGTTTGAGGTACGGAACCCTAAAAACGGTTACTCAATACGATTTTTACATACTTTCGACAAGAAGTAAAGAAAAGCTGTTTTTTGCGTTTTCAGAGATGACCCCACAGTGAAAGTTGTTCAAAATTTGCCATATGTCACCGCTTAAGGCTCCGACACCAGTAGACAAACACATTGTATTTAACATTTTCCGATATAGTTGAAATATTATTATATGAATATTAGTTTATGTTATGTTATTTATATGTCATTATTAGGATGTATGTTGTAAAAGTAAGTCTATTTATCACACTTATGTACACCCCATCGCCTAAACTCTTTTGCTGATTCTTTACAAGTATCGGTTGCCAGGAAGAAATTGATTTTTAGCGATAAGGCCACCGGATGTAACACTAGCTATAAGTTCCACTAAACTTGTTTCCCCAGTTTATTTGAATTTTGTTGTGACAATAATGAATTGATCTATCTATCTATCTATCTAAACAAAAATAAATCAGCTGTTCCATACATTTGTATGGAACACCTATTTTTTTTAGGTTTGTCAAAAGTCGCTGAACAAATTTGTTAGTTTTGATGTACAGAATAAGCCCCTAAAATGATGCTAATTGATTAAAAATAACCCTGTATATACAAAGTACTTCACCAACCTGTTTCTGCTAGAAGACGATTATACAACTCTATTTTTAGTTTTTCAGCTTCTGAAGTTACAACTCCAGCACACACTGCAGGCAATAGCATTACTATTAGCGCTTGCAAACAATCCAAGTAGTTCATAACCAAATCTGGCCCAGAAATCTGAAATTTACATATTTATTGCTTTTATTGTAAATAATAACTATATAAACGCCGCATATATGTTTACAGTTGCACTATTCACCGCAAGTTAAGACTATCTGTTGTTGCTACAATAAATCCTAACGAAAACAAGACAATACTACAGCTCGCACGTTCAAAAAATTATCAGATTCATGGAGACCCTCGAGATGCTACAATAAACACCAATAAAAAACAGACGAGAATATGGCTCGCCCATTATTTTTTTTCATATTAGATAATAAATTATTATAAATATATAACTTTTTAAATACAAGCTTTTGAGATCCTGGATATCATATAGAGTGCCAGCCAAGACAAGTAAAACAAGCCCAAACACGACGGGTCCATCTTGTTTAGTACAAGAGCTACTATGGCCACCTTCCGACTCCATCATCAGATCAGCTCCAGTGTGCCATAATATTGCATTGTCAGGCGATATAATGTTGACATAATGTACAGACAGAATGTTGTGAACCAACAAGTGAGGCCGACCAAAACTACGCCTCGCCGTGTACAGACAATTTACACACACATCGACGTACAAGGAAACTACGCCTTGGCTTGACAGTTGAACTATGGCGGCGCAACAGCGACGCACTCACACATGTATAAAAAACCGGCTTCACTTGACTGTTCAACGACGTTCCCTCTTGATTTTTTTATTTGCTCTGAGGTTAAATAAAAGCTTGTAAAAAATGACGATGTGTAGACCCGAGTAGTAACCGTTCTACACGCCGTAAGTCTACAAGCCCTATCTTCGTAAACTCTATACGTTAGTCGAAATATGCGGATCAATATTTAGCTAGTTTAGTAGTCTAGTAATTAGTTAATAGACAGCCATAGTTATTTGATACAATGATATACTGTTGCAGCATTCTTTTTCATTATATTGCAATACAAATTAGTACCCTTAAATAAAAAGAAAAACATGCGCGGAAATTAAGGGCCTTATTTAAAATGTTTCTATTTTTCATACTCACCGCTTCAGTTTCTCTTTTTAAAATATATAATGCATAAAAAAGCGAAATGGTAACTTTTGGAATGCTAAACAGGAGATTAATGATGAACTGAAAAACAAAAAGTTGGCTGATTTTTCAAGAAACTAGAAGAAATAATTTAAATTACAGTCATATACGTAAAATAATATTTACCAATGGATCAAATATTGTTTTAGAGACTTCAATCAAATCTACAAGTTTTTTGTAGATACTATGATAAAAAACAATGTTAGTATCCAATTCACGTACAATAATTTTGAATTTTTTTAACCGCTGAGAGCTTAAATAGAAAACGAAAGCATATAACAAAATAACCGAATCAAGACCAAAAAATAAGAAATAGTTTAAAATTGACATAAAAACCGGATTAACACATAAATAGTTAAATTGCAGACATAGTAAAAATCCCAAACAATAAATATATAACAGTGGTAACAACAGCGCAATCAAAATTTTCAACTCAGTTTTATAAGACGATGTATCAATATTTGTTTCGATATCTACAGCTTCTAATTCGTCTAAAAAATATTTATAAGACCCTTCACTTGGAGCGAATATAAAAATAATGTTATTTAGGAAATGTTGGCACAAAATTGACAAATACCAAAGAAAATTAACGTTACTTTCTTCTCTTAAAATAGAAGCTCCACATAAGACACAACATAAAATACACTGATTCAAAGAAACAAACTTTACAATTACTTTTTGTTTAAACGTTTTGTAAGCGAAAAATCCTAAATCAATGCCTAAGATTATGTGCATGATTTTAAGAACACAGTATAAAACACTTCTAGCCTTTTTATTGTGAATTCTTGAATGTAAACAAGAATTAATTTGTGGAAGCACTTCTCTTCTATGCGGCATTTTGTAAGTCCGTCTGTCACTTTTATTTAATTTTTTTACTTTAATTTTATTTTAGTGCTTGGTGTCACTGTGAATATGTCAGCTTATAGAATGAACGTTTCATTGGAAATTGACACTCTTCATTAGTACTACAATTTGCATAGTGGGCAATAACCTAGTAAATACTCACTTAGTTTATTAGGTATATCTTTATGACAATGATCTAATATACCGTAATGGAAATCCGTCACACCCGTAATACAATGATCCTAATGTTGATACTTCAAACAAACACTCGAAATAATGATAGACAGAAATCTAGTGGTCTCGGATCTCCATAATATCCTAACAGATCCAGAAAACAGACAACACCTTTTGTCTTTCATGGAGAGGTCGTTCCGAATAGCGGCCAAAAGAAATTCTACTCGCCACTCCATCCAACAACACACTCCCGCCGCAACACACCCCACTACCTTACCATCCTTCAATAACCTACCATTCCTTACTACCATACCATCCCCCATTACCTCTACTATTCAATCCACTTTAACTGACACATTCACACTACCCTCCACTCTAACACTCGACCCCACTCAAATTCACTCTACATACACACAGTCCGCCGAAGTTGCACAAAGCTCAATTTCCGTCCGAAAATTACTCCCAAAAAGCGTAGTCATCGACGAAATTCTAGTGAACGCGGAAAAGGGAACTCCGGGGATTCGTATCCGTGGTGTGGCTCTCTTCATGGACAACAACAGAGAAAGATTCGGAATAAGCTTTTGCCAAGTCAGAGCCCAGAAACGCGTCCGCTTGTCACCTGGACTAGCATGTCTACTCAACGGGAGCACCGCCAAATTAACATTAAAGCGGAAATCCTACGACGCTATGCCTGTGTGCGAGGCAGGCGGCCACCAATTCCGACTTGTGAGATCGAAGAACAAAACGATTGCACTAGTCGAGTGGGCCGCCCAGTCACCTTTCGCGCAAGCTAGTGCATTGCTTGAACATCCCAGTAAGAAAGTGGACAGCACTCCCCGGGTGATAAGCGTGGACGCGATGGTGGTTGAACGGTTGAGGGCGGAAGCCGCGGACCGGCTGGGTTGTATTAAAGCCTCGGAATACCATGAGGTTATCGTGTATGAGGACAGAGGAGAAAACCTGAGTTTTCTGAAGAGTCCCTGTAACGATCCTGATAATGCAACAGACAGCTGGGGCCGCCCCATCCCGAATTCAGCCGTTCAATCTGGTTCTGAAAGAGCAGAACTAATAGCAGCATCTGAGGAACCCGTTTCCCGTCCAAGCAGCAGCGATGGTGCCTTATCGGGTCTCTTCAGTATCGCAATGCAGAGCTTATTCCGTTTCATGCCTAAAACACCACCTCCACGGACAACGGTGACCTCGAGAGTAGTTTCACCACCTCAGGCAACCCGAACGAGAGCCGACATGGGACAGGTCGATGCGCCCCGTTATATCTTGGCCTCGGCGCCACGAGACCACGCGAGAAATGCCTTTATCGAATACCTAGCCTTATTGAGAGCGACGAAAAATGTCAATCTTAAGATTTGTGATAACATCCTGGAGTTCTTTAGGCTGGGTGGTCCGGTAAGTGAGAGTCTACTAAAATCAAGACTCTAGGAGGCAGAAGCAGCCATATACAATAACGTCACCTCCCAAGTCATCAGAGGGACCATGAAAGGACAGTATATGGCAGCTTACAGCGCAGCAAGTGGTTTTGTGGAGCTGAATGAGACAGAGACGGAGCGAATAGGAAGACCAAAATACGCGATACCATCGAACGACCCAATTGTAGTCACCGCTAAGTGCACCAAGATAATGCTAGACGATAGAATCCTCGAGATGGCTAAAACCATCGAACGGAGTTCAGACGTTGAGGCAGGCTGGGGAAACTGGGCGGTACCAAAAATACAATGGGTCAACGGAGTACCAGGATGTGGCAAGACAACATGGGTGATTAGACACTTTGATGTGGACAGAGACGCTATCCTCACAACAACAACAGAGGCAGCAAAAGACCTGAGAGAGAAGTTATCGCACCGAATAGGAGATCTGGTAAAATCCAGAGTGCGAACCATGGCTTCATTTCTCGTCAATGGTTTCGGAAAAGAAAGCTTCGGTCGCCTTCTGGTGGACGAAGCTTTAATGAACCATTTTGGAGCCATAATAATGGCTGCCCGGCTGTCTGGTGCTAGCGAACTTGTCCTCATTGGAGACGTCAATCAGTTGCCTTATATCGACAGAGAAAATATCTTCGAGATGAGGTACCATCGTCCAACGCTGGTTGCAAATATCACCCAGGAGTTGCTCTGCACACACAGAAATCCAATGGATGTCGCGTATGCGTTGAGGGAAATATACTCAGGTATCTATTCCTCAGCCCCTCGTGTTAGGTCTCTTGAGCAGAAAAGGTTCAAGGGGGCTCAAATATCCAAAACCCTCCCCAATACCCTTTTCTTAGTGCATACGCAGGAAGAAAAGGAGACCCTCTTAAGCCAAGGTTATGGGGGAGGCTCAGGATCACGCACCCTTACCATTCACGAAGCTCAGGGACTAACGTACGAGTCGGTAATCGTTATAAAAACAAAGCCAAAAATGAGACTACACGAGAGCGTCTCACACGCGGTCGTTGCACTATCGCGGCACACTGGAACCTTCATCTACTACGCCGACGACATCGAAAATAATGCCATCAGTCGATTCGTACGGCGAGCGTCGTCTGTGTCATCGGAAACCATCAGGGAATACAACCTGCAGATGGCCGTCAGGGATCGGAACGAGGCGGTGATGGAGGCTCTGGGCCGGGAGAAGGCAAAAAAAAAAAAAACCATAGGACGTGAAAATGTGTATTTGTAATTTATAAAAAATAAGCATTGCGCGCATGCCCCAAGCATTCATGCTCGCCATCGAAGGCTCTTTCTTGCGGCGGCATCATGTGCCGGGTCGCTCTCTTCCCTCAAATATGGTCGAGGAGAGCGATGGCTGCAGTGGTCTCGAACCTACCGATTTTTCGGTATTTCTACCGATATGGGCTCTGTCCTACCGAAATACCGAAATGCAACGATTTTTCCACGATTTCAGAGAATATGTGGAAATTCTCCCGATCTTTTTACCGATTTCACACTTCTAACTTGGCAGCCCTTTTCATTTATGTTTTAAGTTAAGGGGAATCCCTCAATAGCAATAGTAAGCGCACAGCTTAGAAAAATCCCTGTTATAGGGGATTCCCGTTTGGGAATTCCCTATAACAGGGATTACCCAAAAACTTTCGCTCGGCTAAATATACAGGATTTCGGGGTTAATTTATTCATTAATATTCTTAACTTCGAAAAGAAAGTTTGCGAAGTGTTTAAAATTGTGAAAATTATTAAGTTAAAATGTCGTGTGACGAGGAACCGAGTACAAGCGCAAAAAGAAAAAAATATCTACAATTTTATAGAAAAGAATGGGAGGAAGAATTTTCAGGATGGCTGCAAGAAAGTAGTAAAGGCGTAAATTATGCCTATTGTAAGAGTTGTAATAAGGATATTAACATAACATCAGGGAAAGATGCTCTAAAGAAACATAGTTATTCACAAGGACACTTGGTATCATCAAAGAATATAAAATCACAACCGAAGATATCATCATTTACTGTGAAAAAAACTCAAAAATCTGATATACTAGTTAAACAAGGTAAACATATTTAGTAATTTTTTACAATCTACTATCTATTTACCTACATTGTTATTATTATTTTGTTTTCTACTAATCGTTGTGTATTATACTAGATGTCATCATCATCATCTTTATCACAACAACCCATACCGCTGTAGGACACGAGGATCCTGGCCTGGCATTCCCCTGCTAGACATAGTGAATGCCCTAATGACCACTAGACATACCTACGTCATTTTAATTCTTTATTTTTTTTTCAGGTGAAATAAGATTGGCCTCGTTTGTTGCTGAACACAATCTACCATTCACTATTATGGAGCACCTACCGAAACTGATACAATCCATTTGTCCTGATTCAAAAATAGCAGAAGAGATAAAATGTTCTACGACGAAAACTCACGCCATAATAGATCATATTATAGGTAAAGAAAGTTTCGATAATTTATGTGAAGATCTGCGACAAACTAAGTTTTCGCTTATTATTGACGAGTCCACTGATCTTAGCACAATCAAACACTTGTGCCTAGTCGTGAGATATGCCAAAAAACATCGCATCAAAGATTGTTTTTTAGCTCTTATTCCATTGGAAGATGCTAATGCAGTATCCTTATTTGAACACATTGTTAACTTTTTTAGAAGCAATGATATTCCGTATAAAAAGAATGTAATAGGTTTTGCATCTGATGGGGCAAACGTAATGATGGGGCGTAATAATTCTGTTGTGAAGTTGCTGCAAAACGAAATTCCCAATATTTTTATACTTAAATGCACCTGCCATTCGTTTCACCTTTGCGCTTCATATGCTTGTACCAAACTGCCACGCTTTGTAGAGGATCTTGTAAGGGACATTTACAACTACTTTTCTTCTAGTCCAAAAAAAGTGGCAGAGTTTAAAAATTTTCAAATGTTTTGTGACTTAAAAGTACATAAAATACTTCACCCCTCTCAGACACGCTGGTTATCAGTCCATGCAGCAGTGAAAAGAATATTGGAACAAGTTTCTGCTCTAAAACTATTTTTCATAGACCAAGTATCTAATAATGATCATCTTTTAGCTGCAGAGCATATATTACAGAAGCTCCAAGATCCCACGACATTATTATTTTTGGAATTTCTAGATTTTGTATTACCACTATTTAACGATTTGAATAAAGAAATGCAAGCAGAACACCCGAAAATTCACAATTTATATGACAAAATTACTGGAACATTAAGAACTATTTTTGATTGCTTTTTAAAAAGAGAATATTTAGCCAGCACGCCAATTGAAAATGTTGATTTTAAAAACCCTAGCAATTTTGTGGATATCGACGCCGTATACTATGGTGCTGCGGCGTCTAATACACTACTTAGTAGTTCAGCAGATCTAACACCAGATCAAGTAAATTTGTTTAAATGCAGATGCCTAGATTTTTATATAGAAGCCTGTAAGCAAATAACGACACGGTTTCCACTGAAAAATAATCCACTAAAAAGTTTAGACATAATTGAACCAACAAATGTTAAAAGTGGCAAAACTGCGTCGATAGTTCCTATTAGTAGGCTATTTCCCAATATTGTTCAGTGCAAAGATTTCCAGGAAATTGATACAGAGTGGCGCATTTTGAGAAATAGTGAACAAATCAAAACATTTTCCGATGATGTAGAACTATTTTGGGATGAAGTCAGTTTATTAAAGCGTGGCGATGACACTCAAATGTTTCCTTTGTTACCTACTTTTATCTTTAATATTTTATCTTTGCCGCATTCATCCGCAAACGTTGAACGCATATTTTCGCACATTAATCTTATGAAAACAAAACAACGAAATAGGCTATCTACTGAGTCAATCACTGGTCTATTACATGCTAAACGACTCTTCAATGACGCAAATTGTTATGACTTTGAAATAAATTCAAAAATGACTGAGAATATGGCCAAAGAACACTGGTATGGTACTAAAAACTAATTATGTAAGTATTTTTATGTTGACAGCCTATTTAGCTGTTTTGTTGTAGTTTTTTTTGTAAATAAGCTACTAATAATTAATAAGTCTTAAGTGTGTTTGTAATTAGTTTGTAAGTTAACTATTTCTGTATAATTAAACGAATTTAATTGAATTTTGTATTTTTTTTGTCATATACCGATTTTGGGAACAAATAGGTACAAATATACCGATTTTAGTGGACAGCTCTACCGATTTCGCAATTTGACGTTCGAGACCACTGGATGGCTGGCACATGTGTCACACTCGTGATCGGGTGCTGCTTGCGGGTCGCCGGTCTGCTCGTGGCATTCACGCATTGCACCAACTAACTAACTTAGGCTAAAATTTCAAGTACCTACTAACTCTCTTTGTACAGTATAATCTACCAATTGTAATTTTAGTTAACAAAGGGCACAGACCCTGGAGTCTGTGGTTTGTAAAAATTTTCAATAAAAAAAAAAAAAAAAAAAAAAACAAACCACTCGAATTTTATTCGCTTTTTAGGTAATTTGTTTTTTAATCCATATTTTCTGTTTATACTTTTTAAATACTACATCGCACCTCATGAGACTATTTTACTCTTAAATTTAATTTTAAAGTTATATAGAGTAAATAAAACCAGTTTTCGCGCTAGTAATAGTACTATAATAACTAATTTGTAAATCTGCCAAATGCGCTCGAAACTATAGTAGATATGTTTTCATACATTATAATTTCATTTTGCTTGTTTATTGTCAACTAGCCGGTAATGCAATGGTAAATATTTGTAAAACAAAGTTGACGACTTCGTTTAAGTTCACTGTATTTAAACAACGTAAGTATTATTGCTTAGTGCTTGGTAACTATAACAGAATACGGCTAAAACTCACGTTTTAATTATACGGTCGATCCGCAAGGAATTCGACCAGTTTCGGAGTATTTAGTACTCCATTCTTAGGGAATACGCGCACCCCCTGAGGATGGAGTACTAAATACTCCGAAACTGGTCGGATTCCTCGCGGATCGACCGTATAATTATAACGTGAGTTTTAGCCGTGTTCTGTTATAGTTATGATGAATACTCACGGTAGTTTTAATGAAGTGATAGTGCTTGGTAACAACAAATACTAAGAAAAGAAAAAAAATATTATTATTTCAGGGGGTGTGGGGCTTTCACACAACGAAACTGAGTTTTGGCCGTTTTTCGCTCGATATTAATGACGGTGACAGGCAGACGCTTGAAATACTCACAGCATATTTAGTTAAATATCTACTTCAGAAATAAATAATTAAATTAAAATAAAATAGAGGGGGCTTCTGTATCGCAACGGAACCCTTCGTGGGCGAGTCCGAGTCGCACTTGGCCAATTATTTATTTGATGGATGTGACATTTATCTACACGCATTGTATCATTGTCAACACGACTAATTTAAATTGCGGTAATTTCAGTTTTTGGTAATCCAAGGCCTATGAGTTATTTACGTAACGTATATTAGTGCTAGAAACTTCGACATATCATCATATTGACTTAACAAAGGTCATAGTTAATTTGATTAGAGTACTGTGTATTCTAGAATATTAAATTTTCATCAATTCATTCGGTCCTTGTAGCATGTTATACTCGTACATTACTGTTTTTACCACGCTGTCAGTAATATATTTTTTCTTTCATTGAAACACTTTCATTAAATAAATACTTCAAAATTACAACGACCATGAATAGTGCCCCAAAAATTAATTCGTTCTTAGTCAAAACTACTATCGATACCAAATCGAAATCAACAAACTTTGCATTATTTTATAAATTTATTCACTTATCATTTGGTTTGGATTTTGGATTCTTTGACTCGTCCAATGGAAAAGAACGAAAAATTGTCAAGTATCTTACGTTATTTTTAGGATCATCGATATCTATAGTAAATGTTTTGATCAGTTACTATTTAGCCAATATGCAAATAGCATTTCATAACGTATATTATTCGCTACAGCACATCTTATTTGTATTTATTCTTTTTGCAATGAAATATACTTTGTGCATATATTATCATGCGATGACTGATATTAGTGAAAAATTAAATGTTAAAAGCCAGACCCGTTTTGAAAATACATTTTTGGGTTTTACGTTTTTCGTGATTATTATCAAATCTGGAATAAGCATTTCTTGGAGTATAGCTAATAAGGAGTTTGCAGGCCTGATAGTGACTGCAGTGTTGTATTTCTATATATGGATATGTCATGATTTGTTATTGATGACAAATGCGTTTGTATTCCTTTCCGCATACCGTCATTTAAAATCGCTTTCTCATCGGCTAGAGTCAGTTAGATCAGAGTTTGTTTCCTTGAATAACATCTACAAATCAATAGTCGACGCTGTTGAATCAATCAAAAGCTCGTTTGATGCATTGGTAAGTTATCTTATTACTATCATTGTATACTTTGACACCACTATACTAAATACAGCCTTGGCCAAAAGTATTAGGCACCCTGTATTTTCACTATATCTTCTAAATTAATTTCACTCTTTTTTGGCATTTTTAACGAAATTAGGTGTCAATTTAATCACATCAACAGAAATGAAAGCTTGTTTAGTTGTTAGACTCCAGAACACAAGTGACCAAACATTGATTGATAAGACCGAAAGAAAACCGAATCCTTTGTTTTCGGTCACCAGGTGTTTTATGAGCTTAACAAAGAGCCGCTTGATATTCTAAGAAGTTATTTATGACCCCGGTAAGTCATTTAAGATAAACACTCAGTAATTGGTTAAGTAGTAAACATGCATTTTGAATTTTTAAAGGTGCCTAATACTTTTGCCAAGGCTGTATGTACAAGGCGAATCATACAAGTTGGCGAGTGTAAAGTTAGCTACGAGTAAAAGCTGCGCAATATCCAATCCAGACTGAGCTTACATATGGCTGCGCGTTGATTGGATATTGCGTAGCTTTTACTCGTACATCCACCGACTTGTATGATTCGGACTATATTGAGTGGAGACCATGTAGCATGAGACCATGACGCTCAGATGGATGACCTCGTCAGAACCGCAGGCTTAAGGCTGGCGAGCCGCTTACGCCTCTCCGGGTCTTGGGCCTCGACAAGCCCGTGCGGAGGCTGGCTAGTAGGTCGGTTCGCCGGTGGACTGCGGTGTCGCGCTTCTCACGATACCGCGGCCGAGCCCATCGAGGCGGGGGCGGCGACGGGTTGGACGGGCGGCGAGTGTGCCGTTGCCTATCCATCCTGCCAGCGGACCTAACGGGTGCCGCGAACGTGTTGGCGGAGGCGGTGGGGCTGCAGGGGAAGAGGAGTGTCGGTATGTCGTCGGCCGCTCTTCCTATCCTCTGCCGCCGATGGTGGAACACCCAGGGGTTTTGGTGGATATACCGTCCAGCAATGGGCGGGGATTCCGACATAACCAATTAACCACCCGCCTGCCCCGAGGAGCGGTGGTATCTTTTAAAGATTTACCATGGTAAAAAAAAAACAAATAACAAATGCAATAATTTTAAAAATTGTTATAAAATAATGTAATTATAATTAGTCAATTACTAGCATCCTTATTCTTACTGCATTCTATTCGACACGTGTTTCGCCTCGAGGTATCTTCAGGACGTGTTGACTCTTCGAGCTCACTCGCAAGAATACGTATGTCTTGATATCTGTGAATAATAGTCAATGATAAAAGTATGATCAATAACAAATATAACAAATTATTTTCTATTTCAGTTTTTGGTTGTGCTCGTATTCAACATCCCGGAAACTATGCTTTACATCTATTTTATTGTGGCTACTTTCAAATTTCAACTTATGTCGGTAAGTAATTTTATTGATTTATATTTGATTAGCTGAATATTTATTTCTTTACCCGACAAGGACAAAGGAGTTTCTTAATTCGACTGTAAGCGTTTTTTAGGGTTCCGGAAAGGGAACCTCAAACGGAAAAAAACGGAACCCATAATTATAGGATCACTTTGTTGTCCGTCTGTGTGTATGTCAAGACTTTATCTCGTGAACGCGTAAAGATATCGAGTTAAAATTTAAACTGTATACGTATATCTATGGTGTCATGCAGTTGTGTAAAAGAAAAACTTCTCCGTTATCGTTTAAAAAAGTTAGAGCCGTTTATGTCGTAAAAAATCGCATATTTCGACACTCACAAAAATCAAAACCTACAGGGTACTTTTCGTTGACATGGAACTATGAAATTTGGCAAGAATCATCGCCTCAGAGTACACATATAGAAATAAATCTAAAAACTATACATTTTTATAAATCACAAAAAATAAGGCCTCAAAATTCACAAAATATGGGTTCAAAATTCAAAGTGAGTAAATCGTATAGAGATTTTAACAACTTACTTCCCAATTTCGTGAAATTTTCTGGATTTGTACGGAACCCTTGATGTGCGAGCCTGACTCGCACATGTCCGGTTTTTTTATGTAGGTAAGTTACGCGATTACTTAGCCAATTCATCTTCATTATTACTATATACTACGGGACTAATCGCGCACTAAAATTACGAGATAAATAAATACCTCCTCATCCCGACGTTTCGGCCGAGATGCATCGACCGTGGTCACGGGTAGACCGTAATTTTAATGCGCGATTAGTACCGTAGTATATAGTAATAATGTGTTCAAATCGCGAAAGTTTAAAAACAACAATTCATCTTCATCATCATCAGCTTGTGTCGACCCACTGCTGGGTATAGGCCTCCTCTCTTATGTGCTAATCTCATCCGAGCCTGACCAGCGATGGGTCTGATGTCGTTGACCTATCGGGTTCACCAGCCTGTCTGCCCAATTATAAACTTAAAAATTGTGATGATAAATTTTTTATTATTGTAATATTTTTTTTGCTTTTTTTAAATCTGATTTATTTATACTGGGGCTTTAGTCGCGAGGCATTCATGCCAACCCCTTTTTACTAATATTGTTAAGGTACATTAAAAAGGGACTTGAGTCCCTAAGAGTCGCTGAGTGAGTGTATCCGAGACCGTGGCATAGGGTTTTTATTATTATTATTATGTACTACGAAACTAATCATTGTCACGCACTAAGATTACAAGATAATTAAATACCTCATCATCCCGACGTTTCCACTGAGTTGCATCGATCGTGGTCACGGGTAGACGGTATTTATGCAAATGTCGAAACAACGGGATGATGAGGTATTTATTTATCTTGTAATTTAAGTGTACGATTAGTACCGCAGTATATAATAAACTAGCTGCCCGTCCCGGCTTTGCCCGGGTATGATTGGCTATACATATACTTACCACGTAATGTAGGTATGCGTCACACACGTGCTAGACGTACCGGATGAACCACAATGATAAGTAGCGGGAGTTCCCGTAGTCTTAAACTGTTCGACTATTTACGTAAAAGAAATAAAGTATTGGTCTATCTAAATAAAAGTGAGTTCGTATGTGTCGGGTGGCTGTACGTAATATTCCCTGATGTCAGAATATGACAATAAAGAAAATGAAAGAGACGGTTAAAATATTAGAGATCCACAGTTTATATATATTCTACATATGTAAGTTAGTTTCTTGATCTTATCTTCACTTGAGAACTTTGTAAAACATTGGACCATCAGTTCTCCTTCTACGAATTGTGCCCTACCTAAGGCCTCTTCAACTTGCTAACCCAAAGAGCTGTGATGGGATCGAAGCGCTGGCATGCAACGTGTTCCGGTGGTCTCGACCAGATCTTAGATTCACGTGAAGAGCTTCGCTACACTTGCCAATACATTGTCTACATTCGAGAACTTTAAGGTCCCATCGACAATTCGTTTCAGTTACTATGTGTAGGGGCATAGCTACCGCAGTATTAGCCGTGTCAATAATACGGGGTTCCCGGGCTACAAGGGCCTTAACGTGTGTAAGCAAAACCTAGTAAAATACTAAACAATGTCACTTAATCTCGTGCTCCGAAAAAAAATCATCTCTTTTTTTCCCGGGTTAAGCATGCTTCCAAAAGTAGTCCTAAGAGGCAGAAATTTTATAACAACTGAAATCGTCTTCAGCTAGACTTACTTAGCTGATATAGGTAATTATATTCTATTCATTAACAATTATCAATTTCCCGAAAAAAAGGCAAAAATGTGTATATTTCATGTGTATTGTTTGGCTAGCTCAATTTCTAGGAGGGAGTGACAACTTATAAATAACCGTCTTACCACAAAAATTTTACGCAGGCTTTAACAGTACTAATTGTACGGCTAAACAGTGTTTAAAGCGTGTTTAAATCTTTTGCGGTAAGGCGGTATATATTTATTTTAATTTAATGCAAGCATTTTTGTTTCTTTTGTGAAAAATGAGTGATTTGGGCTCCCCAACTATGTTTGATTCAGGGCTCCGCAAGGCACGCTACGCCACTGCATACCTATTTACTACCAATAAAACATAAATCGACACACCAATGGCGGAGATATATAACTGTGGTGATCTAGTGGTAGTAACGCCTGATCTACAATCGTGAGGTGGTGGTTTCAAATCCCGATCCTGTTTCAATGAGTTTCTTTGGAACTTATGTACGGAATTTCAAATCATTGGCTTTTCGGCGAAGGAAAATATTGTGTGGCAATCTGCACCAACCCACACTGGCCCTGGCACTGGTGGTGGATATGGCCCAAGCACCCTTCTCAATTCTCAATGACCCGTTTCCTTATGTTACCTAATAAGTGCCTGTAACCGAGCACTTTGGCATCGCGCGGCGTTGTAGTCGGCTTGCAATCGCCTTACGACTAACTAAAAAGCCTGCCCACTACGTAGCTTGGGCAGGATTTTGGCTCGGACACTTCTTTTCACGATTGTGACTATAGATATTTGCTCGAAGTGAATTTTGTATTATGTAAATTGTACAAAGTACATGAATTGCCAAGCGGGGTGAGCGGCGAAACGGAACTTTTATAATACTTAAATTTTTGAACTCGTGATATCTTTGTAATAAAATGTCTGAATTAAATAATTTAAAAAGTTGCATAAAGCTATTGAAACAGTCTTGAATATGAAATAATTTATTTTGATAAGGATTAATACCAAGATACAAATTAAGATCCTTTTCCTGCGACGTTATTTCAATTAATTTTTAAGAATAAAAGAACCGTTATTACGGCTTAACTATAATAGTTAGATACATGCTGTCGCAACATTTTTTTTTATTATGATGTGTTCTATAAAGTTGTAGTACATTATTTTATTCCATCATCAATAGTTTTCGCAGCGCGCGCGATGTAATATTTTAGGCATTTTTTTACACCTTGGGTAACATTATTATAGTTTTAATAGGGATCCTTATTTTTTTCTTGCAGTTAAAATAGCCTTTGTTACTCAGTGATAATGTAGCTTTCTATTGAAAAAAGAATTATTAAAATCGGTCCAGTACTTTTTGAGTTTAATCGTTACATACAAAAATACAAATCTTTCCTCTTTATAATATTATAAGTGTAGAAGTGTAGATATTCAATAAATATAAATAAATAAATAAAATAAATATTGGGGGACATTTCACATACGGTCTCTGACCCCAAACTAAGCAAAGCTTGTGATATGGCTGCCAGAGACTGATATACTACATATACTTATTTTAAATACATACTCGTATTTATATAGATAGTACCTAAATAACACCCAGACACAGAGCAAACACCTATGTTCATCACATAAATACTTGCCCTGGGTGGGGATCGAACCCACGCCTCTCTGATCCAGAAGTCAGGGTCACTAACCACTGAGCCACCGAGGCAGTCAATAATAATGGATTCATTTTTTATTTGGTAGATCATACTTCAGAGGTGGTCAAAGTTGAGCTGTTTTTAAAAATAATTAGTTAATATTGTTAAAAAATACTATATCGATGAAAAATCGGCCCGTGCGAACTAGTCGAATTATATACACGGTTAAAGTTGGTTATGTAATTTTTGGCAAATTTAAATATTAGCTGAAACTTTTATGAAGAAATTAACGGGAATTTACCTCATTATTAATCTTTTCCAGGCCAGTTTGGTATTTTTTATAATATCAACAGTTGCAGTGGCTATTACAATGCTGGAGACCGTGATGCCCGCGTTGTTTGCTGGTTTACTTTCTTCTGAAGCAGAGAGGATAAGGATCATTCTACACAATAAGCTGTTACATAATGAAGGTTCAAATATTAGACTAAAAAAATACTTCTCCTTGTATCAGCCTTTCCGTCCTTTGAACTGTATCCACGATATTGCTTCTATAATAATATCAAAAGAATACCGAAAGCTAATTACTTCATAATTTAATTTTTCAGATGAATCAATTGAGATGGAAATAAAGAAGTTTATTCAATATATCGAAACGCGGCCGATGAAATTCTATGTGTATAAAATCATCCCCCTGAACGCGGATCTGCTCGGAATGATTTTTAACTTCTGTGTTACCTACCTGATTGTCATGATACAGTTCACACACCTGTATTAACGGCCTTTCAACTGGTCACAGCTGTCTCACTAGCACATTTAAAAGTGAATGCACAAACATTGCACAATCACTTACAATCTTTAAGGCAATAGTGAATAGGTAAGAGTAAATAAGTGTAGAGTGTCTAGGTCTGCAATTCTGCATACTCTATCCTCGGCTAGAACATTGCTTACCATTGCCTAATGCATAAACATGCTATACGCCTGTATAGCATGTTTAAAAAATAGTTGAATTTCTAGTAACCCCTATGTAGCCTTTATCAATTTTAACAAGGTTAATGTATTGAAGAAAAGTTTTGATATCATTTAACAGTTAATGGATAAAATAATTAATAGTATAAAAAAACACTAGAAAAACAATCTTTGGTGCCTATCTTCCGGCTTCATCATCAGACATGGAAACCTAATCGTGGTCAAAGTTAATTCATTCAAAGACTTTTCTAAGAAATCCAAAACAGCTATGGTACTATTTTCTATCATGAAGTTCCAGTTCATATGTTCCGGCTCCATCGTCAGATCAGTTCGCCAGTACCATATTATTGTATTGTCATCAGGGCTACATACAGCTGCCAATTTTCATTACGCTACGACCCTTGGAAGATGATTAAATTAGTTACCTTAGATTCCATTTCATTGTTACGACTGCCTCAGTGGCTCAGTGGTTAGTGACCCTAACTTCTGGATCAACGAGGCGTGGGTTCGATCCCCACCCAGGGCAAATATTTATGTGATGAACATAAGTGTTTGCTCTGTGTCTGGGTGTTATTTAGTTACTATCTATATAAGTATGTATTTAAAAATAAGTATATGTAGTATATCAGTCTCTGGCAGCCATATCACAAGCTTTGCTTAGTTTGGGGTCAGAGGCCGTGTGTAAGATGTCCCAAAATATTTATTATTGTTAGTTACATGGTCGACTTAATAAAAATAGTGTGTTAAAAAATGTTACTTTCGTTGTTTTTTTTTCGATTTTTTTCGATCTACTCGCAAATTAAGAAATTAGAAAACGCTGAATAATACATAATTGTAGGACAAACAAGTGCTATCTATAATTCTTGAATATTGATATGTAGGGATGTTTAATCTTTATCGCCAGAGTCAACACGAGAAATTCAAATTTATTTGAGATTTGTACATCTTGGTTATACAAAAACTAATTTTGCTGCTATGGATAAGTAGTGTTAACATGTCACGTAAAAACGTAAAAAACTAATGTAACCACCAGTCTACATAAAAAATTTAAATCGATCAAATTATGATGTAAATCATTCACTTAACCTTTTAGCTAAATTAAACAATTTTTAACCCGGTGTGAGTGTGGTTGGGTATCTCATACCCGACGATATGTAAAACTATAAATATTTCTTAATTGTGCGATTCCTGGAACTCAACTGGCTCAGTAGCTGGAGGTGGTGATATGGGGAGTGATATTAACAGTGAAATGCCTGCAAGGAAGTAAAATATACGTGCGTATACATAGATCGGGTACGTAATACCCGACCTCATAGTCGGTGTCACTACGAGTATTTTGGTTCTATTTTAATTTAAAGCGCATAATAATTAAATTTCTTGTTAAGTATTTAAATTTCTACTAGTCGTATTATAAATTTCAGTAACGACTTGTTCAATTTTTATAAGCAGTTTCTCATGTTGAAAGTGGCCAATCAATAAGTGATGGAATGTACTCTCCAAATACAGTAGAAAAATATGTTAGATGTTGAAATTTGCATTACATCAAATACAGAAAGACAAAGCATTCTTGCATCACATGTAAAAAACTAATTTGTAGGCAGCATGACAGTCTTGTTGTTGAAAACTGCTTCAAAAACCGGACAAGTGCGAGTCAGGTTCGCATACCGAGGGTTCCGTACAAATCCAGAAAATTTTTCAGAATTGGGAAGTAAGTTGTTAAAATCTCTATACTATAACCATCAATAAAAAAGTTTATTTTTCACTTTTCTCGTCATATATCGAAAATTACACATTGTTAAAATAATTAAAAACCTGTTTTAGCGTGTGCCAATGAAGTTCTTTTATATGATACCTTACATGATACGATTTACTCACTTTGAATTTTGAACCCATATATTGTGAATTTTGAGGTGCTATTTTTTAGTGATTTAAATAAAAATGTACAGTTTTCAGATTTATTCCTATATGTGTATTCTAAGACAATGCTTCTCGCCAAATTTTATAGTTCTATGTCAACGGAAAGTACCCTGTAGGTTTTGATTTTCGTGAGTACAAAATATGCGGTTTTTTACGACATAAACGGCTCTAACTTTTTTAAAAGATAACTGAGAAGTTTTTGTTCTACACAACTGCAAGAGACCATATATAAATAAATAAATATTTTGGGACATCTTACACACGGTCTCTGACCTCAAACTAACCAAAGCTTGTGATATGGCTGCCAGGGACTGATATACTACATATACTTATTTTTAAATACATACTTATATAGATAGTAACTAAATAACACCCAGACACAGAGCAAACAAACAAACGCAAACCTATGTGAAACTAAAAAAAAAAAACATTTATGTTCATCACATAAATATTTTGCCTGGGTGGGGATCGAACCCACGCTCCTTTGATCCGGAAGTTAGGGTCACTAACCACTGAATCACCGAGGCAGTCAACGTATACAATTATTGTATACGTATACAATTTAAATTTAAACTCGATATCTTTACGCGTTCCCGAGATAAAGAGTCTTGATATACACACAGACGGACAGACGAACAGACGGACATCGTTAATACATATCTCATGTTGCATTGCGCAATCAGTCCTGTATTAATATAGTAGGATAATATTTAAATATATATTTAAAAAAAATAGACAAACGGACAGACGGACAACAAATTGATCCTATAAGAGTTCCGTTTTTTCCATGTGAGGTACGGAACCCTAAAAATCAGTCTTTTATTAGGTGGGAGGTAAAATAATAAGATATTACATGTTTTATGTATATTTTTGTTATCTCAAAGCTTAATTATATAAGACCAATTTATCCTTTTATTTCGTGTCCATAGTCTTATAATCACAAATTTGTAGATTTTAAGTCATAGTTTCTATATACTGTGGTTTTGTGCGTAAATAATACTGCTTTGTTTTGTATACAAATATAAACAGTTTTATGATTTTAGTAATGTGTTATTTTCTCACATTACCTTATTAAGCTTAATGTTAATTAAATAAATAAAATTCATTTATTTCGGGCTACAAGACCCGAAATAATTAATACATTTCAGCAAAAAATACTTTTTTAAGGTGATTTCAGTAATCAAATTCGGCAATTTATATACTCGGGTATGTCAAACCCACCTCATAGCTAGTGTAACAACTTTTCACCTCATTCACGCCGGGCTAAGCAATAACTGTGGCTGTAATAGTTGATAGAAACTTTTTATTGCCGCAAAAACAGTTATTATAAATGCAAGATAAGTTTAAGATAGTTTAGCAATAAATTGCAAAACATAATCGGACAACTGCGAGTCAGGCTCTCGCATCGAGGGTTCCGTACAAACACGTTGTTAAAATAATTAAAATCCTGTTTTAGGATGTGCTAATGAAGTTCTTATATATGATACCTTACATGATACGATTTACTCATTTTGAATGTTGAACCCATATTTTGTGAATTTGGAGGCCCAATTTTTTTGTAATTAAAATAAAAATGTACTGTTTTCAGATTTATTTCTATATGTATACTTTAAGACAATGTTTCTTGCCAAATTTCATAGATCTATGTCAACGGGAAGTACTTGTAGGTTTTGATTTTTGTTAGTGCGAAATATGCGATTTTTACGACATAAACGGCTCTAACTTTTTTAAACGATTACTGAGAAGTTTTTCTTTTACCCAACTGCAAGAGTCCATATATATACGTATAAAGTTTGAATTTAACTCGATATCTTGATGTGTTCCCGGACAGACGGACAGACGGACTGGTGGACAACACAGTGATCCTATAAGGGTTCCGTTTTTTCCATTTGAGGTACGGAACCCTAAAAACCAGTATTTTATTAGGTGAGAGGTAAAATAATAAGATATTGTCTTGTTTTATGTACATTTTTGTTATGTCGAAGCTTAATTACATAAGACCAATTTATCCTTTAATTTTGTGTCCATAGCTGATCATAAAATCACAAATTTGTAGATTTTAAGTCATAGTTTCTATACCTATACTGTGGTTTTGTGCGTAAATAATACTATTATTAATATTTTTGATACAAATATAAACAGTTTTATGATTTTAGTAATGTGTTATTTTCTCACATTACCTTAGTAAGCTTAATGTTAATTAATATTTATTTTAGCAAAAAATACTATTTTAAGGTGATTTCAGTAACCAATTCAGCAATTTATATATTCGGGTATGTCAAACCAACCTCAAAGCTGGTGTTACAATTTTTCACCTCATTCACGCCGGGTTAAGAAATAACTGTGGCTGTAATAATTGATAGAAACTTTTCATTGCCGCAAAAACAGTTATTATAAATGCAAGATAAGTAGTTTAGCAATAAATTGAAACAAAAATTAATGTGACGTTATCACGTATCTTATAAATCAATGAATGCCAGCTGCACGAACGAAAAAGTGTCACGTTGCGCCTAAGCCGAGCGTGCAAGCGAGAGCACGGAACAAGCGATAGAAAGGCTCGATCGGCCTAAGCGGTCGGCTTGTTGCAGTTGTTTGTTCAACAATGTTTTCTCATGACGTTATCACGTAAAATTATCGTCCGTAAACTGACTTTACAGACAACCAACTTATTTGTTTGATAGATCATACTTTAGAGATGGTCCAATTTTAATTTAATCACAATGGGCTGAGTTGTTTTAGAAAAATAAACAATAATGTAAATAATACTACGTCGATGATCGACTCGTGGTAACAATTTGAATTCTGCACATATAGTTGAAGTCGGTGAGTCATTTTTGGCGAAAATTAATAATTGTTATTAGCTGAAACTTTTACAAAGATATTAACGGAAATTTAGCTTGTTATGTATCTTTTTCAGGCTAGATCGGTATTTTTCATAATATCAACATTTGCAGTGACTATTACGATGCTGGAGACTGTGATGCCCGCGTTGTTTGCTGGTTTGCTTTATTCTGAAGCAGAGAATATAAAAATCATTCTACACAACAAGCTGTTACATAATGAAGGTTCAAACTTTTAAACTAAAATATGACTTGTCCTTATACCAGCTTTTGCTCGCGGCAGTGCCTGCGTGATATTTTTTTATTTGTGTGCTTATCTCATAGAAATCTTTTATTTTTTTCGGGATACATTTATCATTCAATTTACTATACATATTTATAAATAAATAAAATTTTCCTGAAAATCAATTATAACACTTCGAACTTTGAACGATATCCATACCAAAAATCAAGCCTATCCATAGTTTACAAACACATTTTCGGATTAGGAATACTGGTTTACTGGTAACTTATGGACCGTCATAACCTCATAAGAACGAAAATAATATAAGCTTATATCGATGACGGAAATGTCAATTGAGGTAAGGGATATTTTGTCGAAAATGAGTTATAAATGCGCTCTTTCAAGTGGTATATTTGAAATTTCTCTATCTCAAAAAAAAAGAAACGCTCATTTTATGGGCTACTAGGGGGAAAACTTCCAAAGATGCCCGACCGCTTTGGAGTGCAGTCGAGTTGTGTGGGATTGTACCCATTAAAACCCCCTCGGTGGCCAGCCTATGTGCATTCTTGGGAGCTTCGGGATCTCCAAAAGAAACGCACCGCTGCTCCCGGCACTTCGTGTGTCTACTCGCCTGGCAGTAGAACCAGACTTGTACGGTCCTGTACGACAGCGTTGCTATTTACGCTGCCGTCGTCTTCCTCGGGCCCGCTTGAGTGGATGGCTAGAGCCCCAACTCTGACCACCCACGAGCCCAGAGGTCGACTAGTACGTCTACCTAGGACAAGTAATCCAGCTAGGTAAGTTCCTCAAGGCAAAAGTTTTAGACTAGTGTGTGTTGCCAGTAATGACATAATTATGGAACTGAAACGTGGTATTTTGCTGTGGGCCTTACGAATAAGTTCAAGATAGCCCAATGTACTATAGAGAGGGCTATGCTCGATGTCTTTCTGCGAGATCGAATCAGAAATGAGGAAATCCGCAGACAAACCAAAGCTGCTGACATAGCCCAGCGGATTAGCAAATTAAAATCACATTGAGCAAGGCACATAGCTCGAAGAACGGATGGCCGATGGGGTCGTAAAGTTTTCGAATTATAATTACATTATATCATTGCCAGATACAACCCAAACTAAAAAAAATATTGACTTTACACACTGCATAAATTGAACTTCTTGGATATAAAAACGCATATACGACTTATTTAAAATAAAACAAAATAGACTTACAACCTCTTGATTTTGCAAATCTAATCATGCTATTGAGTCGTAAGGGAAAAAAAATTGCTAAAATTGACAGGTCGTAATTAACAGAAACTCCCAAACTATTTGTTCTAGCGCATTATAACTAAAACGGTTTGAAAGTTCACCAAAAATTAAATTAAAAAAGGTTTTGTCAAATAAAAAACATTTTTGGCTCTCCTGCAAAATCGTACTTACGCCAATTGAAATTTCCGTCATCGAGATTATCTTTTATGAATAAATTATCTTTTCATACCACCTTCTCGAAAATTTCTCATTATATTTCGTACAAACTCAACGTAAAATAAATAATTATTATCTTAACACAATCTCGAGGGTTCTGGCAGATAAATAATGTTATTTGAAACTCTCTATGGAGTAAAGTGATTTAAATTTGAAACGTCTAATTTGTATTAAAATTTCTTAACTTAGAATATTAAGGACATCTTAAAGAGGTTTTGTTTTGTAAAACCGAATTAAACCTCTTTGTAATCTCTTTGCTAAATAATTACCTCGCTTTGCTCAGGGTCCAATTGTCGCCCGTGACGTAATTTGTTATTTAATTTGTCGCTGAGTAGACGAATAGACAATAGACAAAAGCCCCTAAAAGGATGCTTATTGATTACAAATAACCCTTTATAGTTGTCTGGTTATGGCGTCACACTCTTTCTCTACCTATTTTTATTTCCTAAAATCCTAACAGCAATTCTACATTAAATTTATCAAAACGGTTTTGTAGCTGATTGTACATAATAATCACGATCATCGAAACAAAAAAAAATATGCTAGAAGAGGAAGGTGCCGACTCGCACACGATAACATAATCTTAGCGTGCAAATTGACGAATGACTAAAAATAGAGTTGCGAGCTTTTCCCGCGGTTTTGACTGTGTGATATTTAGATTTTTAAGCTACCTATCCCAAAGAGTTTTTTATTTTTTCGAGATAATAAGTATTAAAATTTATGTATGTCACTTTCAAACCTTTGTACCATATCCATGCCAAAAATCAAGTCTATCCGTTGCTTTGTTGTTGTGTGAAAGAGTAAAAAACAGGACAAGTGCGAGTCAGGCTCGCACATCGAGGATTCCGTACAAACACATTGTTAAAATAATTAGAAATCTGTTTTAGCGTGTGCTAATGAAGTTCTTTTATATGATACCTCACATGATACGATTTACTCACTTTGAATTTTGAACCCATATTTTGTGAATTTTGAGGCCCTATTTTTTTGTGATTTAAATAAAAATGTACAGTTTTCTGATTTATTCCTATATGTGTACTCTGAGACAATGCTTCTCGCCAAACCTCATAGTTCTATGTCAACGAGAAGTACCCTGTAGGTTTTTATTTTTATGAGTGTCAAAATTTGCTGTTTTTTACGACATTTAAAACGAAAACTGAGAAGTTTTTCTTTTACACAACTGCAAGAGACCATAGATATACGTATACAGTTTAAATTTCAACTCGATATCTTTAGGCGTTCCCGAGATAAAGAGTCTTGACATACACACAGACGGACAGACGGACAGATGAACAACAAAGTGATCCTATAAGGGTTCCGTTTTTTCCGTTTGAGGTACGGAACCCTAAAAATAGGTAAACCAACGAAAGTACCTTCGAATTTGTAATCATAGTAAAATAGGTCATGAAAATTAGAAATAATGTTAAGGGAATGATGAAATGAATGTTATGATTACTTCATTATTTTAGTTGTTATTTTTCAGATGAATCAAATGAGATGGAAATAAAGAAGTTTATTCAATATATCGAAACGCGGCCGATGAACTTCTACGTGTATAAAGTCATCCCCCTGAACGCGGATCTGCTCGGGATGATTTTTAACTTCTGTGTTACCTACCTGATTGTCATGATACAGTTCACACACCTGTATTAACGGCCTTTCAACCGGTCACAGCTATCTCATTCGCACATTTAAATGTTTTAATACACAAGCACTGCAATCAACAATCATTTACAATCTGGGTACCTTTAAGACAATATAGAACAGGTACAATCTAGGTCTACATACTCCATCCTCGGCTACAACGTCAGACATATAGTATGTTTAAAAAAATCGTTAATTTTCTAAGAACCCTATGTTGCATTTATCAATAAATATAATAACATGTTTAATTTATTTAAAAAATCCGTTATCATTTAACATACATAAATCATTTATCATTATCTATATATATAAAAGAAAGTCGTGTTAGTTACTCCACTTATAACTCAAGAACGGCTGAACCGATTTAGCTGAAAATTGGCAGGGAGGTAGTTTAGAGCCAGGAGAAGGACATAGGATTTTTTATCCCATTCCTTTATTTTTATTTTTTTATTAGTTATTCATATTATATTTTTCATATCATCTATTCCCTTAAAAAATCGTTAGCGAAACTGTCACCTATCACAACGACGCTAATAGGCCCAATTTCAAGGCACCATCGTAATTATAACAGCTAATTAGAATATTTCTGTTTCTTTTTCACTTTAGGCATTCGATAGTGAGAACACATTTTATATTCAAATTAAATTTAAAATGGCGCGTTCATAATTGGGCCTGATATGGATTGACGAAACGTAAAAAGATGACAGGTGACATACATTGACTGAAGAATTTTTATGAATGTCACGCTTAGCATAGCAAAGAGACAAATTGTCTTTTCACCATTATAGCTCCTCGAGAACGAAATATAGTATGGATTGACAATGACAACTGACATTAAAATTGGAATAAATGGTTTTTCCTTATGCCATGCTATACATATTAAAATGACGTTTAATACTGGGCCGTCATTTTGATTGACATTAAAAATATTTTTAAATATACCACCATTAGAGGTTAAACATGTTTCTTTATTCTACCTTTATGGTACAGAATCCATACTAATATACGAAGAAACGAATCGACTTGATTTTTAGGAGTAGTATGGCATGAGTATAAGTATCTTGACTCTAAGGTTATTAACCTTGACTGTGAACTGTGACCTTGACACGAACATACATTTCTGTTGGTTTGGTTAGGATTGAATAGTGATAAAAGTCTCAGTTCGCCTCAGTTGCGGCACTCCTCATGAGGCACGCAACTTATAGGCCAGCCTCTCAGCTGCTTTAGTTAAAAAGCCCAGAAAAGCGGCCCAACCACGAGTGCAAACTTCTAAGCTGCCAAGGGAGAAAAGACCCAAAAAATCGGGAGACCTCGAGCGCCGCCTTCTCAGCTGTCTCAGAAGAAACACAGAGAAACGGCTCTATCTGGGATTCCTGCGCCGCCCATATGCCTCAGCTACTAAGTTCCCCCGCCACGACAAGGCGGGAACCTGTACACTCTAACCTTATCTTAATCAACAGAACCATTTATAAGTATAAGGTATTATGATGTCAGGTTAGGTTTGGACAGTGGCAAGGTGCAAGGGTACTTGACTTTTTTTTATAGAGAAAGTGCCTTTATTAACAACCACTAAATACAAGACTTATAATGTGAAACTTCATAAACTACTACTACATAACAAGCAATTGGATCATCCACAGACCCTTGAAGGTCTAAAGATAATCCAAATACTTAAGCCCACTGCCAGTTAGCAGCGTGCCCAGCATGCTGGCAGCACTGCCACGCTGATTGGCAATGCTTATACGTTAGCCAAATAAAAACCAGCATTTTGGGCACAGGTCGGGTACACCAGACGCTCAGAAAGACTTTTGAAAACAAGACTGGCCACCACGGGCACAATGTCTCAATTTCAAACGGCTCAAATATGTAACCGCTGCTAAGGTTAGCATATTAGCGCCGTTTGTGCTGCTCCGAATCGGCCAACGCTCCAGCCCTTCTCTGAGTCTCAGAAAGATGTGACGGCACCCAAAGCGACTTGCGTCGATACGCAAGTCGCGTCTCATACTAAGGACCGTCTACACTTCCATGGGACCAGCTTCATACCGTCAGGCATTTTGCCATCACCAAGCGCAAACCCATTCGGTTCAAGTACGGCTGCTATATTGGCGGTCGCAAAAGCCCTGCGTATGACATCGTTCACACTGGCGAGGCAACCAATTCGACCAGCGCTTCTTGAGCAAGAAAGACGGTGGTGACCGAGCTGGTCAACTAAGGTACTTGAATAGGTGAGAGCGCTCAGCTATGTGCGGCGCGGCAGCAAGTTGGGTCGACTATCTCGACGATATCATCAATACCACCGGTTGAGCCTGGTCACGACCGGCAAAGAGCCGAGGCAGATGTCACAAAAAAAGAGAGGCCTATACTCAGCAGTGGGACAAAGAAAGCTGCGGATGATAACCATGACGAAACTGATTAGTTGAGATTGACTGTTTCTTGGGTTTGAAATGATTGTTTGCTACAATATTTGTGTACCGTTTCACATTGAATTGGGGTTAATATTTTGTGGCGCACTTACTATTACTTACTTCGTATCTGCCGATTTTAGACCAATACTCTCTTTACAAAAGTGAGATAGCTCAACCAGATCTACATTTTGTATGACAGCTGTCGAACTTAAATTAGTTTATCTCCGTAACTGTCAACTTTTGATCAATGCTATCTTCACGAAAGTGAGATAGCTCAACCAGATCTACATTTTGTATGAGAGCTGTCGAACTTAAAAGTAGTTTATCTCTATAACTGTCAACTTTAGAACAATGCTATCTTCACGAAAGTGAGATAGCTCAATCAGATCTACATTATGGATGACAGCCATTAAACTTAAAATATCTTAATGTAGGTATGTAGGTAAGGTCATTCTACCTACATTCATTAACTTTCGCGGTACGAAGTTCGCCGGGTCCGCTAGTCATTTAATAGTTAAAGCTAGTGTGAACCGCGACCTTGGCTATCCAAAAAGAATAATCTGTTATCTGTTTGATTTTTGAAGTAAAACTTCTAATGCGACTTTCAACAATGTTGCGTTATAAGTTTAATGCTACCATGGAGGGGATATGAAAGCCAATGATGCTTATTGTCAAGATAAAGTGACTCAAACAACCGCGTTGCTAGGCAGGCATGGCGCCATATTAACCGCCCGAATATCGTTGGTAGGTAATCAAAGAATCATGTCTCTGTCCCTGTTACACTAGTTGCTAAGGTGCGGCAAGACGTTGATAAGACAGAAATATAATATTATAAAATTTAGTCGTATTATACCTACTTAAGGTGCCAGTTCATTAGATTAAAAATTTCCCCAAAATGTAAAGATATCTTCTCAATGTCAGTGATACAAGCCGATATTTTATAATAATCAACATTTTAGTATTAACATATGAATTTGAGTAATTATGAATAAAAATAATATGATGTCATTATGAATAAAATTATAATACAAAGAATCTTATTAATTTATCCGTCCAGTATTTATTCGGGGTAAAATCTTAAATCTAGTCGCACGATTTAGGCGGGTAAGAGGTTGGAAAGGGGGGAGGAATGGGAATGTTCCCCGCACTTCTCCCCCGGCGCGGAGAGGCGTAATATTTTTATTAATTATTAATTCCTATACACGCCGGACGAGTACGGCAACTGCGGCAAGTAGTAACTGTTGTTGACAGCTCAACTGTCAATAATTGCGTTACATTTTACACGTTTTCATGAACGCAATTTAAAAAATGTAAGAATTTTGCTCAATATACGTTCCGTTTTACGCGTCGGATAGTGATTTGCTAACCTATAAATCGATTTTTTAAATATTTTTAAATTTAAATACTTCAGCGCAACTCCGGCAGCCAAAATGGCAAAGGGACGATTAAGAAACGCTGCCCTGACCCCCCACAGTGTCTCGATCCTTAGATTAGAGGATCTAACCCTTTATTCGTTCTTATCACTATAATAATAACGATCAAGAACGTATCATAATGCGTTAATATTCCGTGAGATAATTCAAAAGCATGGTATGAAAAATTTACAGCATTTCCCCATCGTTAATTTTTTGAATATTATTTTGGCGTCTGATATTTTCCACCATTTTGTTTAATCGCAACTGCGGCTGGTCGGCGCGCGTTGCCGGCCCCGGTTAACTATTAGCTGACGTCGGCATAGACAAGAATCTTCACAGTTCTCGTGTATGGTACTTCAATGGTGAGAGCACCGTTGCGTCGAAGTTTAACTTCTTCCGCGCGGAGGAACTCCACGCACTAATCGCACTAGGTATTTTTTATAGTAAGTATCAACACTTCAATCGCTATGATTAAACGTCTTAGTTTTTACAGTTTTTTAAATGAACTTAAAGTTATAAGCCTCTAAAACGTCATACCCTATTTTTAGGCAAAAACTTGTCTGAAAAATATACCTACATAAACTAAAAAAAAAAACAGAAAAAACATGATGTAGTAGCATGAAGAAACATTGCATGCTACTTAAGCGATCGAAATAAAAAAAAACATAGCATTTAATTAAAATTTAAGGGGTGAAAAGAGCTTTCTGCCCGAACAAAATTTTTATCAAAAATGTACCAAAAACTATATTGATGTTCTACAAACAACGCGAAAACAGATAACGAGGAGTATGAACGCGATTCATACTCCTCGTAAGGGATAAAAACTGGTATTTTTGTTTTTTTTACAAACACCAAAAAAGCATAAGGGCGGATTTAAAAGTAGCATCAGCAGAGGCAACCAGAGAGGTATCAAGAAAGACAACCAGAGGGGCACCAAAGAATACAATCCATTTGCTGGTGGGGAGAGGTTGGTGAAAGATCATGAACAACAAAAAGAAGTCAGACCCCAAAAACAAAACATTTCAAAAGTACAACAACTCGAGCATTAGTTTTTCTACAGTAAAAAGTTTTAAGATCTAAATAACTATGACTATTTAAAAAACTTATGGTACTTACTTGATACTTGATGAGCGGGCGTTTTCGGCAAGACGGGCCTCTTCGGGCCCTTAATTGCGTGACAGCTCGGCCGTGGCTAGTCCTCTCCAGGAAGTCCAGCAACTCGCTGACGCCGGCGCAGGCCTCCCGGAGCGTCCTCGGTGACCCGAGAATCTTCGTTCGTTGTTCTGCCACGCTGCTACACTCTAGCAGCAGGTGCGCGGCTGTTTCTTCTGTCTCCATGCATCCTCTGCATAGGGGACTGTCTGTAACACCAATTTTAAATAGGTGCTTCTTTAGAGGGCAATGTCCGTTGACAACTCCAACTAAGCGTCGAAGTCTGTCTTTTGCAAGGTTAAGCAGACGTCGAGAGTATCTCGGATTTAAGTCCGGGAAGGCTTCTCTCGATTGCCTGCAACCTTCGGTACTTGCCCAGTATTCTTTGTGTTGTCTTTTGGTATGCGCACGGATCCATGTCCTGACTTGGCTGAAGGGCAGGGGGATCATTGGTCCAGGTCCTATGGGGCGTCTACCTGAACCTCTCTTAGCTAGCTCGTCAGCCGCGTCGTTTTCTCTGGATCCGCTGTGTCCTTTGATCCATTGGAGTATGACATTGTTGTATAAACTTACTTTCTCCAGTAGGTCGTGACATTGGATGGTTAGCCCCGAGGAATGTTCAAAGCTTTGTAGAGCTTTCAATACTGCAGCGCTGTCCGAGAGGATTCTAATATTATAATCAGTTACCTTTCTGCTCAGTACCGCTGTTGTTGCCTGGATGATGCCGACACACTCCGCCTGGAAGATGGAGTTGTTCGCACCCAGAGTTGTTGATATGTGTATGTTGAGGTCGTCCGAGAAAACACCTGTACCAGTGCCTGTTTCTGTTTTTGATCCGTCTGTATATATCCTTACTTCATGTAGGCCAGAGCTGTCACTACTTTCCTCTTGCAGTTGGATGTTGCAGTTTTTCGTAAAGATGTGTTTTTTAGGGACTCTGTCGTATATTGAAAGAACCTCTCGATTACAATCCGCATATTCATCAATGATAGTGGTATGCGTGGCTGCTTTGTTGTACGTCCAAAGGTTGAGTGCTCTAAGTCTGTATGCAGCTGCTGCTCCCTCTTGACGGATGAAGAGATGAAGCGGAGTTTGGCCTATGAGGGCTTCTAGTGCCGCTGTGGGTGCAGATCTCATACATCCAGTTATTGCTATACATGCTGTTCTCTGGAATTTTTCAAGTTTCTTGTTTGTGGTGCTGAGTTTTGTTCTGGGCCACCAGACGATTGCCCCATATGTGAGGGCCGGTCTGACCACTGTGTTATAAAGCCATTGGATTATCTTGGGTTTTAATCCCCATGTTTTCCCGATCATTTTGCTGCACTGCCAAAATGAGATTGTAGCTTTCTTTGTTTTATTGTCTACATGCGCTGTCCAGTTGAGTTTTTTGTCAAGAGTAATACCTAGGTATTTTACCTCCTCTGACAGTGACAGTTGTATGCTAAAGAGGGATGGTAGGGTAAAAGGTCCTAGGTTCCTCTTATTTGTGAACATTACTAATTCTGTTTTAGATGGATTGACTGTTAGTCCGTTTTCAGTGCACCATTTTTTTATGATTTTCAATGCATTATTCATCAGATTACAGGTGACGCTGGCGAAATGTCCTGATACTAGTACCACTAAATCATCAGCGTATCTTTTTGTGTAAAATCTTTGTTTGTTCAGCAGGGTGATTAGAGTGTTTACCACCAT
Organism: Hypomecis punctinalis; assembly: GCA_949316475.1. Lineage (NCBI taxonomy): Eukaryota > Metazoa > Arthropoda > Insecta > Lepidoptera > Geometridae > Hypomecis > Hypomecis punctinalis. Next base: position 20,242,690 of record OX438806.1, read on the forward strand.
GTTCCAGACGATCGGTGACATGGCTGCGCCTTGGGGGCAGCCCCTAACCACCAATCCCCTCGTCGAGCCTTCTGAGTCGATACGAACGGCTCTCTTGCTCAACATGTTAAGTATCCATTCCACCAGAGTTGGGTGTACTCCGTGTTTTTGGAGTGCTCTGCTGATGCTGTTGAAATTTGTCTTATCAAAAGCTCCTTCTATGTCTATAAAAGCTCCTAGACACATGGCTTTGTTGTTTATGTCTTTTTCTATTGTGCACACAACATTATGTAGAGCGGATTCTGTTGATTTTCCTGAGCTGTATGCATGTTGTTGTGAGTGTAGTGGGATTTTGTTCAAAACTTCATCTCTTATATGCCTGTCACAAAGTCTTTCCAAAGTTTTCAGGAGGAAAGATGTGAGGCTGATTGGTCTGTAGGCTTTGGGGTCACTGTAGTCACTTTTTCCCAGTTTTGGTATGAATTGCACTCTCACCTCTCTCCAACCCTTGGGGATATACCTGTATGCTATACAGGCTGTGAAGAGAAGTGTTAGTGCATCTCTTAGTATACTTTCTCCCCATTGTAATAATCCTGGCAAGATCCCGTCTAGGCCGGGTGGGGGATGCCGAGTTGCGACACCAGGGCTACCTGTAAGGATATAGAAGGGCAAATTAAGTAACTCACGAGCCATAAACGATACCACCGAGGTCGGTGCTAACCTAGCACCAACACACAGTGTGCACCGCCGAATGCAAGCCCCAGAAATCCACCCTTCTCGCCGGGCAGTAGCTGAAGGCTGCCTGCCATGCTGAGTTGCCAACGATGGCTAGTCAGTTTGCCTCCCGTTTTGGGTGAAATTCACACCAAAGAGAAGTGTTACGGCAGGGAAGGCTCTGTATCTGTCCTTCCCGCAGCTCAGTCTCCAGGATTGTTGCATCCTCCCATACGGGCCCCCATGCGCAGCATCAAACACATGGGTGGTCGGCCCCCCGCACGTCTTCACTCTTTTATGGGATGTCGTGCCAACGATGGTCCGATCACTTTACCACCGTCGCTGTTTGGGTAGGATTGAGGGAGGAAGGGTAGAATCGGAACAGCGAGCGTGTCAGCGATCGTAAGGCCTATGTGAAGAGAAAGTAAAAACGTACTTACCCGCTGTGTTATTGGCCATCATGTTTATCACAATCACAATCCTCCGACAATTTCACAGTAGATAGAGTGTGATGTATGTAGTGTAGGGTAGATAGAAATGTTGGATGTACCCATTATCTGTTGATGCTAAATATATCAGTCTTGAGTTAACTGCAATGGTGTTTTGATTGAATATCCACAGTGGCGCAGACTTAAGTAGTTTTTTGCCGAAAATAGCGAAGATGTCGATCAAAAATCTGCGTAAATACAGTATTTGTGGGCGGGTGAGTTGGTGTGTTTGTGCGCGACTCATAGAACTGTGTAATTTGTGTAAAAACAAAATGAACTCGCGAGTCGCCACGTTGGTGACGATCGCGGTGACCGCCAATTTCGACCTCACGTGCACACGGTATCCACAAAAGATGCCTGGATCCAAGGAATTCGACGCGGCAATGCCATTGAATTTTGATAACTGGGTAGTGAAGAAGTCAGATTTCGGCTATCGGCACATATTTCGGCAGCGGCGCCAGGCGAAGAGAGAAGAGTGTAAGTCTAAGTTACACAGCGAAAATGTTCGACTTTGCCTGTGCGTCGAACCTACGCGAGAAAACCAGAGGGCAGTGGAGCTGGCGCTAGCGCTGGAGGTGGCCGAGCTGCACGCGAACCTCGCGTGCGCAAGCGTTGCCGGCCGCGGAGCACCGGGCTCGATACACTCAAGGCTCAGGGCAGAGCGGGTACGAGCTGCATCGGGTGACGGCGGCCAAAGCTGCGGACATCACGCGAGGGCGCTGTACCGCGTGCAGCTGATACGCAAGAACAGGCAGGGCGAAAACGAGTGCATCAGATGGCGGCGGCGAAAGCCGCGGGCCTTACGCGAGGGCGCTGTATCGCTTGCAGGTGTCGTTCCTGGATGGGCAGGATAGTCACGGGCTGCACCAGGCAACGGCGGTCCAGGCCGCGGCCTTTGCATGGAGACGCTGTACCGCTCTCTGGGACAATGTACAGAAAGGCAGAGCGGCAGCGAGCTTCACCAGGCGGCGGCGGCCGAGGCCGTAGGCTTCGCACGGAGGTGCTGTGCCGCTAGCATGAGGTTTATAGACAGGCAGGGCGCTGTACCGCTTGCATAAGTCGCGTAACGAGTGTCTAATTTGTGAAGTAATTAGGTGAAAACAATACAAGGCAATTGGCTTGCATTTCTTTACAGTGTGAAATCTCATAAGAGCTGTGTGAAAAGTGTTACAGAAAGTGCGAATAATGACAATTCTTATCGTGGCAGTTGAAGGAGCAAATAGGACATTCTGTAAATTAGTCATAAAAAAATGTCAGTTGAAAGTAGATTTCTAGCGTTATGATCACAATGCATCTATTGTGTTCACCACCCATCATAATTATTCATCTCCTATAATAATGAATTTAAAATCAAGTTAGATAAGATCGTGCATCCCGATTCTTCCGTATCAGTGATAAGTAATTAATTAATGCGATAGCATGCGACCGCGATAATATGTCTAATATAATTACATGTGTAATTCAAACTGCTCAGAAAGTTAATAATGTCAATATGGTGTACAATATGTACCTACCTAATGCTGTGTGTTATTTATTAAATTAATTATATTTAGTTGATGTTTTGTAGATCTATGAGATGAATTTGATGAATTTTGAAAGGATAGCCTAATAATATACTGAATTCCCCTAGAAATGTGTATGCATTCTTACTTGTTGAACTTGATAACCGATTATGTTGCACTCCTAGAACTTAATCAATAAACTAAATTGGAGTTTATCACTTAGAAAATTGCGATACCACACTCCGGAACTCGGATTGTACCCATTTATACATTTATAGTTGTTGTGAATCATGGCATCCTAATATTAGACCACTAGCGTTTGACATTATGTATGAAATAAAATTGGGCGGTACCTACCTAAACTTTTACTGCGCATGGATCCAATATTTGTCGCTGTACGTTAATGTATTTGTACTGGTAATAAGGGATATAGTCAGCGGTAGGTGTCTTATGAAGGCACTCAGTACTTAACTAAACATAGATTTGTATTTTCTGTTGTTCTGTGTTATCTGATTTAGTAAATAATAAGTAAATATTTATTGTTTCACACCAAAAACAGAAAATAAAAAAATAAAACAATACTATTGTCACTTAACCTAGTTAAAACAAACGGCGGCCTTATCGCTGGAAGCGATTCCTTCCAGGCAACTTCAGTACAGAGAGGATACGCAAAGAAAATGAACGGGGTGCACAAGATACTAAAAAAAAAAAATTGTGACCGATTTGTGTTTTAAAAAGTAGTTATATCGATTACAGAAATTATAAGTAATATGAATTACGTATCTATAATAAAAAAAACCGGACAAGTGCGAGTCAGGCTCGCACATCGAGGGTTCCGTACACACATATTGTTAAAATAATGAAAAATCTGTTTTAGCTAATGAAGTTATTTTATATAATACCTTACATGATACGATTTACTCACTTTGAATTTTGAACCAATATTTTGTGAATTTTGAGGTATGGAACCCTAAAAAGGTGAAAAGGCTGTGTTTCCTAGAAGCTAGCATGCGCGTGAATTGAATAAGTGCGAATTTATATGAAGGTTATTGTTTAAATAAGTAGGTATAAACATAATATTTAAGATATGACGATATGAACTCATTTTGAACACCAAATAGTTTAAAACAATGGTTGGGTTTTTGCCACTACTTATACCCATACAGATAAAATTCGTAGGTAAGGCGAATAAGAAAACCATTGTATATAGTTCGTATATGTGTGTGTGAACCTGTTGTAAAGTGGAAATTTTATTTGGAATTAATTTGAAGTATAAATAAGCATCTAAGGACAGATGGTATAAATAGTTAGCTGGGAAAATGCTACACTATTCAGGACATGTAGATAAGAAATCAGGGCTAAGGCTGATGGACTGATTAACCCTTTAAAAATAAACTAGAATTCTGCTATGAACTACGAGTAATACAAGATCGATCATCGCATTAATCTGAGGACATTTGATTGAAGCATTAGTACTACTATAGTATAGAAAAAGATTTCAAAGAAAATAAAGTGGTTTCCGTTTGTCTGCACCATACTTACTTAATCTATTTTTAGTAATACTTACTCGACTGTATTAAATGTAAAGAAAAAAAATCCATTAATTGTATTTAAGAAAAGCACGCTTATACTATACATATTAATTGTAAGATCATCAATTGAATGAATGATTGAAATCGTGACAGCATCCCCCCCTGCTGTCACGAAAAATTACTATCTACTAAGTATCAAGTAGGTACTTACCGACTAGTCAAGTGTTCGGTCCAAAATGTTGAAACATATTGGTTATTAAAAAAATATTGTAGATCTACGAATATGTAAGACAAGAACTTTATTTATTTTTTGCACGAATATAAAGCTGTAGTTGCAATTCCATACATACTGCTATGTTCAGGTAGGTATTAATGAACATATTGTATAGAAGTTTGTATACAAGGGTTATCACGATAGTTATATAAGTATTATTCTGAAATGAAAAAAATATATTGGGCTAAACTAAAGTTAGAGATTTGCTTTTACAAATAAATATCATCATTAATAAATAAGTTATCGTAGATATTTTTCGTTTTCGAAAAACATGACAAGTTTATAATTTAATATTGGGTTAAATATGATACAATAAAAAGATAATTCGTTGTTATATTGTACTTGTAAAATGATCAGTTCTTTTTTCCTTAAGCGGGTGTGTATCTAATGACAAAAAAATGTAATTATCGGAAATTATACTTAACGGCAATTAAGTGTACCTATCTGCTTATAGTTTGCTTTATTCATGTGATATATTTCTTACTAAATTACCTATGTATTAGGTACTTCTCTCCTCTTGTACAAAGGAAAGCGTAAGGGGACGATTTTGTTAATACCATATGCTATATAAAACGTGCCTTTTGATAGCATACCTAGTCTAAGAGAAACTAAATAATTGTACCGTGTATTTCAATAATATTGAAGGTTTGATTTTATTACAAAATAAGGAGGGAAGTGTGATGTATGTAGTGTAGGGTAGATAGAAATGTTGGATGTACCCATTATCTGTTGATGCTAAATATATCAGTCTTGAGTTAACTGCAATGGTGTTTTGATTGAATATCCACAGAGTACACGGCGTTTCGTGCGTAAAACAATCGTGGTTTTCGCTTGAGGCGATAAGTTCGGTACAGTAATTTGATTTTGAAACCGGTTTCAATCGAAAAGTTTCCAACGGTAATCAGCTGTCAAAGTTGTGCTTGTTGGCATTTTTCGACAGCTGACATTGACATCCGGCAAAAACGCCGACCTAAAGCCTGCCCCACACTGCTGCGGCTCGCGGTAGTAGTCGCAGGCCGCCGCACCAAGCATATGTTTCTATGTATTGTCGCAGAATTCGCCCGCCTACCAGACCCCCTATTGGAGTGGATAGCGGATGGGTTGGGAAACAGTTGCGTCTATAAGTTTCGGTTATATCTGTTCCTGAGGGGACCAGACCAAGAACAGGCGGCAACCACGTGAAGGATAACCTTATAGACTTGACCTGGAGATCTTCGCGACCTGCACTCCTTCCATGTCCATTCGCCTAACCTGCTCATCGGACAGATGGCCAGGTTGGGGTCAGCCCTACTGTCATCATTGATTTTACGTATGACATAGTTCACAACCCCGCCCGGGTTGTGGTACTTATGACACGTTGTTTTTTTTAAGATTTTGAATTTCTCCTCACAGTTTTTGTACAGAGTAGACCTCGATATCTGCCTAGTTAATTACGAAACGTATAGTAGTGCTACTTCTCTAAAGCAAATGAGTAATTATAACTATGTCGTCAATGTGGTAATGACTTAACCTTCCGCGTACAAGGTGGGGTATACGTTACCCCAGCCCCGCAAAAACAGCTAAATTCATAAGTAAAAATTGAGCAATCGAGTTGAAATCTACAGTAGCTGGACGTTAAACATCACTGCATCGATACATCATCATATATTAGTGCTTCGCATATTTGACTTTGTCTGTAGGCGCGTAAAAAGTGGACCCTGGGCGTCTTTTACCCAACGTTGTACAGGACGTAGCTAAATAAATGGCTAAATATAATGGGCGCATATATAATTTAATATTTTTTTGAAATTGTCAACTTTAAACTGGATTATATTGCTGTAAGTTCTTTACTGCTTTAGATATTTTTGATTAAAAATGTCTACGTAACTCCTAACACTTATTAATGATGTTACCAGAATAAGCTTAATTGGTGATGTTTTCGTTTTATAGGACATAACATATGGCTAGTTTTGTAATAATTAAATGCTAGGTAATGTTTAATATTAAATTATATTTTTATGTTTTTTTTTTCTAGTTTTAAAGAAAATTTGTTAATTTTTGTAAAGGAGTTGTTCTATTCCATTTTTTTTTTAAATTGACGTTTATCCAAACATGTTATACAGATTAATTTACCAGTATATTGTGTCATAAACATATATCAACTACCTGAGCTTGTTATTTTTTTTAATCACCCTACTATGTAGATATTTAGCGTGGGGCAACATATACCCCACGTTGAACGCGGAAGGAGTTTTAATCACCTTGTACGTGAAGGGTTAACAAGGTTATAGTTAATTTGATTAGAGTAACGTGTATTCTAGAATATTCCATCAATTCATTCAGTCCTTGTAATATGTTATTCATTGTTGTTTTCACAGTGCCAGTAAAGCTTATCCTTTAATTTAACACTTACAATAAAAAGATATCTTAAAATTACTGCGACCATGAATCGTCCTCTAAAAGAAAATTCGTCTTTAGTCCAAACTGTAATCGATACCAAACCGAAACCAACAAATTATGTTTTATTTTACAAATTCCTTCACCAGTTACTCGGTTTGGATTTTGGATTCTTTGACTCATCCGATGAAAAGGAACGAAAAATTGTCAAGTATCTTACTTTATTTATAGGAACATATATAACTATAGCAAATGTTTTGATCAATTACTATTTAGGCAATATACAAATAGCTTTTCATAACGCATATTATTCGCTACAGCACATCTTATTTGTATTTATTCTTTTTGCAATGAAATATACTTTGTTCAAATATTATCATGCGATGATTGATATCAATAAAAATTTAAATGTTAAAAGCCAGACCCGTTTTGAAAATACATTTTTGGGTTTTGCATTTTTAGTGATTATTATCAAAGTTGGCATCACCATAGCTTGGAATATATCTAATAACGAGTTTATAGGCCCGATGTTGACAACAGTGTTGTATTTATTAATTTGGATATGTCATGATTTGTTATCGTTGACAAATTCGTTTGTCTTCTATTTCGCATACCGTCATTTGAAATCGCTTTCTTATCGGCTACAGTCAGCCAGGTCAGAGTTTGTTTCCTTTAATAACATCTACAAATCGATAGTCGATGCTGTTGAATCAATCAAAACCTCGTTTGATGCATTGGTAAGTTTTCTTATTTACACTTTGTTGTTGTCATTTTATACTTTGACACCACTATTCTGAATGTGTATTGAATGGAGACCATGCACCAATTGTACAAGCAAGCGCAGCAGAGATAGATGGCCCCATAAGGACCGCAGGTTTCATTAAAATTGGATTTATTATATACAGGGTTATCTGCTTGCCCTGTACTTAGCCGAAGAAAAAAAATCATTTGTTTCATACATTTTATCGATTTCGAAAGGCAATTTTGTATGGAACATTTTTTTTTCTCTAATTACTGATTGGGCCCCCTAGTAAAAGTTGTTTATAATGATGGTCTGTGTCGGCTCAGTACGCTAGTTCTGGACAACCCTGTATATATTATGTAGTTCTTTATTATATAGATGACTTTTTAGCCCTGTTTTGATTCATATAATAATATACTACTTATGTCTTGATATCTGTGACTAGAAATATGATCAATAACAAATAAATATACTAAAGTATTTTCTATTTCAGTTTTTGGTCGTGCTCATATTCAACATCCCGGAAACTATGCTTTACATCTATTATCTTGTGGCTACTTTCAAATTTCAACTTATGTCGGTAATTGGTGTTAAATTTAATTATGATAAGCGGAATGTTTTTTTTAACCGACATAAAATGATGTTCTCAATTCGACTGCACTATATATTTTTTTGTATGAGTTTTTCCGGTTTTGTCAATTTGCTTAGAATATGTGCAATAGGAGAACCGTCGTGGCGTTACGGTGAACTAACAATAATATTTTAATCAGCAGCCAAGGTACCGACTATACTTGGTAGACGCGAGTACTACTGAAAACCAAATTAGTGTCTACCAAGTATCAAACATTTTAGATGTACTAGCAATGACAGAGCAGAGTTGTCAACGCAACAAATTTAGTAAAATGGCACAGGGACTACGGCACTTACGTTTCTCTTTTTGCACAAACTCTAGCCAGTTTAATATGCGCATTCATTGATTCATATACTAAGCCTGATTACAGAGGCGCCAACCTATGACCCCTGGGGTTCCGTTGTCTATATCCAAATTGCCCCACTCTCACCTTTCTTCTGCCCAACTTTACATTGAAGTCCCCCATACTTGTAACAACAGTAAAGTGGGTCTTAGACGTGTAATAGCTAATTAGCATTGTTCTGTTTCTTTTTCATTTTAGGCATTCGATAGAGAGAACGCTTTTTACGTTCCTATTAAATTTACGCTGGCGCGTCTGTAATCGGGCTTACTATTGGTGTTATTATTGACTGAAACAGGAGTTTCTCAATTCGATTGTATGCTTTTTTGTATGTAAGTATGTTACACGATTACTTAGCCAGTTATGAATCTATTTTGATTATTTATTTTTTGTTTGGTTCATCATAATTTAGAAGTGGCAGAGGTGGTCCAATTTTGTTATTGGAAAAAAAATCTGTAATAAATACTATATCGACGAACCATCGATTCGATTTCTTTACACGGTTGAAGTCGGTTGTGTAATTTTTTGCGAATATATTTACTATTAGCTGAAAATATTAAAAATAAATTAACGGGAATTTAGCTCATTATTTATCTTTTTCAGACTAGTTTGGTATTTTTCTTAATATCAACGGCTACAGTGACTATCACAATGCTGGAGACTGTGATGCCCGCGTTGTTTGCCGGTTTGCTTTCTTCTGAAGCAGAGAGGATAAGAATCATTCTACACAACAAGCTGTTACATAATGAAGGTTCAAATATTTAAATTAAAAAAATTGCTTATTTTGATACCAGCCTTTTCCCGCGGCTGTGCCCGCATAATATTTATGTGCTATCTCGTTGAAACCATTTATTAATTTGGGATAAAAGTATAATAATTTGCTATTTTTTACTGTACATATTTATTTATTATATTTTTTATGAAAAATGTTTAATGGTCCTGAAATTCATATTAAAACACTTTTCAACCTCTAACTAATCCATACCAAAAATCAAGCATATAGGTAGTTCTGTTGCTGAGTGAAAGAGTAACAAATAAACCAACTAACATACTTTCGGATTCATAATCGACCGCGTGAACGAAATGAAGTAGTGTATCACTTTTGACTTGACGATCTTGCTTTCGGCTGTTCGGATGTTGATTTTTCTGTACAAGTCGCATTTTCAAAGCGTTTTGACGAATTTTTGGGTATTATATTGTATTTCCCTCAAAAAGCGATGAAATTTGCTGTCGCGCATTTTATCAGCAGATTTCAATAATATTTGCTAAGATTCTTTTATATCTATAATAATATCCTAACAAAATTTGCGAGTATGAATCAAATATATGAAGATTCCGTTAAACAGTTGCGAATTAGTGTTCTGAGAACTGCAAGTTATTGTGAGGATGAGTAGGTCATGAAAATTTGTAATAATATCAAAGGAATACTGAGTGTTATAATAATTTAATTATTTCACTTTTTATTTTTCAGATGAATCAAATGAGATTGAAATAACGAAGTTTATTCGATATATCGAAACGCGGCCGATGAACTTCTACGTGTACAAAGTCATCCCCCTGAACGCGCATCTGCTCGGGATGATTTTTAACTTCTGCGTTACCTACCTGATTGTCATGATACAGTTCACACACCTGTATTAATCGTAAACCTGTATTTCAATCGGCCACAGCTGTTTCACTCGCACGTTTGCAAGTTTGAGTACACAAGCATTGGAATTGGTTACGATCAGAATATCATTAAGGAAAGAGTGAATAGGTATCTTCTAGGTCTCTACATGCTTCATATTGGCTACAAAATTGCTTACTATCAGGCGTACCAACCTATATTGTGTTAAAAAGAATCATTAAATTTCTAACCACACTCATACTCTAAATTGCTATTATAATGGCGCCTCTAAAATTGGGCCTATAGGTAACCTAGCAATTTAGAGTAGTTTCGTTTTCACTATATGCATTTTGATAGAGAGAACAGTATTTTACGTTGCTATTAAATTTACGATGGCGCCCTCTAAAATTGGGCCCTAGGTAGCTTTTAACAATAATAACGTGTTTAAAGTATTGAAGAAAAGTTTTGAATCATATAACAATTAAATGATAAAAACTGTTATTTTCTACTCAATCAAGTAAAAAACATTGTGAAAACGGTTCTGTTATAGAAGGATAAGCAAGTGCTGTGTATTTTGGAGTTTGCGATTTTCATATATGTGACAGATTGCCTTCGAACAAATATCTACAGAGCCACAGTCCCTAGGTGAAAGGAGTAATAAAATGGGCACGCTGCTAACTGGCAGTGGGCTTGAGTATTTGGATATTTGGATTATCTTTAGACCTTCAAGGGTCTGTGGATGATCCAATTGCTTGTTATGTAGTAGTAGTTTATGAAGTTTTACATTATAAGTCTTGTATTTAGTGGTAGTTAATAAAGGCACTTGCTCTATAAAAAAAAGTCAAGTACACTTGCACTTTGCCACTGTCCAAACCTAACCTGACATCATAATACCATATACTTATAAATGCTTCTATTGATTAAGATAAGGTTAGAGTGTACGGGTTCCAGCCTTCTCGTGGCGGGGGAACTTAGTAGCCGAGGCTTGTAGGCGGCGCAGGAAACCCAGATAGAGCCGCTTCTCTGGGTTTCTTCTGAGACAGCTGAGAAGGCGGCGCTCGAGGTCTCTCGATTTTTTGGGTCTTTTCTCCCCAGCTTAGAAGTTTGCACTCGTGGTTGGGCCGCTTTTCTGGGCTTTTTAACTAAAGCAGCTGAGAGGCTGGCCGGTAAGTTGCGTGCCTCATTAGAAGTGCCGCAACTGTGGCGGGCTGCACTTTTATCACTGTTCAATCCTAACCAAACCAACAGAAATATATGTTCGTGTCAAGGTCACAGTTCACAGTCAAGGTTAATAACCTTAGAGTCAAGATACTTATACTCATGCCATACTACTCCTAAAAATCAAGTCAATCCGTTTCTTCGTATATTAGTGTGGATTCTGTACCATAAAGGTAGAAGAAAGAAACAAGTTTAACCTCTAACGGTGGTTATTTAAAAATATTTTTAATGTCAAACAAAATGACGGCCCAGTATTAAACGTCATTGTAATATGTAGCATGGCATAGGGAAAAACCATTTAGTCCAATTTTAGTGTCAGTTGTCATTATCAATCCATACTATATTTCTTCTTCAAGGAGCTATAATGATGAAAAGACAATTTGTCTCTTTGCTATGCTAAGCGTGACATTTATAAAAAATCTGCAGTCAATGTATGCCTGGAAGAAATCGCCATGGGTGATAAGGCCGCCACTTTATAATCATATTTTTTGTCGTTTTTATGTAAATAGTGTTTATTTTTCAAACTGTGGTTGTAAATAAAGAGTTTTGTCTGTCTGTCTGTCTGTCTATGTCACCTGTCATCTTATTACGTTTCGTCAATCCATATCAGGCCCAATTATGAAGGCGCCATCGTAAATTTAATTGGAATTTAAAATGTGTTCTCACTATCGAATGCCTAAAGTGAAAGAGAAACAGAAATATTCTAATTAGCTGTTATAATTACGATGGTGCCTTGAAAATTGGGCCTATTAGCGTCGTTGTGATAGGTGACAGTTTCGCTAACGATTTTATGAGGGAAAAAAAGATATGAAAAAGATAAGATGAATAACTATCAAAAAATAAAAAAGGAACGGGACAAAAAGTATCCAATGTCCTTCTCCTGGTTCTAACCTACCTCCCCACCAATTTACAGCCGAGCCGGATCAGCCATTCTTGAGTTATAAATGGTGCAACTAACACGACATTCTTTTATATATATAATATATAATATATTATGTGTTAATATGTTATATATAGATATGTGTTTTTTTATGTAATGTGGTTTTCAAAGTGTTTTTGTTTGTTTGTTGAAGATTTTATTAGGAATATAATATAATTAAATATACTTAGGTATAATGAAATTGTGTTTCGTACTTTTGGATGTGTGAATTAATTATAATGTTATTTTTTATTATTATGGGTTAAAATTGATTAATCCAAAACAATAGGTATAGATTAGACTGATTGAACATAGGTACATAAAATACTTGGTACAGGGAACAACATTGTGAAATAACAGTTAAGTAAATGACGCCATGGCTCGCCACCATCTTAAATTGATTTCATTACTCAAGACACGTTTGTAGCTGCCTCACGCTAACATTTCTTACACTCAATATGATTGCTGTTCAACCCGCAAAAAACAATTTTGTCGTAACAAATCAAAAAATTGGGCAATATGTACCGCTAACTTATTCACTACTTTATACATTTATTCAAGTCACAATCGGTTTGGATTTTGGGTTTTTTAAATATAAAACAAAGAAAATTAAGTTTTTCACAAAGTGCTTTACAATTGTTTACATTACGGTGATAAGTTTGGCGAGCATGATATGTGTATATATTTATTCAGATATTCCGATCCTTTTGATATTTGCATATTACCTATTTCAGTACTTAACGTATTTTCTTATAATTCTCGTCTTTGACGTTAATTTTCATAGATTTATTTATACTATGAGCAGTATAAATGCAAGATTAAGTACAAAAAGTATTAATCGATTGTTAAATATTGCAATAACTGTAACGGCCCTCTTTCTAGTTTTTAGAATTGCGTGTTTTGTTTCTTGGTACATGACGACCACTGAACATACGAGTACGTTTATACAACCTCATTTTTCAATGGTCGTGTTCTTTATGATAATATTCTGCCATGATACTGTTTTATTAACAATTTGCTTAGTTTTCTACATTGCACGTATAAACTTAAAAACACTCGCCGGGAAATTGGAACAAAATGATGTATTAATTACATACGATGAATTCTGTTATATTTACGAATCAATTGTCGATGCTACAGAAAAAATGAAGATATATTTTGACCCGCTGGTGAGTTTTGTACAGTTTCTTAACTATTTATCTTTGTCTAAAATTAAAATTTAACATTCATGGACATTATATGATAATTATGCTTTTTTACAGTTAATTGCGTCATTGCTGTTTAACGTCCCTGGGATGATGTGGTTCATTTATTCATTAGTTTGTAAAGAACGCTATCATCAAATTTCGGTACGATGACATTAGTATATTATTATACCCGCGGCTTTGCCCGCATGATATTTTGATTTTTGAGCTGCCCATGGGAACCCTTTATTTATCCGGGATAAAAAGTAGACTATGTCACTTTCTGTACCTATTTCAAACCCGAGGTCTTACCACCTATAAAAGAGGTGGAAAATCAAAACAAATAAAAAAAACGATTTGACGGTTGTTCGATTCGACAGTTTTTTTTTTACATTTCTTGAAGCGCACTCTAGAATAGCTCGCAGATAGCAGAATTTTTCCTTCTTACTTAACACATCGTTATATTACGAGTATGGAAAATTTACGCAATATTATTAGAATTTATAGCCTATGTGTTATTATGATATATAAGCTATAAATAATTGCAAAGTTTCATCTCAATCCGATCAGTAGTTTTTGCGTCCATCCATCCTCACAAACTTTAGTAGGATTATGCCGTAATACCTGTATCACACAAATCAACGATTTTGTCGAATTTGGATTAGCAATGATTGTTTTAGTGTACTTTGCCACAACGCCTGGGGCTCAAATTTTGGTGCTGACATTCTATATTCGATAGCATGAAGTATTTTTTTTTCAAGAACATATTTAACTATAGTTAGTGTCCTATTCAACAAACCTTTGTTAATATTGTCATTAACATTACAGGTACAATTAGTGGATTTGATTTTTGCATCGTCAATAATATTTGGAACTCTTTTTCTGACTATATTACCGGCTCTAGTAGCTGGTACGTTAAGTTCTGAGACGCATAAAATAAGGATTATACTAAATAATAATATCCTTACAGAAAATGGTAAGTACGTTAGAGGTGAGACAAATGTCTACAAAAAAGTTTTAAGTATCTACTAAGTACTGCTTAAAAATCATTATTGTTACTAATTTTCTTAGAAATGTGACCTTTTTATTCAAAACTAGGGTACCTGAGTATAAAATAATTTTGGAAAGGGCCACAATTATCACTCAGGAACTACGATAAGGCTCTACAATGTTGTAAATAGGGATAAGTGCACCAACCGTAAAAAATAAAAAATAGTGTTTGTGTTTATGCGTTGCTTTGAAAAAAAAATGGAGCAATAGGATACGTCCAAAAATGTATGGAAGCTGGTATAATATTAATCAAATATTCTAACCACAATACTCGTAATATTTCGAAAGAGTACATAATTTTCTGAGTCTATTGCATCTGTTAAAAACAAACTAGGGCCCTCCGATTTTTTTAAAAATTAATTTTGAATTTATTAAGATACCTGAATTTATTAGGGTCGCTAGAGATAAACTACATACGAGTATATCTCTAGCAACTCTTAAAAATGTTTTTGAACTACCCGTGACCACAGTCGATGCAACTCAGCCGAAACGTCGGGATGATGAGGTATATATTTATCTCGTAATTTTAGTGCGCGATTAGTCCCGTAATAATAATAAATTATACCGATAATAAATAATTATACCGAAATATCTTCAATATTTCGAGAAGTACAGCGTATAGGAAATAATAATAATAACCCTTTAAAAGTTACTTCCAATTTGTACTTAACAATTTTGTACCAATTAGACTCACTTTTTATAAGTTTTTTGTCACATTGTACCTACTAACTGGTCACACTGGTAGGTCATAATTTAGCAAATTTAGAGATGGATGTGGTAGAATCAGCAACAATTATACAAGTAAAAAATAATAACGATAAAAGCACTTTATTATTTTTAAACTAGAAAAATAAAAAGCTGTATTATTATTTTTCATTTAAATTATTTTACGCATTTGAAAAAAGAAGGGATGAAAAAATAGAAACTAAATATTTTTGAGAATCCCATAAAATAAAAATTGGTAAAAAAACTTTTTAAGTTAAACGGTTTTATGTTAAACATACAATTGCAATGTTTTAGATAAATGTACTAAAAACCAAAAAATAATAAAATAGATACAGTCGTGGGAATTATAAACATATGCATAGACTAGACTAAAATAAAACCGTGGGGCACGGTTTAGGCATGGAGTGTATAACTATTGGAATTTCCATGAGCAAGAAAATAGTAAGTAATTTCCTCACCGTCACCGTCAGTTAATTCACACAGCGTGAATAAACGCCAGAGATGTGTAGCTGGTTGGAGATGTTCTGGCTGTTACCTAAATTACAGATTCAATTTCTAAATTTAAGTCTTATTATTATACGCCATTTAGTGGCTGCGCCCACCTTAAATATTGAGGTTGTATAGTGCACTGTATTTTTCTTGTCAAGCCCTTTTATTTGATACCCATATTAAAAAATTGTTATCAGCCATTTGGTAGCGGCGGCCATCTTAGATTTCAATTTTGCATACTAAATTGTATTCTACTTGTTGAGACCTTTCATTTGATACCCATGTTGATGGGATTGATAAAACCTAAGTTATCCGCCATTTAGTAGAGGCCGCCATCTTGGATTTTAATTTTATTTAGTACATTGTATTCTACTGGTTGAGCACTTTCATTTGATACCCATATTGATGGGATTGATAAAACCTACGTTATCCGCCATTTTGTAGCGGCCGCCATCTTGGATTTCAATTTTTTATAGTATATTGTATTCTGCTTGTTGAGCCCTTTCATTTGATACCCATATTGACGGGATTAATAAAACATAAATTATCCGCCATTTTGTAGCGGCGGCCATCTTGAATTTATAATGATAATGAATAATTATTATTGTATTGTCACCAAAATCCAAAGTGTATACAAAATTTCAGATTAATCGGTTGACAGGAAGAGGGTGAAATTTGAATTACTAAATTTGACCCAAGAATAAATAATAAAACAAACGGGGTGAGCTAAATAAAACCGTTTAACAAGCTTTTATAATGATATGATATGTATCATCTCGGTTAGATTTTTCTCTGAATAATACATATACCACGTGTGGACGTCTCTTTTGGGAGTTTTCTACTATCCTTAAGTACTAATATTATAAGTCAAAAAGTGAATTCGTAGGTTTATTACTCTTTCATACAGCAACAGAGCAACGGATCGAATTGATTTTTGGCTTGAACATAATTATATATATATAGTCGGGAAGTGACATAGACTACTTTTTATAATAATAATATATATAGTAAAACGTTTATTTCAGGCACAGAACCCATATGAAATTACATTATACATAATTTAAAATGTCAAACAAAACACAAACATCCAAATTGTACAAAAAATTAATTAAAGTATAGTTAAAGTCGAACCTAGGTTTGACGTCATACTACTTCCGGTTGCCGCTCTGGTGGACAGAGATCCAATGTCGAAATATTGGACAACACAAACTTTCAGACAGATACAATAGCTGTAATTCGATCTTCGTATACTTTCTCACAAGCACGCGATACGAGATCGAACAACTGCAAAGAAATCAGGAACCCGTGCATCAGAGAACTTACCCGACGCGCTGCAGAATCTGGGCTTCTTCATAAGAATGCGAAATGCGTCATTATATTGCACCCTTATGGTACTGAAGGCCGCTTTAGTATACCTTATCCATAGCCGGCACGTGTACAAACACATGCAGTACGCCTTGAATAAGGCGCCTTGATTCACCTCAACCAAGCATTTAGCAAATCTGGCTCCCCCTTTCTCTCTCCATGTTCAAGTTGTCCATCATGCTTTCAGTTAAAATATGCCCCAAGTATCTGAACGATTTTACAATGCTTACCGGTGAGTTCCTTAAAAATACATCCGGGACAATTTCCGGACCCTTTTCAGCACGAAATACGAGCATTTAGGTTTAAGAAACGTTGTACTTTAATCCATGCTTTAGTGCATACCTCTCACGTATCTTTATAATCTTCCGCAGTCCGCTGATTGAAGGGCTGAGAAGCACCATATCATCTGCAAAACTAAGGTTGTTAACACACACATCTCCAATATGGCATCCAATTTTGGTGCTTCTCAGCTCGTCAATCAGGTCATTTATGTAGAAATTTAAAATCTGGAGAGGTCAAACCCCCTTGGTGGACTCCGCATTCTAGTTTAAACTCTCTGGAAGTCGTGTCGCTCCATCGCTACGTTGGTTTGGTTTTCGTACCAATACTTGAAAATATTTATAACTGCGAGAAGATTGTAATTCACGAGGTCATTTACAGCTATCTTACTCGTTAATAAAGATTGTAAAAGTCGTTCAAAAATCTTCCGTATAACAGTTCCCAAAGAGATAGGCCTATAGTTAGCAGAACTGCCTAAATTGCCAGTTTTATTTTTAAATAAGTATTGGCACCTCAATTGTTCTCATGAAGCTGTGAGACAGGAATGCATATTTAAGGTATAGATTATATAACTCAATTAATTTGGTATAAATCATATCCCCGGCGCAGAGAATGTGTTCGAGACTTCCGTCGTGCCCTGGCGATTTGCCGTGTTTCATGTTTTGCACAGCTTTCACTATATCTTTCGCATTGCATTAAACACAATTCAAGCCAGAGATACAGTGATCCGGTGAAACCTCGTTCACACTCTCCCGCAACTCTGGCTGTATCTGTAACTAGATTTACTCGTAGTTGTGAATAAATCAGCAATCTGTTTAAGGTCCTGCAAGCCGTCGACTGACACGGGCAGCGCTTTTTTACTATTAAAATTTTTGATTGAATTCCAAAATTTAACAAAAAAATTATTATATCTATGAGTTGACAGTATATTCGTTTTTATTTTTTCTTTATTAAATTGGCACCACTTTCATTTATTTTTAAATTCACTACGCGCTTTGGACATTTTCAAATATATTTCTCCTGCGGATGGTGGAAACGTGCAGATTTCTTGACTGCGGATTATAAAACATTAACAATATCAGTGTAAATATTATCTATATACTTTAAATGTTCCTTAAAATGTACACATATATTATTATTATCACTGTTGGAGTATTTAGTAAGAGTATTAAAGTCACATAATTTAATAGAACATTCATCAAAATACTTCTTAATTTGACTATAACTGAATCTCGAGTTCCCCATATAATATTTTTCAGCGGTTTATTGTCTTTATCCCGTAAAAATTAAAAGTTCCAGTAGAAGCAGGAAAGCTAGTTCAATTGTATAGTTCTTTATAAAAATATGAATATTAAAATAATTAGTTAAAATGTAAATAATGTGAATAAATACTTACGAATACTTTTATTTGTATGCAAATGTCATTCTATATCGTTATTAATTTTCAGATGCTGCCCAAAAGAAAATTATACAGAAATTAATTGAATTCATAGAAGCCAGACCATTGATATTTACTGTTTATAAAGTTATTCCCTTGAATGCGGGTCTAGTTAAAATGGTTTTAAATTTTGGTGTAACTTATTTAATTGTCCTCATTCAATTGACGCATTTGTATTAGATAAAAACCTAGCGATATATATAATATTATTATGTAAAAATGTGGTGCATTTATACACACAGACAGTGTTATAGCGTTTACTGTAGACTCATTATACTATCAGCCTGCAGCCCAAATTTTACGTACTGTGGACAGCGAACTAGTCAATTAAAAATACTTGCGGCCACATTTCAATCAGCATCTTGATAGATATAAATTATTATTCATAAATGTATGTAAAAATCGGTATTTAGTGAGCGTAACGATTCTGAAGCGTGATCTTGTAACAACTATAAATATACTGTGACAGTCCTGTGCTGTGTATGGTCGTATGTCAAAGAAATGTAATAAAGAAATTAGAGTGGTTTTTAAACATTTTAATTTAATTTAACACAGTCTAACCCGCGTGCTAGTACTCGAATCTTGAAAAAGATCGCCAAATGCGATCGAAACTCTTAGTAAAGTGTCAGTAATATCTGCGTTAAATTTAGTTAAAATGTCAAACAAACGTAATAAAGTAAGATAAATGTTCGCGCACAAATGCGTATGCAGAGATTGTTCTTATGTCTAGTATCTGTGTAAGACAGCAGCTTTTGTATGGAGAACCGCTACTATATTAATTTAATTTATTTTCATAACTTATATAACAATCAATGATTATACTAAACTACCTATACATATGGACATAATACTGCATGACTTTTTATTCAGTGCACAAATTTTTATCGCGCATTAGATATTATAATTAATAGAACATATTTCGCTCATAAAAAAAACAACTTTTTATCATCAATTTTTTGTCAAACTATTCCTAAGAAAATTATATTGCATGCACCCTACACTCCAGACAATAACTACCTACCAAAACGTCTCGAGCGTAGGTACGACGCGGCCAAGTAGGTAGGTACTCAGACGTACGGTGACATTGATTACTCCGTTTATGTGTATACTTATCAATTTTTTGTCAAACTAATTCTAAGAAAATTATATTGCATGCACCCTACACTCCAGACAATAACTACCTACCAAAACGTCTCGGGTGTCGGTACGACGCGGCAAAGTAGGTACTCAGACGTACGGTGACATTGATTACTCCGTTTATCTGTATACTTTCTCTTGAAGTTATTTCAATATTTCTGTACTTTAGTGAGATCTGACATCTCATGTAGAGCCAAGCTTCTAACTCTACACGCCTTAACTCTACAAGTTTTTACTCCACAAACTATAGCTTAGTCAATATATGTGACTTGGCCGTTTCAAATATTTCGGCTAAAAAGTTTTCGAGTTATGAAGAGGTCAAAAGTGACTCGAAATGGTTCATGTAATATTACACACGGCTGCTGCGTCGCCTTAAAAAATAAAAATAAAAATAAAATAAAATAAAAACCAATGTAGGGGTTTAATTGTTTGTTTATTATACTTTGCGTATGCAAAGTATGTGCACTAAAAAAAAAACAAAAATAAAAGCAGCAATTACCAGCTAGTGCAATTCTAGAAACTAAATAGTGTTTTAAAGATTTTTTTAGAGATGGACCCCACGGACCTAAACTTTCGACGCCAAGCGGCAAAAATACTACTCATAAATATTCACTTGCGAGTGATGCGTATTTGCGCCGCTCGGCGTTTTTTGAGGCCTCCACCGCGGCTCCGGCTCTTTGAATTGTCCAACTGAGGCGAGAAGGAGCAAAGGTATCGACGCATGTTGCAACCCATACCAGCGCCCTCCACAATCCCAGGGGATCAATGTTAAGCCATCAGGGCGCTTCCCGTTATCCCGAGCTATGCCAGCTGGCTCTAAAACAGCTGGGGTGTTGTTAGTGGCAAGCGCTCTTTTAATAGAGCCGTGGCGGGAAAACCTAGCGGCGCTTTTGGCAGTAGAGTCCGTGAAGTCCATATTTGTCGACGCTGCTTACACACAGCAGACACATGGCGTTCCATGCATGTCCGTGGAATTTCTTTTGGGGTTAGCGTAATAAGTGTTAAGTTTAATGTGTATACTTATAAGAAAGTCCAAAAATTTTAAACGTTAAAGTGGAGAATAGTGTATATTATTATTTTTCAATAAGTAGTTATTTTGATTATTTGGATTGTGATGAACATAGGTGTTTGATCTGTGTGTTTGATGTGTTACTGTCTATATAAGTATGCATTTAAATATATGTTATGTAGTAGGTATATAAATCTCAGGCAACCCAATAAACAAACTTTGCTTAGATTAGGGTCAGAGAACGTTTAGAAGATGCCCCTGAAATATATTTAATTGTTTAATGGAATAAAGATATTGTATTGTACCGGCATTTTGTATTTGCATTAATCATGAAGGGCAGGGTCAACAATTGGAAGATACTAGCACAAGACAGCATATTAAAAATAATCGGCTAAAGGGGAAGGAGACTTATTCCCCGCAGTGGGCGGAAACGAGTCGACGATATCGATTCTATTAAAATTAACTAGCTTTTTTGTTTAGTCATTAGAGTAATGTAATGTATGTAGTTTTTAGAGCTGAACGAATATCTAGGGTAAGGAAGCTTAGGTACCTAAAATTAATTTAACCCCGAGGAAGCATTTCATTTTTCATTTGGACAAATAATTATGTATAGATTAGGCTGATTAAAAATATATTACTTAAATTGGTTGAAAGCTTGTAAAATATTTGTTTAGGTAAAATATTTGTTGTACCATGGCATGCCACTACTAAATTTCAATTTAATTAATATACATTACAATAGACGTTTGTGTGTGACATAAGACACGTTCCTACAATCATTATGATTATTCTTCAACGAATCATCACTTTCACTATATAGTATTAAACAAAGTCGCTTCCCTCTGTCTGTCCCTATGTATGCTTATATCTTTAAAATATTTTGGTTCAAGAAGAAGGTTTGTATGTCTAATACACCTGTGCGAAGGCGGGGCGGGTCGCTAGTATAATATATTTGGTTCGTGACAACAAAAAAATAAGAAATATGCACCTCTAACTTATTTACTAATATATAAATTTTTTCATATCGTAATTTTGTTAAATTTGTAAGGTTTGTATTTTTTTTTATACATATAATTATAACAAAGAAAAACTAAGTTTTTGGCAAAATTGTGTACAATTATTTACTCTACTATGATAACTTTGACTATTAAGTAATAATTATAATAAAGCCTATTCAAAAATTATCAGTGTCACCTATTACAAGTTTTACAAAAAAAAAACGTTTCATTTCAAATGCTAATTCTGTTTATTTTTGCACATAAATCATAAGAATAGTAGGTAATATAATAATACAAAGTAAATTACATAAAGTAAAATCAATTACATATTTTCTAGGAAACAAATTCCGATAAATAATTTTAGCTAAACGTTATAGCCAAAAACAAATAGAAATAATGAAAAACGTAAAGAACTTACATATTAATACACTTTTTAGGGTTCCGTACCTCAAAAGGACAAAACGGAACCCTTATAGGATCACTTTGTTGTCCGTCTGTCCGTCCGTTTTATCTCGAGAACGCGTAAAGATAACCTTAACGAGTTAAAATTTAAAACATATACGTACAATTATCTACTGCATCTTGCAATTGTGAAAAAATCATACATCTTAGTTATCGTAGAAAAAAGTTAGATCCGTTTATGTCGTAAAAAATTATTAATATGCGTATTTCAACACTAAAAGAGGCATCAAAACCTATAGGGTATATAATACTTCCCGTCGACCTAGAACTATAAAATTTGGCAAGAAGCATTGTCTTAGAGTACACATAAAGGAAAAAATCTGAAAACTGTACATTTTAATTTTATCACAAAAATAGGGACTCAATGCAAAAAACGGGATCTAATTTCAAAGTGTTTTTTTTTTATTTCAAATAGATTTGCGTTTGTCTACACACTGCCTGATGTTAAGCAGATATGCGGTCTAGGATGTAGCACGCTTACCTAGAAGATACCTATTTACTCGAGATTCAAAGACACCTACATTGTACTTTAACGGAAAGACAGACTCAGGCAAACGTTCCACATTCTGGCAGTTTGTATGAGGAATGTGGACTCAAAACGCTTGGTTCTAACGCGTGAAAAACGCGCGTAAAAGCTACAAAAATGTGTCTTTAAATCTTAGAATTTTAATATAAGAAAGACAATGTTGAAGCACATTACATATTTGTATTATAAATTAATATAAATGAGAAAACTGTATTATGACTATAAGATAAGTGAGACAAAAATTACATATAATCCCGAGTAAGTCAGCATTTAAGGGGATTACTTTATAAACATGTAGCTGTAGGGGTCGCGCTTCCACATACCGGATAAATAAATTAATTTCCTCTATTTTGTCGACATCTGAAAAAAGGACATTGATTTTTTATTTCAATTAAATTAAATAAACAAACTTGACCTTATGGCGATAAAAAAAATAGTAATAAGGAAATTATTTTCCAAAACAAATGAAATCCGATAACGTACAAGATTAAGGTCCAAGTTCCACACAATTTTGCAATTTATATTTAAAACTTTTTATCTTTGAGGCTGTAAAGGAACAAAGTTAGTCCAAACAAAACCAGATATTTATACCTTGTCGTTTTTTCATCAATTTGTTGTATAGTATGACTTTAATTTTGCTCGTTTGTGAACTGAGCAAGCCAGCAAGCAACGCAGGGGTGACTGTCTGTATTAACGTGACTATCACAGCTACCGTCGGAAAAACAAAACCTATAGAAAAAAGCTGAAAATAAACAGTATTATACAGGGTGATTAGTAAACAATTAGCGTCCTTTTAGGGGCTTATTCTGTACATCAAAACTAACAACTTTTGTTTTGCGAATTTTGACAAAACTCAAAAAAAAAAAATTGTTGTTCCATAGAAAAATGTCGTTCACCCGCGACAAAATGTATGGGACAGCTGAATTTTTTTTCGAGTCCGCATCCGCATCTGCTTCCGCGGATGTGAGCCTTCAAATATCTGCATCCGCATCCGCGGATGTGAACAAACATGCATCCGCAATATCCCTGGTTAAAATCGAATAACCTTTGATTGGTTGATGACTACACAGCAGCCGCTGATTTGTGGGCCGCTTGATTATTATTAATATATCATCATGTTATTACACACCAAAAGTGATATTTAAAATTCCAAGTCATTTAACTATTTTAAAACTAATGTAACTATTTTATAAATAGCATTATAATTTATTATTAATTTGTAAATATAAATATGCACATTAATAATTATACCCTGCGCGCAATGCTACGGTGACATTGGAATGATAGTGGCGCCATCTGTTGAAAATTAGTCGCACAAACTCCTTCCTTGGCTCATGCACAACAATTTTGCTAAAGATCATCCCATAATCAAATGCATAGTTTACGAATCTATAAAGGATATACAGACAAACATTCATATATATATATAGATTAAAATAATATATACGCACCGAGACAACTTCCAGTTTCACTTGTGCTACCAGACCGTAAATATAGAGCATAACTTCCGGGATACTGAATAAAACACTAGTGAAGAACTGGAAACCAAAAAGTAAGTGAGTAAGTAAAAGCTCTAATCTTAGTGTTGGGTAACTCATTCTCATACATGAAGGCTATTGGTAAAGTTTCTTTTTCATTTTTTTAACGGGCTAAAGTGCTTTTATTAACTACAACAAAATTCAATATTACTCTATATGCCAAAACTACATACGCTACTACTACATAAAAAGCAATTGGATCATCGAGATATCCTTGAATGTCTAAAGATAATACATATGCTCAAGCCCACTGCCACTGCTGGGCAGCGTGCCTAGCATTCTGGCTTAGCCAGTTTGGACACGGATCCTTAAAAAGCAAGCCTCTAATAAACATAGAATCTCCGTTATAAATTCTAATGGTTCGCCTAGTAAGGCTACAACAATCATATCAATAAATTCTACTACTCATAAGCATGCTTAGCATAGTGACTAGCTATTTCTGCGGTCACCAAAGTTAATCAAAATTTAACACGTTAGTCTTCGGATGGTTGAAAGTGGCACTTACTTATAACTGAGCACTCGGACCACATTGTAAGCCCCAGTTGTTTGAACCTATAAAAACGCAGCCCTATACAAAAAAAAAAACAATAAATATTAAACTCACCAATGGGTCAAATAAAAGTTTTATAAATTCAGTGGCATCTACAATAGATTTGTACGATACATTTAACTCGTCATACAGCACATTTGTCTCTTCCAGCTCATGTGCAAGTTTTTTTAGGCGACGATATGAAATAACAAACACTAGTGAATTAGAAACACTTACAAAATCGTGACTAAGAAGTACGATATGATACGTGACAATAACGAATAGTGGACTTTCAAAATTTGCGACACCAGTCCAAACGTAAATTAATGAGCACATTTTCATAAGTATGATTGAAATTGCTATAAATACAGCAATTACTCGTTCATCATGATACGTTGTTTGTGTGAAATTCATTTTTTCGTAAATACTTGTCATCGTATTCAAATAATTGTTTATATTGTTTGTCGTAACAGAGAGTATAAGAATATTTGTCAGATGCTCTATAGTGTGATATGAAATAATAAAATAAAGTCCCTCGGGTACATAATAGTGAGCACATACAAGATTGCTAAAATATAAAATACCATTGGATAACAGTATTGAAACTTTGAATAAGTTGTTTCTGGCCTTTGAACTGAAGTAAAAAAATCCAAAGTCCAAACAAAAAAATATCTGCACGAATTTATAAAAAAGCACAACTATTGGAGATATTCCGTTACGTTTTGATGATTTTAAAAGTATATTTATTTTGTGTAAGATATTCATAATTTTAACAATAACTATTTAAGTTTTAACCTTAAAAATAACCTATTACATCGAAGAGAAAGCCGACAATATAGTTGAAGTTTATTCAGGTAGATAAAGCTTTCTAGATGGAAATTCTATTGACTTTTGTAAGTAATGGACTTAAGAAGGTACTTTATACTAATTGAATACACATGTTATTGTTTGTTTATGAGCATTAATCTTTTAATGGCGGCCACAGCTGTCTTACTCACACATTTCTCACTCAGTATTTCGGAAATTCACATAAGATTTTTATTATTATTGATGTGAAATTTCTGTGATTGTCAAGTAACCAAAATATTTCAAATTAAGCATTAATTTTATTTTACGACATTATAAAATAAATGCTCCGGAATCTACAACATAGGTACTAGACGTAATTGTGTAAAAAACGGAATTAAATATATTTACATAAATAGTTTATTTGACTGGCAACTCGGCAGGTGTCTGTACTAGTACTTAATTAAACTGTGCTACTAGCACCAGAGCCCTCCGTGTATTGGTACGAAATATCGTGTGCAAACTATTTCTGAAAATCAAAATAATTTGTACAGAAAAACGGCACAACCGACTGCAATATACCTTACGTAGGTCCAAAATTCGAATAGTTCGCTGGATTCGATGTATACTATTTTAAAATTATTGTTGTCTAGCTTTTGCCCGTGACTTCACCCGCGTGGTATTGTAATGTAAAAAAGTAGCCTATGTCACTTTACGTCTTTAAAACTATATCCATGCCAAAAATAAAGCCAATCCGGTGCTCCATTGCTGCGTGAGAGAGGAACAAACCAACAAACACACTTTCGGATTTATAACATTAGTAAGGATTTTTAAAAACGATTCAACTGATTTCGATAAAATTCTACCTTTGAAGTGTGATCTAGTAAACAAAAAAAATCATTACAATTATCCACAATTGGCTGAATAATCGCGTAACGTACATACAGTCGAATCAGTGTTACCAACTGCATCGTAATTACGTTAAAAATACCGTAATCTGCCTCGATCTACCACCTACCGTAGCAAACTAATTACGGTAGCAAAAACACCGTAATACCCATTGAAAGATTTGAATGAATCTTATTTTTAAATCTAGTAGATACTGCCGAAATAAATCTTATAAAACGCCACCAAAATGGGAATAAACACACCACGGTCGATGCAACTCAGCCGAAACGTCGGGATGAGGAGGTATTTATTTATCTCGTAATTTTAGTGCGCGATTAGTCCCGTAGTATAAAATAATAATGTGTTCAAATCGCGAAAGTTTAAAAACAACAATCATTATCTGATTTTGGATAAAAATATGAATTTTATTGCAATTCTAATCATGAACTTGCTACTAAATAGGCAAGGTAATTCCACCGTATTTCAAATATAAATTACAAACATAATTTTGGAAAATCTACCGTATTTTTCGAAGAGTTCTACCATCCGATAAATTTTAGAGTTGGTAACACTGAGTCGAATAGAGAACATTATTTTTTATAAATGGTTGAATATAGCTAATACAAATGTGAAAACTGTACAATAACAATAAGATAGGTGATACAGAAGTTGGCGAGCATCCGCAGCAGGCTCGCGTCGAGCGGGACCAGCCTGTACACCGAGAACTGGAGCGGACGGGCGGCCACGTAGCGGATGAACCTTTGTATTTCTTCACACTTGTATGAATCTAAAAGATAATATAACTAATCTGTAGTTGTCTAAATAGTACACCTCTTTTTAAAGTCGGTTGATTAATAATAAGCAAATATATTATAGGACAGGATATCGTTCAGATTTTGCACATTTGGATGTGCCCTATATTTGTGTGTGTCAACATAGAGCGCATGGCCATGTTGAAACACACAATCTAATGTGTGTTTCAACATTTTACTATGGAAATTAACGTGGTTTTCACACATTTTATACTATATATAACGGGACTGAACTCACGTGTAGAGATAGTCGTAACGCATGCACAAAATCAATGCATTGCGAGACGGCTCCGCGTGCTAGCACTCGCCAACTTGAGAAAGGTCGCCGAATGCGACCGAAACTATAGTCGTTACGACTATCCCTACACGTGAGTTCAATCCCGTTATAAATAGTATAAAATGTTTCAACATTATTACAGCGCATTTCAAAATATTAAACAATGTACGCGAAAAAACGAAGCTAGTGGTGTGAATTGCCAAACATAAGTTCTAAAGTACTCATTGGTATACGAAACCGAGATTCAAACCAACGACCTCACAATAGGCATGATGGCTAAAATATAATTAGTCCGTCGTGGAGACTATCAAAAAAATATTAGACACGTATTTTTTCTTTAGTCAAACAAAAATTAAAAAGCTATAGTCCGTCAAGTTCCGCATGACGTCACAAGTACCATACGAATGTATAGACTTCTGCAAGAGAAGTGACGTCACGACCCTCTCTTCCAAACTTTAACAAGGTTTATCATTGTCATTTGTTCTTGGATTGACTCTAACTCACGAACTAATTATAATAATGATTTTTTTTACACAGTCATCATGCCTATTGTGACACGGATAGTAGGTATTAGGTACTTCCACTGAACTACCACGGCTTTTCACTAGACCTCCTCGGCTTTTTTATTGTATTTGGATATAATATTTACCACGTTCATACAGCAGTTTGTTGTATAAGATTGTTAACATTTTGCTTGATTCCGAAGACAAAGTTCCAGCAGCTATCGCGGGCGCTAAAATGGTCATTATTGTGATCAGTGACGTCAAGTTGTCAATATTCACGTACAACAACCTCTCCTACAACATAACATTTATTATATAATACACACTAAAAACAGTAATTCTCCGAACAGTAGATCTCGCGACACATATCTTTAACTAAATTGTCATACGCCTGTATCTCCACCTACTCGATTTTTAGGGTTCCGTATCACAAAAGGATAAAACTTTTGCTTTTGTGAAACAAAAGATAGGTTAGTTTAGATTAGAACATGACAACCAACGCACGAGCCGAGCGGGCAAAACGAACGTGCGGTGGCAGCGGCCGGCGTGTACCAGAAACTAATCGGTCCCTGGTTCACTAGTCTATACTTATATACATTAAACTACTGATCATGATCAACTCGTAAAATAGAGACTTAAACATTCAAAATATTGGTTGTTAAATTACATTTTGGTTAAAGTTAAAAAATTATAAGAAAAACAATATCAGATATGAAAAATATACAAAAAACAAAATATCATTCGATATATTGTCTAAGTGAAACGTTTGATTTATAATTGATTATAAAATAATGATTCGTAAAATGAAACATTTGTGCATATAAGATACTTTTGAAATAAATATTATACAAAACGTTGTTTGTAAAATGAAACACTTTTAAATTTTTTGGAACAACAATTATACGAATTGTTGGTTTAAAGTGATGTTTTGCCAAAAAAAAAGTTTGTGAAATTTTAGGGAATCGAAAAAATCATACATCTCAGTTATCGTAAAAAAAGTTATATTCGTTTATGTCGTAAAAAACGCATTTTTGGGTGCTTGCAAAATTTAGCAAGGAGCATTTTCTTAGAGTACACACATATAAAGGAATAAATCTGAAAACTGTACGTTTTTAATTTTATCCCAAAAAAATAGGTATGTAATAGTAAATTGACCCAAATTAAAAACGGCTTATTTACCTTTCCCCTGCGCAGGGGATAAGTGGAATTTTAGTCCATAAATCCCCTGCGATTCTGTGGAAGGAGTAAATAATCGATAATTTTGTATCAGTGTTGACATAATTATGTAATCTCTCATACACATATTTCCAAATATAACATAACATTTGGATTAATTAGAATATTACTACAATCATATTTTCACATGAATCACAGATTGTTTGTACAATGATAATAAAGATTCGAAACATAGATGAGTAACGTTGAAATGCATAAAGGTACAAGTGGTATCACAAATAATATATGTACAACAAGTAACACAGAAATCACATTTTTACATAAATACTTTTGAAAATAACTTCTACAATCACATATTATTATTATTGGTACTATAATGATCCACAAAATCGCTTACTTTAAATATTTGAAAGGGTTAGGAGCTTAAATGCAAATCTGTCAAAAAGCAGCCTGACTATTTTAACTAAGCGTTTGATAAATCGCACAAAATTAAATCACAATACAGACATAAACTCGTGGAACCAAAGTTTAACTTAGCAATGCACAGTTCTAGCCCAAATTCTATGACTATAAAAATATTCAATAAATTGCCAAATAATCTATAAGATATCGAAAGAGAAAACTGTTTCATAAAACAACTAAAAGTAATCCTTTTATTGCAATGTTATTACACATTAGGCGATTTTTAACGATAATCTAGAAAACATAATAATAAATCGTTCCAATACAAATAATAAAATTGTTATAACCTTATAAGGTCATATATATAACTATACAAAACATGTTAACTAAGAACCGCATGTATATTTCATATGTTGCAATAAATGATATGCGTTTGAGGTTTTCATAAATTAGTTCCCAATTATGTGCAATTTTAAAAATTTGAACGGAACCCGCGGTGTGCGATCCTGACTGGCACTTGTCCGGTTTTATCGATATAGTCTCGTTAGTTCAATGGATAAGGTCCGAACTCGCAAATCTTGTCAGTTGTCAGCTTTTAAAAACTTAACAAACTTGCCAAACATTATCGAAATCGGCTGATACATAGCGCGATAGCAAATTTCTTCCTTTTTGAGGGGATGTTTGATCAAAAATCGCCGACGGCAAAAAAAAAATACAAAAGTTGGTATAGAGTCTGTGTATCAAAAATTAAATGTAAAACATAATTTTAAACTTACATAAACATCTTCATGTCTTAATATCCAAACGAAGTGGTAAATTGAAACCATACTTTTAGGTGTATTTACTAACAACGATGCGACGCACTGTAATGATAAATATATATGTAGTTGGAGCCGTTTTAAATAAATTAAAATTAGCTTCTTCTCAATCGGCCGCAGCTATCTCACTCACATATTTGCAAGTTTGAGTAGGTAAATAGGCATTACAACGAATTACAACAATTAGGCCCAATTATGAAGGCGCCATCGTAGTTAAATTAGCAATTTAGAATAATATATTTATGTTCCTTTTTCAGTTTGGGCATTCGACAGAGTGAACATTTTTTACGTTGCTATTAAATTTACGATGGCGCCTTTATAATTGGGCCTATTGAACTTCTAAAAACCCTATTAGAGCGCTTCTATAGGTACGTCCGTTTTTTTTTTGACCAAACAACGGACCGCTAATAAACGGATACCTTAACTCCCTCCGCACTAGTAGCTAGTAGTAGCTGTCAAAAAAAAAGTCAAAATTAAAAGAGTTTTGTCTCCGTAACTGTCAGTTTTAGACGATTGATGTCTTCACAAAAGTGATAAAGTTCAAAGGCGGCTCAAAAAGATTTACATTCTAACTGTCAAATTTGAAACTTATTTATCTCCAGTTCCGTAGATTTTGGACCATATTTTGGTCTTCATAAAACTGAGAAAGCTCTACCTGATCTACAGTTCGTCATCAAACACGCAAATAAAAATTAAGTTTAGCTACATTCATTAACTTTGACGACGAGTTCGCCGTTCGGTCTGCTAGTTCTTCATAAAGTTATAGCCCATTTTTATTTGTAATTTTTTTTCTTGTGGAAAAACTAAAAAAATCCTCGCTCGCAAGTTGTAAAGTTAGCGTACAAAATACCCCAAAAGTATCACGGTAGACTATAACTAATCCGGCACTGAAATAGTCTAGCACGTCCAATAATTTGGCACTCCTTGCCCATGTTTCACTACTTGCGTGCATCCGCGCTTGCGCACTGGTATCAGTGTATCTTCACAACTTATCACAAATATCACAGTAGCCGTATTTACCGCTCGCCACAAAATCAGCTCTATTTTCCGCTACTTTATAAAAACTATTTGTATATTTACTATTCATTCTAAAGAAATGACATTAAAAACAAAAACCCGTTTTAGAATGTAAGCTTTGTAAAAAAAATCATAAAAAGACTGTCTCGTGAACGGGGTCTGATAATAAGACATTTTCTGATCAGGTTCATCGGTTGCCCTGGTACAGGCTCAGCCTAGTAAGGCAATCGACATTAAATTGTTATATATAATATGTAATCTAAGTTGTTAAACAAAAATATTAACACTTTTATTTTCATTTTTACTTAGATTTTTTAAAGAATCCTGTTATCCGAACATTTCAATAGTGCGGCACCACCTGGTTTGGCACATGGCCACATGGTGCCGGATGACTGAGACCCTATTGTACCATCAAAAATATTGGTACAAGCCGAATTACACTTCTAGGCGGCAGTGATATTAGGTACAAGCTGCGAAAAACCCAATCTGACTGAAGCTGACACTTAGAAGCTGCGCGAGGTTTAGGTTTCGCTCAGCTTGTAGCTAACTTTACCATCTTCTCTTCTAATCCTAAGGCCCCACATTGGGACAAAAGGCATATACAATACTTCGCCACTCGGTTTTGTTTTGGGCAGCCCGCTTCACCTCGCTCCACGTCTTGCCGATGCTCTATCCAGAGGATTCCAATCCAGAGCCAATCTTGGAATATGATCCACGTTCCTGCGCAGAGTGTGACCAGTCCAACCCCATTTACGACGCCTGATTTGCAGATCTACTGGGCCTTCGTGGCACAGTCTCCACAGGTCGTTGTGTCCGGCCAGAAAATTTCCACAATCTTACGAAGACAACGGTTTATGAAAACTTGGAGTTGGCGAGTAACTTGCTTAGTGGTCTTCCAAGTCTCGCACCCGTATAACAAAACGCTCTTTACGTTAGTGTTGAAGATTCTTAGTTTCACTCTACGAGAGAGGTTTTTGACTGCCATACAGGGCGAAGACAAGCAAAGGCACCCACCGATTCGACCTATAAGAATATTTTAATGCTTACCATAGGATCGTAAGCTTTCTTGAAATTCTCCGCAGTGTCGGCAATTTCCTTGTAAATACTACAAATTATCATTAATGATCTGACGTCACAATTCTTCATATTTGCAACAAGTATTTTGAGACGACAAGAAATTCCGAGAAAAATGAAAACTGTGTATACGTTTAAAACTTCGATGCACAATACCATAAGAAAATATATGGCATTTGGCCACAAGTACTTAAGTAATATACCTCCAGTCATATAAAAATATAGATACGTAGCAATTCTATAAATTAGCATGCAGACTGAGGCTAAAATTTCAACTATTTCGATATAATTCTTTCCATCTTTGCGTTGAATCAAATAATCAAGACGTTGCATTTCGCGCCGAAAAGAATACGCGCTTCTATTAGATGATAGTGAAGATAAAATAATAACATTCAGCACATGCTGAATCATATATATGCCGTACCAAAAATAATCAACAAGTACCAAAGTATCAGGCATTGAAAACACTAGTATTGAACACAGAAATATACTTTGTAGAACACTGAAAATTTTAACAAATAATTTCAATTTTCGTGATTTACATTTGAAATATCCAAAATCGTAACCTAAAAGAATATGCAATAGCATGAAAAATATCAATGAACTTTTCGAAGGTCGGAAATTAAACCCAGCGTATTTGTACATTTTAAAGTCGAATAAATTTGTAATTTTTTGTTGTAAAAGTCACTGTTTCCTGAAAGTTCTTATGCTGAAGTAGTTTAATATGTTTGAGACAAAAATCATACAATAAAGGCTAACTGACACTATGTTAATGGTTTCAATACCTAGGTAATGGATTACACTATAATTGGCGTTAACATCAAGTACAATCTGCAGCAGAATTGTTAAGCTAAAGCAGTTAAGTTTTTTTTTTATATTCAGTATTTAGAAGTGTACACGCCTTTAGATTTGACCATAAGACGCTACGATTATACTCAAGCACTTTTACGATATTTTTTCTTTGTATAAAATTTTCATTAATTGTATTTGTAACAAAAATAAGTTGTTAAATAAGACTCTGTTTAAAAACAGGACTCAATTTAACCCTTATAACTAAACATTCAACAGTTTAACTACGCGCTACTTGCAATTCTCGGGTTTATGTAGAATAATATCGCTAGAAGGATTCCAGTACCCTGTCTCATTACCTTCTTATTCAAAATGTTAGCTTTTAAGAAAATAGAACCTACCTATATACATATATATCACTGACAAATTAAACGAATATCTATCTGATATCTATCTTTTGCTCATTAACATTCCGTGCATACAACAGCCGTAGGATGTCCACTTCTGGACATAGGCTACCCCATGGTTTTCCAAAAAGACTTGGCATTGTTCCAAATGTTTAGCCTATATAAGATAACAAAAAAATATATAAGAGACATACATACATATCGAACATAGTTTGGTACCTAACCAAAAAAGTGAAAAACAAAATCTTTGTGAACTATATGTAGTGTTTGGTAAAGGGTCCGACAAACCAAATGGGCGTGTTTCATTTGGTTGTTCCAACTTGTATTTTTCAAATGGGATCCATTTGAAAGATACAACTTGGCTAAAAAAAATCCCTGACCTCCTGGTCAGGGATTTTTTACGTTTTTGTTATGAAGTTAAACTATGATGTAAAATTTGTTTCGTTTTTTTACTCTATGAGCTCTACATTCGTTAGTTAGCTCTGATTTGTATCTAATTTTACTTTACGTAGCCTAAAGATATAATATCAGAGACCAAACTTAAGTACAAACATCATTTGTGTAAAGCAAATTTTACAAATGTTATGATGGTACATAGGTAAAATTTTGGTGAAAGCCGAAAACTTAACAAAAAAATCTCGACTACCGAGGGTTCCGTACAAATGCAGAAAATTTCAAAAAATTGGGAAGTAATTTGTTAAAATCTCTATGCTATATCATCGACAAAAAAGTTTTTTTTATCACATTACACATTGTTAAAATAATTAAAAACCTGTTTTATCATGTGCTAATGAAGCTTTTTTATATGATACCTTTCATGATACGATTCACTCACTTTGAATTTTCAGCCCTTATTATGTGAATCTAGTGTGTAGTGTGTATTTTTTGTGATTTAAATAAAAATGTACGGTTTTCAGATTTATTCCTATATGTGCACTCTGAGACGATGCTTTTCGCCAAATTTTACAGTTCTATATCAACCGGAAGTACCCGGTAGGTTTTGATTTTTGTGTGTCAAAATATGCGGTTATTTACGAAATAAGCGGCTCTAACTTTTTTATACGATATCTGAGAAGTTTTTCTTTTGCACAACTGCAAGAAATCATAGATATACGTATACAGTTTAAATTTCAACTCGATATCTTTACATGTTCCCGAGATAAAGAGTCTTGACATACACACAGACGGACAGACGGACAACAAAGTGATCCTATAAGGGTTCCGTTTTTTCCTTTTGAGGTACGGAACCCTAAAAATTAACAAAAATACTTGGTCAGGATTTTTTTGCCCAACTTGTATTCTCCAAATGGGTCCCCAAACACGCCTATTTGGTTGGTCGGACCCTCTACAAAACAACCTATATACTGAACTAGGTATACAATAGTGTTGTGAAGTGTACAATTATTTCATTGTTATTAGAGGTGGTAAAGTTTTATCTCTTCGTCGATCAAATTATAATAATAGGCATAGCTGAAGTTACCTGACACTCCAAATCATTTGTTTTACGAGTATTATTGGAAAGATAAACACTATACGATAAATATCTACCAATACACTATAACCTTTATATTGGCTTATTTTCAAAGTTAATTTGAAACTTTTGTATTTGCTTTCCTATCAAATAAAAGTACACAAAAGCAGATTTTTGAAAACGGGCCACCGACCACAGCCTCCGGTGGCCGGCGACAAAGAGTTGACACGATTTTTCATACATTCTGTTAAAACGCAGCGCACACGTGCAGCCGGTGGCGGCCACTCGCTACATTAGTGTCCGCGATATATACAGATGTAGCGCGCAGCCGCCACCGGTGGCTGTCTTCAGTGGCTCGTCTGCGCGAGCCTTAAAATGAAATATATAAGAAACCGGACAAGTGCGATTCAGGCTCGTACACCGAGGGTTCCGTACAAATCCAGAAAATTTTACAAAATTGGGAAGTAGGTAAGCTGATAAAATTTCTATACTATAATCATAGACAAAAAAAATTTTTTTCACTTTTCATTTTCTATTTAGGCCATATTTTTTTTTCTAGGCGCTATTCAACGATAATACATGCGAGGGTGGGGTTGAAAAAAAATTTTCGTCCCCACTTTACTCAAACTCAAAAGGAGAAACGGAAAAAAGTTAGTTTTGATGAACAGAATAAGCCCCTAAAAAGATTATTAATTGATTAGGAATAACCCTATATATACGAAGGTTTTTTTATTTAATTTTTTTAGGGTTCCGTACCTCAAAAGGAAAAACAGAACGATTAAAGGATCACTTTGTTGTCCGTCTGTCCGTCTGTTTGTATGTCAAGACTCTTTATCTCGGGAACGCGTAAAGATATCGAATTGAAATTTTAATTGTATACGTATATCTATAGTATCTTGCAGTTAAAAAGAAAATCTTCTCAGTTATCGTTTAAAAAAGTTAAAGCCGTTTATGTCGTAAAAAACAGCATATTTCGACAATCACAAAAATCTAAACCTACAGGGTACTTCCTGTTGACACAGAACTATGAAATTTGGCGAGAAGCATTATCTCAGAGTACACATATAGGAATAAATCTGAAAACTGTACATTTTTATTTAAGTCACAAAAAATAGGGCCCCAAAATTCACAAAATATGGGTTCAAAATTCAAAGTGAGTACACTTTGAAAAACAGCATATTTCGCACTCGCAAAAATCAAAACCTACAGGGTAGTTCCCGTTGACATAGAACTATGAAATTTGGCGAAAAGAATTGTCTCAGAGTACACATATAGGAATAAATCTGAAAACTGTACATTTTTATTTAAATCAAATAAAAATAAGGCCTCAAAATTCACAAAATATGGGTTCAAAATTCAAAGTGAGTAAATCGTATCATGTAAGGTATCATATAAAATAACTTCATTAGCACATTCTAAAACAGGTTTTTAATTATTTTAACAATAAGTTTGTACGGAACCCTCGATGTGCGAGCCTGACTCACACTTGTCCGGTTTTTTTTAAATAGATTAATTTAAAGCAGCCGCTAGTTTGGCATGAAACTGAACTGAACCATCCAGAATTTTGAAATGGGCCCGTACCAGCTTTTATTTTGAAAGTCCACTGCAGGACGTAGGCCTACCCATTAAGGGTGATTGAGACTTTATCCACCCCGCTGGCTCAGTGCGGGTTGATATATTCACATACGCCATCGAATTCTTGCTACGGAAGTATGCAGGTTGCTTCACGATGTTTTCATTCACCAAAGAGCCAGTGGTGTGAAATTCCGTACACATATTCCAAAGTAACTCATTGGTGAAGTCAAGATAATTTGTTTGTTTTCGGCGATACTTGATTTATATTTTGTATTTCCCTCATTTGGCGCAGGCGATTTTTGATCGAGGGGTATTTTTCTCAAAAAAGGAGGAAATTTGCCGTCACGTTATTAATTAATCGGTGGAAAAGCGGATTTTGATAATATTTCTGTTTTCAGCGATTTTTGATTTATATTTCGTACTAGCCACCCGCCTCGGCTTTGCACAGGTGTATCACACACATAAAATGAAATCTTCCTCTTGAATCACTTTATCTATTAAAAAAACTGCATCATCATCCGTTGCGTAGTTTAAAGGATATAAGGGACAATACATAGGGACAGACAGACTGGGAAGCGACTTAGTTTTATACGATGTGGTGATTTTCCTCAAAAAGGGGATAATTTGCTAACGTGCTATTTATTAGCCTATTTCGATAATATGTATTTAGTAAGATCGTTAAATACGAGTATATAAATCCTATCAATATTTGCTAGTGTGAATCAAATCGGTCAAGAGCAAGTTGATTTGTATAGCCTTATAAAGATTCAGTTAAACTGATACAAGGTCTACTGATATGAAGTTTTTAAATGAAATGATATTATTTAATAGCTTGTACAAAAGTTTCTTATCAATAATAATTATTAGGTAAGCATTGGTCATGAAATATACAGTTATTTAATAAGTTACGAAACATTGCCATCCAAGCTAGGAACAAACCTGTGTTTTGGCTGTGTTAATAGCAATACAGTTCGGAGAACTTCTAGTAGGTATAGGAAGTGAGTTAAAAGTCCATCCAAATCATAATTATGCAGTGCCTGCTGCATCGCCCCCGTATCCCCTCACGGCTGGCCGCGCGGCGACAGAGGAGCAGACGACCCGAAGCGACGGCGGCGCGGCCCGATCCGCCAACTCGTGGGTGCTTCACAGAGTGGGCTAGAGCCGGCCGTCCACAGCCAGCCACGACCACGCGCCTCTTGATTTCAATTGGGGCGCGTTTTCATCGGACTTACCATCGCATCGCGCTACATCTGACCCCATTTCGCGACGCCCAGCGTCATGACGCCCAGCCACTGCGCCGCTGCTGTCACCTAGGCGACGCGCTGCCGCATCGGATTTCGCCGCTACGCGAGCCTGCACCCGCTTCAATATGATTCCAGCCACCATCGTGCCACTGGACAATCACGGGTAAGCGTCGCTTCTTCCTGGCGTGAGCTTGACGCCACCCAACCTTCGTCGTTGGCCATCGAGATCGACAACCGAAGACTCCCAGGGGGTGTTAGAGACGTGATGCCTGGCTCGCGCGGTAACGTGCTTGAGCCGGGCTAGCGATCCCACTCCCCATCTCCGCATTGCTACAAACCCCGACAGGCTGAGAAAGCCCCACTCCGCGCTTCAGTCGGTCTTGGTCGCGTGTACACTCTCGAGACTGACCATTCAAAGCTGCGTTCACCCGACGTGCGTCACGTCAACCCTAGTCGAGGAGGATGAGATGCCGCCTGTACCTGGTTCAGTGCAAGTCGTGAAGACTCCAATCCTCGACACCACCACGCCAGATGGCCCACATGATGCCAAGCCAAGATATAGCCAGCGATAGCCATAGAAAATGGCTAACGAGGGTGCTGAGAGAAGCCGGGCGTCCTCGCGGACTGGGAGTGCGAGTACTCAACCTCCAAACATTGCCCCTCGGCCCAGAGCGGCAGAGGCGTCCAACCACTAAAATGAGTTCCAAACTCGAGTTGGCATCCTCACTCCCGCCAAACACGGGGGGAGAAGAACCCGGAGAGTTATGCAGTGATGATGTCGACATACCACGTGCTCGTAGTGAGCGAGCGTAGAGCGTAGTGGCTTCCACTTTCATATTGCAAACCGCCGAGTGCTGGAGTTCCCTTCATACATTTATACATACTATCAGGCCCATAGCAATTAGGTACTACTGTTACTACGTCCTTAATCTGGCACTGACAGAACGTTACATACACCTACACCATTATAATATATTTCGTCCGTTTTAGGTACATAGTATATTTGAATAAGTTCCATTTCGTTATCAAATGTGACAGTACAGTTAAAAACATTCTTGGTTATTATATTATGTAGGTACTCAGGGCTCAGGTACACATAGATATAGTACACAAAGTAAATTATAAATTGATTAATATTGTTACGGAACCACTCTTACATTTTGTTGTCACCTTTGAAGACACGCACACATTTATCCCCCGTGGCTCGCACAATGTTTAACACTATTTTGGATAAACCAAAATCAAAATTCAAGAAATTGAACTCAATATTTTTCAGATTCTTACATGTTACGAGTGGCTTAGATATCGGTTATTTAATATTCAAGTCATTCAATGTAAAATATGTCGTTAATTTTCTTTTAGCTGTACCCACAGTCATTCTTTCTATTGCGTGTATGATTCAAACTTACTGTGATGAAACTTGGTACATATTTTTACAACATGCACTATTTGTTTTTCAACATTTATTATACGTGTTTATTTTTATATTCATGAATAGAGATGTTACGTTCGCTCGATTTGGGTCAATCTTTGAACATGTTGATTTTAAACTCAAAATTTCTTGTGACAACTATAAGTTAAATGTTAAATGCTTCATGGCTATCACTATATGCATAGTTATTAGAATAATATGGACGTGGTATATTTGTGTTGATGATAGTTTATGTCTTAAATCAGTCGTATTGAACGCATATTATTTTTGGTTGCGAATCTGCCGAGACGTTGTTATTATTGTGAATTCATTCGTCTTTTACATAATTAAAAGCAGATTGGAAATATTTATTAACTATTTGGAACTTCAAGATGTCGATATCACTTCCTTTAATGAAATTTACAAGAATATTTATGATTTAGCACTCAAGTTAAAGCGAGAATACGATTCTGTGGTAAGTTAGCAAAATCCTGGTAATATAAACAGTGATTCACTGAATACAAGTTGTCATTTGTACAAAATTCATCATTATATATCATACCTACCTTACCTTCTATATATTATGCATATTATATTATACAATACGTAAGAACCTATTGTAAAGCGTTATCAATGGGCCATTTTAACAATAAAATATTTCGATTTCATTTTTACTATGAGGCCAACCCAAAGGCCGAGAAAAGATGTTAGCTCTCCCATACAAAATTGCATCTCGGCTTCATGTATCGACGAAATGTATGAAACAGCTCATTATTGATTAACTTTCGAGTTAGTGCTATAAGTATGTTAACAAATTTTTGGAATTGCTGTCATTTTGTAGATTGACTCTATTTTAAAAGTTATTCATAATGATAGTTTGAGTCTGAATCATCCGCTTTACGCCCTTCCTTATAAAGTCGTTATTTTTTATCCACGGCAAATAATTTGAGAAATATCGCTTGGGCTCTCGTAAAGTATTGTATAGACCATCTATACAGTATTAAGATTAGTTGCCAATAAAACAGTTATAATTTCACTTTTTTACAGTTCACAATATCTCTACTATTCAACGTTGTACACACCATGTTGGTTCTTTATTTTGTTATAAAAATGAAAATCATTGAGCTAACGGTAAGTTTAAATGTCTCTAATTAATATAGCTACTCGTATTATAAGCACAGATTTCAACAGAGAACAGAAAATCAGGTAAGGGTCAGGTATATCCTGACTGAAGCTCTTGGAGCTAGAATTGGGTTAACCGCAGCTTGTAGGTAGCTAACAACTAAGCCGCCAAGTTGTATGATTCTGTATATAGGTAATTCGATTTAATGAAGAATTATATCATCATGGATTTTGATACATTTGACTTTTTAGTAACTTCGTTTTTCACGAGAGAAAACATTCATAAGGAACCAGGCTATTTTAAGGTACAGCTGGGTTATGTGTGATTGCACCCACTACGACCTCTGCCCTGATATGCTTTGCCCAGCAGTAGGACAGAACAGGCTCATGATAATAAAAAATCGCAGGGGCGGCTTTGTGGGATGCCGTCGGTGAGTGCGACACCGTGAAACCTGATTCCCTGGGGCTAAATGAGACCCCTCACTCCTCTCTTACCATAACTGGCTGGCTTGGAGTAGAGACCGCAAGAGCTAAGAACCGGAGCTCCAGGGTGGAAGTGTTAAAAGACATAAAGCCGCTAGTAGCTCTTAGTGAACGAGTAGCACACCTCTCGACACCCATAGCCGTCCACATCAATGTTGCCCCTCCGGTGCCAGCTTACGGTAGCCAATTAGTGGATGGCAAGTCACTACTCGCCGAAATATTTTGAGATGAGGCATTACTTAGCGGGTGCCGCACTTCATTCCATAGTCAAGTATCGTACAATCATCGACAAATTCACCATAATAGACCATTTTATTGTTAATCAATCACTCTCTATAGTTTACCTTGTACAATCACCCTTACCACATAGCTTAATAATAAGCCCGATTACAGAAGCGCCATCGTAATTATAATAGCTAAATAGCATAGTTCTGTTTATTTTTCACTTTAGGCATTCGATAGAGAAAACGCTTTTTACGTTGCTATTAAATTTACTCTGGCGCCTCTGTAATCAGGCTTAATGTATAAAAGGGCGTCTCCATGTTAGCCTTGGCTCCACTGATGCCCACCAAAAGATTGGATCTAGTCCGTGATGTAGTACTAGATAATAAATAATAATAATGATCTCTTGAAAACTCCGGAACGCACTTTGCTATTGACCTGACATACCTTCTACAGCTTACGACAACTGACATACCTTATACAGCTTACGACAACGCAACGTTGTCGTCCTTCCCGGGCCCGTTTAAGTGGATGGCTAAAGCCTCATCTCCAACCACGAGTCCAGAGCTCATTTTTAGTATCTCTTAGAGTATTTTTTATGAAAGTTTATTATAGCTATAATTCATTTATAACCGGTCAAAGCCAGGACGGCCAGCTGGTCAAATAAACTTAACGGTTTTTCCGCCTTACAAAATGGCTAAGATTCACGCGTTTTTACGTCATCAGTCGCTCGTTCTATGATTGTGCTCAAGTGTTTTGAGGCTGTTTATTTGAAGCACAATAACGTTCAACATTCTCATTTGCTCCAGTTCAGGTTCGTCTCAAAATTAGTGTCAATGAGACCGCTGAACTATAATTAAATATATTATTTTAAGGTTTTGGAATGGTGCTCACACGCGAGCTGGGTAATATTCGATTTTGTGGTCTTTACCTTTGCTCCAGCTATTATCGCGGAACTATTATCGTCAAAAACTGAAAATATAGTACATTTGCTATACAACAAATGGATTGTATGCCAAGGTATGT
The DNA here is from genome assembly GCA_949316475.1 of Hypomecis punctinalis. Lineage (NCBI taxonomy): Eukaryota > Metazoa > Arthropoda > Insecta > Lepidoptera > Geometridae > Hypomecis > Hypomecis punctinalis. The sequence continues at coordinate 20,285,244 of OX438806.1, forward strand.
TTATTAATACATTATAGGATATTACATTTGGCTACTAGCTCGCCTGGTGACGAACGATGTTGTGGCTGAAGAAGGAGTATGTAGACCGAGAAGATACCTATTCACTCTTGCCTTGGGGATATTATCCAAAATGGAATGAAACAATGACGGAGGTTGGGCATTTTCAGTCTATGGCGGTTCAGTCTATAAAGCATAGAGCAAATCGCTTAGTGCAAGCAGGTGGATTTATTTTTTGTCTTAATTTTGTCCATGTTCTTACCTAATCTTTTTTTTTCAATAACGTCAAACTAAACTAATTAACATATATTATTATTTTGGTGCGTTTATATTTTGAATCTGTAAAGTGTTCATATAATCAAAGACGAAATTAAAGCGGATTAAACAGATTTTGTAAGACTTGAAGGTTTTGTAAGGGATTTTGAAAACCAAAAACATGGAAAAGTTTTACATATGTTCTAATAGAGTTTCGCCTTTGATTGGTAAACAAACCGCTGTGACGATTTGAAAAGTATCTTAAATCAATAATTTGATATATGTAAGTAATATATTTTGTTTATTTCAGATAAAAATGAAACTCAAAAGATAAACAAATTCATCCGCTATGTGGAAGCTCATCCACTGAGGTTTGTGGTGTACCAAGTGTTTCCTCTGGACGCCAGGCTGCCTGGGCTAGTTCTCGGCTTTTGTGTCACTTACCTTATTGTTATATTGCAAATGTCACATGTATATTAAAATACATCCTAGCTTAGGCAGCGTTTGAACGACGCTAGGTGCCGCTATAAATCATTTCAATTTGTACGGTGCATGTTACATTAGCGCGGAGCTTTAAACCTTTGGTTCTTCAGCAGATCTCTTCATTCCTGATTCGATTACTCAAGAAACTCCAAGCATCGCCAACTCTATAGCAGCTCAAGTTATTTTATTTTCTTTCGAGATTTTATTTTGGTGTAATTATTAAAAGCACTTACCTTTGAAAAAAGAAAAATCATCCACATGTGTATTTCCATTTAGTAATTAGATATTATTCGTGACATTCTAAAACAATATTGGACTTACAACACTAGCTGTCATAACGCTTGTTGATTTATTATTTTTGAGAACTACTTCCAGTTTGATGTACATTTAAGGAAGGCCAGGATCTCAGACCATAAATTTTTAACACGCTTTTATTAGTTTGCTTGCTTGCTTGCTTACTTGCTTGTAACCAACCCCTTTGAGCTCGATTTCGACCTGCATTGAGCTATAAGATTTTCTTTAAACTTTTCACACCTATCAAAGACAGATGACAATGCATTTATAAAAAAATGAAAATGTATTGATCTTGCCTAAGCGTGTTTTTAAGTTTTTTAATTATATATTTTTATTTGATCTGAGCCGTGGCCTCAGAAAAATGTTTATCGAAAATCATGTCATTGTTCATATTCATCCATTTGTATAGTTTCATGGATTTAGTTTTTTTTAAAATTTACATCGTTTTAACAGAAATGTATCATCAAGCTTTTTCGGCTGTTTTGATCATTAGTTTTTCTGATATGCTCATTTTTGAAGCACTAGTAAAACGAAGGCTATTTGGGGCGTAATTAAACAAAATACTACATGCATAAATAACTTACGAACTGGTATACAAACACTAAAAATCATTAATCAAGACATTGTAAATCCTTCAAACATTGCCGAAGCCTTCAATAGTCATTTTATTAATGCTTGTCAAAAAAAATCGACTACAAATACATATTTAACCATAAATCATCTCACAAACTCAAATTGTATTTCACTTTTTGTGTCACCTGTCGACAGAGAAGAAGTAATCAAGATAGTAAAATCTTAAAACCTCAAAATCGTTAAGATCTTAAAACGTACTGATATCGCGTTTTAAGGAAGTTCAACGCCATCTATCGAGCTCAATACAAACTAGTTTACTAAATAATCAGATAGATGGCGTGAGCTGTTATTTACAACATTGAACTATAGTAAAGGGCCTAAAAAATAAGAAATCTTCAGGTCACGATAGAACATTAATGCAAGTCATCAAAGAAAACATAAATATTATAGCTGACCCTCTTGTTCATATAATAAATCTAACTCTATCAACCGGCTTTGATGTTAGTTATGTCTAAAGCCTTTGATTGCGTTGTATACCCTATATTGCTAGCAAAGCTAGAACGTGTTGGGATCCGGGGCTTGCACTTAAATCATATTTACAAAATAGAACGCAGGCAACCTATAATAAATATACAAAAACAGTTGAAACAGTTGATGAACTGAAAAACAGTTTCTATTCCATGTTTAAAAATATTGTGCTTGGTATTCCACTAGGAAGCATTATCGGCCCTTTATTGTTTCTCATTTACATCAGTGAGCTTCTTCTTATTACTGATAAGCTATGTGTTATGTTTGCTGACGATGCAACTATATATACCGAAAGAAAAGGACAGTGATGAGCTATTTGAGAAAAAAATAACAGATACGCTAGAAAAGGATACAAGTTGGCTAGAACACTTAAATTTATTAGTAAATATTCATAAAACTAAATTAATAGAATTAAGAAATCACAAAATAAAACCGTTACAGTTAAATATAAAAAATAGAAGCACAGAGGTAGAGATTGTAAATAAAACAAATTTCCTTGGTGTGCCAATAGATGCAAATTTAAAATGGAAAGCTCAAATTAGTAAAATTTATAATAATAATGTGTGTGAAGTGAATAGTTGGTATGTTTAACTATTTAATATGCTATATAAGTAACACTAATAATAATATACTCATTAGTCTAGTCAGTAAAGTTAATTAATATACAATGTTTTGTGAAATTGTTTTTAATAGTATAGTAAAATATCTTGTATTCGTACATTGTCATTCGACAAAATGTATAGAACTAAATACAAGATTAACATCAGTCAAAAGAGAATCAGAAACAATAAGTAAAATTTAAGTCAACATTATATTAAATATTAATCGAACAGCCCTCCCCTGATCGTGCCCTGGCCAAAAGTGCCCATAATGCAAGCCGCGTTGCCGCGCTGGATCGCCAATGATATATGCTGGACCAAATACGAGCCAGAGCGAGGATCGCGGCCTTTTTCCCTAAGGCGCCGCCCCAGGTCGCCAACGAATCTCCAAGCTTCGGAGCACCACGGACCGGCCGTCTCGACAGCAAAAGGGACGAAATCGTACGCCGGCTCCAGGCAGGCATATTTTAGGTGTTTGCCTCTGGCGGCGGCTTCTGCCCCCGCACCAGCTGATTGCTGGGTGACTGGGAGGTGGCAGGTTGCAAAGGTGCTAACACACGTTGCATCCCACACGAGACAGCGCCCTTTCCGCCATGGAATCAAAGTAAGACCGTCGGGTCTCTTGCCGTCCGACCGAGACAAGCCGGGGGGCTCCAGAACGCTTGGCACCTCGGCGGACACAAGGGCACGCCGCAGCAAATGATTGATGTCATGATGTCGTGGTCTTCGTCCGGCGCTACGTATGCAGGACAGGCCGTGATGGCCGTCTGCTTCCACTCTCGCTCCGCAAATACAGATGTGGGGCTCGCAGACGTTGCAACCGAGACGAAGAGCCACGGCTACTCTGAGCGAGTCATCGTCCAATAGCGTGCCCATGTGCGGTGAGGGTAAAGCGTGAAGCCAAGCTCCAGACTCGGGTCTGGCAGCAGCAATTACTCTAGCTCGATCGATCCCTGAGCTTTCCCTCTGCATCGATAAAAACTTCTTTGTATACAGAGTATCATCCCAACTCTTCTGACAGTCTGGTTTTTCCGGAGGGTCCACGCCATCACACAAAATGGACCAAGCGCTGAGGGCCTCAGCGAAGTATGGGACGCGGATCAAATCACCATTACTAGGTATGATGCGAGTGACGAGCTCCGCGACCCCACCACAAGAGGCCAGGTATGCAATAGGTCCGGTTTCATAGAGGCGCCGCACTCCCAAGCCACCGAAACGAACGGGTGCACTCGCCTGACACCATTGTGACGCATTTAAGCGCACGTTAAGTATGTCTTCCAACACGCACTTGAGACTAACGTCGAAATCACTAACTGCATCCGGGTATTACCAGGTAGGTGCCGTTCTTAGGACGTACGTCATTTTAGGCAACGCGAAACAACACCGCAGAAGAGTCAGCGAGATGTGTGCCGGAAGACATCTGAGGTGCTCAGAGAGCGTCACCAAGGCCGCTGTTCTTGACCGAATGCAGCTATCCACGCCCTCCGAGAAGACTGGTGCCCCCAGCAAACTTAAGAAGTCTCTCTCCAAAACCTTCAGTCCCGGTATGAGAGAGATAAATCTGTCTTTTGATTTCTCGGCTTCTGGGCTGCAAGGGAAGAATTCGCACTTGGCGGTATTAACTTCAAGGCCCAGTTCACGAAGAGCCGGGAAAAGCGATTTTACATCTCTCTCCACCGAATCAGGACTTCCGCCTATGGTGCCATCATCTAAATACCATATATTGAGTGGAGACTCCAAAGAAGAGATGGCTCTATGAATGGCAAGGCTGAAAATTAACGGGCCCAGGGGGTCTCCCTGTTGTGCCCCAACCTGCGACGCTATGACGGTATTGTTGTAGGCCAGGTTACTTGGCGATGAGTAGCACTGGAGCACGAAAGGGAAAATCGATGGCAATAATTCTTTGACTTCCGCCAATATGATGTCCCTTTCTACGCTGTTAAAGGCGTTCCGGATGTCCAGTTTCAGGAGGACGTCGTCGCTGCCCTCACGCATAACGAAAGCCCTAGTAGCGTGAATGGCGGCCTCGCAACCAAGAGGAGTGCCAAAGCCCACCTGATGAGGTTGCAAGTAGTTTGCCATAGACTCTTTGACGGCACGGCAGCAGAGCTTAGCTACAAGACGCCTGAAGGTATTCCCCACTGCGATTGGCCTGATGCCGCCATCTTTCTTCTGAAGGGCGCAGAGGGTGCCGCCGTAAAGAAAAGGACAGATGTTTGTATTGAGACCGCCCTTCAGAAGAAAATTGCTCAGGCGCGTAAGAGATTCTAGCAACCTGGGGCCGTTATCGCCGGCAGATGGGGAAATCAATTCCTTGAGGTGCTCGGGGCGTAAACCGTCAATGCCTGAGGCGGAACCACGGTAGAAGGAGAACAGCGCGTCCGCGACATCCTCCGTCTTCACTGTGAGGCTGGGTGGATCAGTGGTAGGGTCCGGAGCGGGAGGGATATAAAGAGGTCGGGTTGGGGACGGATGTTTCTCCTTAAGGGCCGCATACGTGTCTTCGTTAAGAGGAGCAAACGAGCAATCAGAGGTAAGTAATCGTGATGCACCTCTTAAGTCTCCCTCGAAGACTTTAGCTTGCACGGATTTATACAATGATTGCGGTTTTTTGGGCAAGGTTTCAGTCGAAACTTCTAACTGACTATGCTGAATATTGTGCTTTACTTTTGCTGTCAAGGATTTTTTCTCACACTGATCGGGCGTTTTCAGTGCAGTGAAAGGGAATGATAACAGCGCAAGCCAATCCTCCGTGCCATTCGTTTCAACGCACCGCTCGATCAGTGACGATAATTTTCTTGCCGCCAAGCATCTGGCTCCTTTGGGCACGTGCCTTAATACGCGAATTTTATTTTTAAGTGTAAGCAGATCCTGTAAATTTTAACATTCTGCGGCTTCGGCACTGCTACCTGAAACTGGAGCAGAATGAGTTGAGCACACGGGGACAGAATTGCTCCGCGATAGGATATCTCTGTGCTTCCGACCGATGTGTATTTTTAAACCATGAGGCACAGCATACAGCCTGGTGGGATCCAGGCAGTGAGGGCAAGGGGCACGCGAAGGGGTGCTAGACATGTTAAAAAGGGGACACAATAGGAGGTAGCTATTCTAGTTACAAACCAAAAATCAATAATTTCCAAATTGCAAATGTCAATCCAAAATAATAAATAATACTTATATTTAAATATGTGATTTTTCTGATATTATACAAAAGTCAAAAATAATGAAATTAAAAAAGAACATTCTTAAATAATTAAGATATTGCTATCTGAAAGATAGTATAAAACAACAACAACAACAAAAAAATCTAATAATTATAGTATCATTACTTATCATCAAAAATTATTAGTCGTCTAATTTTAAAAAGAAATTAAAAAGTATGTAAATTCCAAAAAGTTTTTAAAGTTTAGTTCCCACTCTCCCATGTATTTCATCACCAACTCGCAAGTGAGGTCTCCGCAGAACTGGTTACGCCCTCTGTGATTTACTGCAGTAACCTTATGGCTGTGGTTTGTGGAAAATAATCTCGATCGATGAGTGTTAGTGGTGCGGTCTAAAATGCATAGATGGCGCCACTTAATTGGCGTGAGCGGGGTGATGTTTTGTTATTTGATGTGATCCCCCACCACTACGGAAAATCAATTTTCTTACGCAGTTCTTCGTTTCCATGGTACCAACACGCACAGAAGTGGTCAAAATAACTGAATAACGAACACTAGATTCCAGTAAAATTCGGCGATTTCTGAGCTCTGACCATCTGTAGACGAATCGGGTTTCTTCCTCTTGAATCCTTTCTATTTTAGGGATAGTCGGAGATAACACACGCGCGATATATCTGGAGCTTTATCCGTGGAATACAAGCTCGAACAAGCGTCAAATAAACGGGAAACCAATAAAATATTGAATAAAATACGGAGGCTAGGTTTTGTTGCGCGGACCTCCTACCCGCTTTTTCGATTCCGCTCAAATTAGTAAAATAAACAGTATTATCAATAAATATATTCACTCGTTGTACATACTAACAAATGCATCATCTAAAAGAATTGCGATAAACGCTTATCATGGCTACATTTATCCTCTTTTAAGCCAGGGGGTTATATTTTGGGGAAACAACGCTGAAGTATAATCAACATTCTTATTACAAAAAAAATGCCTCTATGCAATATTCAATCTAACAAACGTTGATTCTCTTCGTAAAATATTTGTAGAGCATCAATTTATGACGCTAACTAGTATATTTATTTACGAGACTTGTGTATTCGTTAAAAACAATCGTAATGATTTTTTCTGCTCTTTAAACAGAGCTGACATTCTACGGCCTAAATACTGTGGTAACATTTATATTCCTCCAGCAAATAACTCTTAGTACCACAGAAATGCATATTTTACTGCTATATGAGTTTATAATAATTTACCCGTCGCTCTGAAATCTTTAAATGGTCAAATTTATAACAGAAATCTTAGGGATGGCTACTCTCTAAAGCTTTTTTTAATTTTAAAGAATATTTCAACGATGGTGAAGATATATATTTAATGTATTTCTGATAACTTTTTAATGCATTCCATTGTAAATACCTAGTAGTAAATTATTATTAATCTTATGAATCCTCTTTCTAGGCACTTATGTAATTTAAAAAAATTAATGTTATAGTTTTAAAAATTAATTTAAGTACATTGAAATAGATTTATAATGTAGAATATATATAAGTAATTTGAATAATTTTGTGATATATTTCATGTAGGAATTCGAGTAACAGAGTTCTACTTATGTCTAGCTAAGTTAAGACATCTTTTAATATTGCACGCCCGTTAGGGTCCACTATTGGAACTATTTTATTTATTACTAAGAACATTGTACATAGTGTTGCAATAAATGATTTCTGATTTCAGTGTCAATATTCAACCTTCGTTCTCTTTTATTTATTTAAAATAACCTATTCGACCTAACTTGTCCCGCGAGTTTATTTATGTATTAAATAGGTTTCTATGTGCTACATGATTTCATACGCCTCTATATGAATATAGTACTGTGCTGGCAGGACAAGTTACTCTGAATAATTCACGGCTGGTTAGATCTATTTATACAGAGATATTATTGGTCACTTTTAAGAGAATATAAACAACCTTACAGTAGTATATCAGTCTCTGGCAGCCATATCACAAGCTTTGTTTAGTTTGAGGTTTTTTTTTTTTCTTTTTTTTTTCTCTTGTACTTCCTCCAACATAAGTCGGACATGTGTAAGATGTCCCCCAATATTATTTATTTATTTTATTTTAATCTTACAGGTCGGCCGATGAGAAGTTAGCTACAAGCTACGCGAAACCCAATCAACGTCGTGTCAGCTTCAGGTAGGATCGGATACAGCGCAGCTTGTAGCTAACTTCACATCCGCCGACTTGTATGATTCGGCCTATACCTACGTTCAAAGGTGTTCAGGAAATACGAAAAAAATCAGTAGTTACGTACATTTCATAGCGAGTTATTTTGTCTTTTTTTTGTATTTAAGATATGTTTTTTTCGCTACTCCGCAGAAAAAGTAGTAAATGATGAACATTTATCCTCGGCAAATCCCTGCTTTTCAAAGCATCACCTCAAAAAAGCAATTTCTAAATGAGGGAAAATTTTATGTAACCTTATTAATGAACCAATTTTAATAAAGATCGTTGAATATTTAACAAAACTTCCGAGTATGAACGAAATTGGTCTAGAGCGAGTCAAAATAGCCTTATTTCACGAAGCCATGTCAAATATTTAATGTCTTGTTAGAGCTATTAATAGACTGTTAAAGTATTATTGCGCCCTGCAACAGGTCATTCAAAAACAAGTTCGGTTTTGCGAGCCATGTAAGAGCTCATAACCGCTAACATCTAGCCAGGGTTCGCCATTGACGGACCCGTCAAAGAGAACGATATATGTACCTATATTAACAGACTGTTAAAGTTATCGAGTGTCCCACCTTGCGCTTCTTCTTCTTTTCGAGTCAGCGATTTGATCATAAAATTTATATGCTGTTCGACCAGTAAGAGGCCACGGAGACTGCGGCGGTGTTGGCCACGTGGAGATCTTCTTGTGTGCAGGTGTTAGGGCAAAGTGGGCATTGTAGTAGATGCTCCATCGTCTGTTGAGTGGCGCCACAGTCACATTCCTCCTTTGGTGGTTCGGCTAAGCCCCATTTGCACATGTTGTACCTACAACGGCCCACTTATGTTCGGAGTATGTCAATGGACTTCCAGATGGGCCATTGCAGGTCGTGGCCCGGTGGAAGGTTTTCTGTTGGGGAAGGATAGCTGGGTGGGACGGGATGTTTTTCTGTCCATAGCCTACGTCTAGCTTCAGCTGGATCTGTTGTAATGGGTGCAGTGTGGCGAATAAAGTTTTTACGACTTTTTGAACTGGGTGGGGGAGGTTTATAAGCATACAGAGGATGTCGGAGGTCTGTCTCTTGTTTTTGTTTCTCCACAGCGCACGCAATTTCTCTTCGGATGGGTGGTGAGGCAACACCAACTAATGGGTAAAGCAGATTTAAAGGTGTGGGTTTTAAACACCCGGAAATAATGCGGCAGGTGTCGTTTAAGGCAATGTCCACCTCTTTAGCGTGGGCAGATCGGTGCCACACTGGGCACGCAAATTCCCCAGCTGTGAAGCACAAGGAAAGTCCTGTCGTACGAAGTACCTGGGGGGAAGCTCCCCATCTTGTGGTAGTAAGCCGGCGTAAAAGATTGTTTCTTGAGAAGACCTTCTGTTTTGTTTTTTGACAGTGTGCTTTGAAAGTCAAGGACCTGTCAAGGGTAATACCGAGATATTTCGGGGTCGGGCAGTGTTCAATTGGGACTTGTTGCCAGGAGATATTAAGAGATCGGTCTGCTTGCCTATTGCGGAGATGGAATGCGCAGCTTTGAGTTTTCGAAGGGTTTGGTCTAAGAGCATTTGCTCTGTAGTACTCCCCCATTTCATGTAAGGCCTCTGTGAGGGTTGCTTCTACTTCCTCAAAGGTAGTAGCTTGAGTCGTTAGAGCTAGATCGTCTGCGTACAGGAATCTTTGTGTTCGGGGTGGGCTGGGTTGGTCGTTGGTGTACACATTGAAAAGTGTGGGGGCCAGCACGCTACCCTGGGGTAGTCCGTTTTTCTGCCTTGCGCTAATGGTTTGTTAATTCTTTTGACAAGATGTTAAATTTATTCACTACTTTTGAGGTTGATCAAAAGTTCATAAAAAGTTGGTGCATCCAGTTAGAGCAACATTTTAAAACAAAAACTGGACAAGTATGAGTCAGGCTCGCACACCGAAGGTTCTGCACAAATCTTGAGAATTACACAAAATTGAGAACTAAGTTGTTATTACCTCAAAGCGTGACTATAACATAAACATCGATAAAACGTTTTTTTTTTTTTACTAACTGGCCGTTAGATGACAGATCTTATGGGAAAACAGGGCAATGGTGGTCAGTGGGCAATCATGGTCACGCTTATAATTAAAAGACGATTGGTTCTATATGACGATGACCCAGAAATCCATTGTTTTATATTGGTTGAAACAACGAGGTGTGGTACAGGTGCACTTTCTGTAGGCATAGGGCTCACTCTACTTGCACTACATGCATTTGAACTGACGTTGATCGCAATGTTATCTTGATAATCACTTCTAAAATAAGATTACTAGGCCTAAATTACGGTATGTTTATTTTTTCTTAGCTACTTAAGCTAATAAATAATGATATTCAAAATTACAGGGTTACTTTTAATCAATTACCATCCTTTTAGGGGCTTATTCTCTACGTCAAAACTAACAACTTTTGTTCTACCACTTTTATTAATCCTCAAAATGATGCTACTTGATTACCAATTACCCTCTAAAAGTATCTTAAAATTATGATGATTTTTTAATGAATGAGCGGGTATGTCAGTGACAAAATTAGTAATACAATATTTATGCTAATAATAAAAAGATAATATTACAAACAGTTTATATTTGTCCATTTTGTTTATAATCTCCATTTTTTTTTTGAATGGAGATGGACAGGTCACATGATTAGAGACAAAAAAGAAAAATAGTCCAAACTTATAACAGAATGGTATCCTAGAGACAGCAAAAGAAGTCGAGGTAGACAAAATAAAAGATGGGAGGACGAAATCAAACAATTAGCTGGACCAACATGGATTCAAAAAGCAAGAGACCGTAAGGAGTGGAAGTCTTTAGAGGAGGCCTTTGTCGAAGGACAAGCTGAAACAGAAAACACGCACGCCGACGATAACATAATTTAATATGTAATGTTTACAGTAATAAAGACTTATTTTATTTTATTTAATTATTTTACATATTTGTCAAAAAGTAGAACAAACTCGTGATATCACACTTAACAAGATTATCATGAAGTTAAACACGTGACTTAAATTCTATCTGCTTATTTTTATTTTCTAAATTTACTTCTACTTTAATCAAGAGGACACAATCTCTGCATACTATATAACATAATTAAGATCGAACTTCACTTCCAGGTAATATTATTATTAAATTATAACCGGTAAATTATTATATTATAACGGGACTAATCACGCAATAAAAATTCGAGGTAAATAATTAGGTACTTGATTATCCCACCGTTCCGACTTCCGACCCAGTTGCATCGGTAGGTGTCACGGGAGATTGAAATTTTATGTCGTAAGCTGGACGTTACATCGGTCACATCGTGAAACGCCGTGTTAGCACATCTTACACTAGCCATGTCGTTCAACTCTTAACGTTTGACGATTTGGCTTGCGACACTTGGGCAAAACATTAGTGTGTGTCTAAGATTTTAGCAATTTTTTTTTCGTGTTCACAAAGTCGCGAAAATTTAACAATAACACTTACAAGTACGTTTGTTTGATCATATAATTCTTGTCGCTTAATACAAATGTGTCAACTGAATGGCAACAATAACGTAGGTAGCTGAAAAACTCAAAACCATCACGAGTAGGCTCGCGTTGAGCGGGATTACTTTGTACACCGAGAACTTGAGCGGACGGGCTTCCACGTAGCGGATGAAATACTTTATAGCTGACGAGTTTGACTTATCTGTGACATAACATTAAGACATTTTATAAGAAAAATAAACAGTAGAAGGCAGAAATAAGGACAGCAATTCAGTGATTCAAAGTAATTTCTTTCATCTAACAGGACGTTCACAAATCAAGAAGAAGAAGATCCCTTTAATATATCTTATTCATACCTTTTTCCAAAAGGAGTTTCTCATGTAATATCAATTTGACCTTTTCAACTTGTCCAACAAGAAGAGAGGCGATCAGAGCAGGTCCTATTGTAAGACCTAGGAAATATGTCGTAACTACATTCCGATAAGAAAACACGATTTTCCAAACCTGCAATGTGACGTTGATATGTATTAATATTGTTTTCATCACATCTATTCGAAACGGACTATTTGGTTCGCCTCTAAGTGCGCCCAAAGGAGGCTTTATATGTGCGCCGGAATTATCTTTGCCGCGCACTTTTTGAATTTGGAACAAATAAGAGCGACGGAATGATCTTTGCCGCGCACTTTTTGAATTTGTAAGTATTTGTAATGTTAGTGTTCAGCGCCAAGAAAATGAATGAAGAGAATGTAAATATAAGTTTTAATTTGTTTTATTATTAGTTATCATTTAATAAAATTTCAATTTAGTTGTTACTCTACGTTTTATTAAATAATAATATTATAGTAAAATATGAGGCGCCTTTTGTTTTCTCATAGAGGTGATGAAAAGTAGAGTGTACCACTCGGGCGCAAAATATATTTATGGCTCGGGCGACGTACTTTGAATCCCTCGCTACGTTCAGGATTCTACTAAAGAATCCCTCACTTCGCTCTGGATTCAAAAAAGCGCCCTCACCGTTTTTTTATTTTTAACATTATTTTGCTCCCATATAATAAAATCTACTATTATTCAGTTAAAGACATTACAACAAAACACATGCAATATGAAATGCGTAACATTCAAACGGTTTTTTATTTTTCAGTTAGTTCATAGAACAATCTTCGTTTTTACAATATTTTATTGTCATAATCCTGACTTTAACGATGCTCCAATGGAATAAGTCACTAAAATGATATCACTTTATCGCTAGAAATGAATACTTCTTCAGCTTGGCGTAAAATTGTAAGTAGGTACACTGTATTTTTTTTACTGTATCGAACAATGATTGTGAAAAATGTTACTAAATTAATGACATTGAATGGACGCGTTCCAATAGGAAGCGTCGTCAGTGCGTAATTTAAAATCATTATTTTGGTCTTCTGTGCCTAATACGCGTGTATTGCTTGTATAACGGGAGGTGTCATTGTACTCAATTTAACATTGATAAACACTTCAACAACTAATTAGTAAGCGACAGATGCGACCAAGCATAATTGCTAGATCACCGGTACGGAAACCCGTAGTACGTAGTAGTAGATGTTATACAACGTGTGACAAAAAGGTTAAACAATACTGAAAGACCGGCACGCTCGCTTCGCTCGCTCGGTTCGTGCTTTGCTTGTCATGTTCTAACCTAAACTAATTTTGGTTTGACACCTACTTTACAAAAGCGATTCGTTTCTGGCACTTCGCCGGCTGCTGCCGCGGCACGGTAATAATTTTACCAAATGAAACCTTGTCATACAAGAATTTGCTTACGAGCATACTTTAGTTAATATTGTTTTCTTAAAAATCCACATGAATTTTTAAACATTTGTTTAGTATATATTTTAAACTAGTTTTTACCCGCGGCTTCGCCCGCATGATATTTTGATTTTTGACACAATTAATTTAATTTAATTAAAAATTATTAAACACATTTTAATTTATAGCCTATGTGTTATTCTGATATATAAGCTATATTATTGCAAAGTTTCATATCAATCCGTTAAGTAGTTTTTGCGTGAAAGAGTAACAAACATCCATACATCCATTCATCCTCACAAACTTTCGCGTTTGTAAATATTAGTAGGAAGTAGGATATAAATGAAATTGCTTGTCAAACGACATTTTATAAAGTAAAAATGTGTCAAGTATTGGTTTGTTACTAAACATTTATTAGTTAGCAAAAAAATCAAAAGAATTGTTTGTCAAATCATGCGTTGCGTTATAGAATGTAAGTTTGTCAAGTAATTATTTTGAGATATAACGATTTTGTATCTACTGACTGGTTTGTCAAACGTTGGTTATCACATGCCAGTTTATGAAAAAAAGTTTGTGAAATGGACGGATACCATGTTAGTACACACGTTGTATAGGTTCCAATCCTGTGGTAAAAAAAATATCTAAGCTATAATGACTTTTAAAAGCTCACGGGATGCTACGTATTTATTTACCGGTGCTTTGCTGGTGTGTATATCCCAAACAGCGAGGTATAATGACATCATGATCACAGGTACATTATATGAAAGAGCCACCAAGTACTGTAAAAAAATACTATTAGTTGTACAAGCGTTATTTAGATCTCACGATCAAATCACAAACAAAAATTACAGAGGCGAGGCCAAACAGGCATAATTTATTGAGTTGCGTTGCGAGTCTCGTCATCCTAAAAACCTATTTGTACCACACAGTGACCGAAAAAGAGTCGATACATTTTGTGACTTTTGTATGAGACCCAAATTACGCGATTTACCTCTCACAAAATTACACTCGTTTGGCCTCGGTCTAAGTATACACCTACCACGGAATCGTATGCGCATTTGTATTTTTCCACTACATCAGCAATTAATTTGTACAAACGATGATATGATACAAGGAGTCGATGGTTGCTGCTCATTAAATTTGCAGTAAAAATTTGCAGGCGATGGAAAAACGTGTAATATATAAACATATACATCATTAAAACTGTATCAGAAGTCATTAATGTGAAAAAATTTGGAACTGAAACCCATCGTGGTTGTGTACACCAACCGTATATACCGCAATAAATACCGCACTCTAATGCACGGTATAAGTAACAAAATAATATGAGCCATAGTAGTCTTCGTTCAACGTATTTACGAGCTTTGTATCCTTTCAATTCAATATCAATATTTTTTATATCGCAATAAAATTGGAATAAAGTCGCATCTGATCGTTTGAACACAAAAACCAAAACATAAATTGCATATTGACTAATAGAATAAAATATCCAAATGAAACAGACTTTATTAAAATTTTGTATAGTATATACACTCCATAACGACAACGAACATAACAAAATACATTGTAAGAAACATAGAAACTTTCCGATAATTTTCTGTTTCAACGTTTCATATTTAAAAAACCCAAAATCATAACCGAAACATATGTGAAGTATTTTGAAAAGTATAGTCAAGCTAGTTATATGATATTTTTTGAAATAGGTATTCATTGTAGCGTAAAAAGTGTTTTAACACGGAAACGTTGATTACCTATGTGCCACTAAGCGGTTTTTTCTTCTATTAAACTAGGTATAGTCCACGAGGCGAGCAACAAAAATGCAAGCATTTTTCAGTAGCTGAATTATTGGTATTACTTTACCATTACGCTGTACAACAATCCCTTGGAGTCAGTCAGCTGGGTTCCTTAGCTTCGACGTCCCCATCTGTTTGAATTTGCAAAAAAAAAAATTAAGTACCTAACTTTATTATCACCTAGTCAAACTACGCTACGAGCGCTAAATAAGGAAGTCGATAAAGTGTTTTACCAACAATCCAATATGAAACATGTTGAAAGCAACATCATACCTTTTAAGTTTGATCAAGTACTTAAAATAATAATAGATTTGTATGAAAAGTATTCTTTATCTTATCACGTACATAAAATTTCATATCTAACCGGATTCATTTGCATTACAAATTATCTTTTCGCACATTGTATAGCTGACTGACTGGCATAGAACTGTAACAGAACCATGCTACCTCTGTGTTTTTTTTTCGATTTATAATAATGTCCTTTACGTATTAAATATATTTTACATCTCTCATGTTCGGTAAGTAGGTTCTTATTACCTCTAAATGGGGCTTGTAGGTAACTAATTAGCGCTCTAGGGTAATAATGTAGCTAGAAAAGCCCTAGGGCGGTAAATAATTTAAAAAAACACTTCTTTCTTTCAAAAAGTTCGCGTATATCCAACCATCATACTGGCAATAGACATCATGCATTCAGCCTAATGACCAAAGAGGTCGCATTGCTATGCAGCCTTGTCTTCGTGTGAGTATAATAGTCATCAATTTTAAATATCGAAAGGCGAAGCTCAATTTCAATAAAATGTTTTATTCTTGTAATGCCGGTTTTTTCTACTTACCCCACAATCGAGATGTAAAGCAGAATAGTTAGCTCGAGTGTAACAACCAATTGCACCATCAAACTACACAACCAATTGCACCATCGAGCTACAATCTACACATTTAAACAATCTACATATCTAAACTAAATATCTCGGGCTGCAATTGATGCCTTACAGCCATTGGCTACTAATCTACTATTTTCAACTTTTTAAAGTAGTTCGGATGCTCCTCTATTTTTTAGAAAATCAAATGCTAAGGAACTTAGCTAACTGACACTTACCATGGCTACGTAATAAAAATACTCAGCTTTTAGAAAATGCTTGCATTTTTTGCCGTTCGCCTCCTAGTCTAGTATGAGATATAGTCATAATTAGAGTCATTTATTCATAAAACCATTTGTTACAAGTTAAGTAGTAATAATACATCTATCTATATTAATAAAAAGCATTTCTGAGTGACTCACTGACGGACATCCAACAGCCCAAACCGCTGAAGATAGAAACTTGAAATACGGATACAATATTATGTAGGTACATTGAATGACGTAATGGAGTGTTCCATTAAATGTGAAGAACAAAATTTTGAAAATTCGACCTCTAACGTGGTGTAACTTTTTATTTTGTAGCACTAGATAGGTATATTGACTTTAAAACTTTGTATACATATTGTCCAAACCAAATAAAAATCTATTGATCCTGTTTTTCAGAATTCTCCTTATCTAAGGAATCAGATAAGATCCCAAATTTTGTTAAATAAAACATCAATTACGTCCAACGGTCAGAACAGTTAAAGATACGAGTAAAATTTGATTTGGAAGAATCAAACAACATATTTCAATACAGAAACTATTATTATCATGAAAAATTTATAGAGTTCAGCCAAAACGGGTAGGTTGATAAATTAATTCTAATGAAATGGTATGGAAGTATACTCAAAATGTGAGTGACCCACTCACATTTTGAGTATTTTTCAATTTTACAGCATATTCACGTTCCGGATAACATGAATGATTCCTTCAGGAGAAACATACATAACTTCGTTATATGTACCTATAGATTTTTTAATATTCAATAGGGAACAATGGGGACTATCCTATGGCTTCCTATAATATTTATTATTTTAAAATGTAGACATTATCACAAAGTTATCGTGAATCTATTGGCAACAAACAAATATAAAACTGTGTTTTGGGTGCCAATGCATAATCCCAGTATAATAGTAGTCAAAATCAAAGTCAGTATAATAGTAGTTGACTACCTCGGTGGCTCAGTGGTTAGTGAACCTGACTTCTGGAGCAAAGAGGCGTGGGTTCGATCCTCACCCAGGGCAAGTATTTATGTTATGAACATAGGTGTTTTCTCTGTGTCTGGGTGTTATTTAGGTACTACATATGTAATTAAAATATGTATATGTAGTATATCAGTCTCTGGCAGCCATATCACAAGCTTTGCTTAGTTTATGGTCAGAGACCACGTGTATGATGTGCCTCAATATTTATTTATTTAAAATAAATTAACACAAAATGCGCCAAACTAAAAATAATGATAGAGGTAATTTTCATTTTACTTTACAAAGTTTACATTTTTTAGGGTTCCGTACCTCAAACGGAAAAAACGGAACCCTTATAGGATCACTTTGCTGTCCGTCTGTCCGTTTGTCCGTTTTTAGGGTTCCGTACCTCAAAAGGAAAAAACGGAACCCTTATAGGATCACTTTGTTGTCCGTCTGTCAGTCTGTCCGTCTGTCCGTCTGTGTGTATGTCAAGACTCTTTATCTCAGGAACGCCTTAAGATATTAAGTTGAAATTTAAACTGTATACGTATATCTATGATTTCTTACAGTTGTGTATAGGAAAAACTTCTCAGTTATCATATAAAGAAGTTAGAGCCATTTATGTCGTAAAAAACCGCATATTTCGATACTCACAAAAATTAAAACCTACAGTGTACTTCCCGTTGACATAGAACTATGAAATTTGGCGAGAAGCATTGCCTCAGAGTACACATATAGGAATAAATCTGAAAACTGTACATTTTTATTTAAATTACGATATATACGGGCTTCAAAATTCACAAAATGTGGGTTTAAAATTCAAAGTGCCTAAATCATATCATGTAAGGTATCATATAAAAGAGTTTCATTAGGACATGCTAAAACAGGTTTTTAATTATTTTAACAATTTTCGATGAATGACGAGAAAAGTATAAAAAAAATTGTCGATGATGATGATGAGTACAGAGATTTTAACAACGTACTTCCCAATTTTATGAAATTTCTTGGGTTTGTACGGAACCCTCGGTATGCGAGCCTGACTTGCACTAGTCCGGTTTTTTTTTAAAATATATATTCAAATATTATCCTACTATATTAATACGGGACTGATTGCGCAATGCAACATGAGATATGTATTAACCTAACCTAACTAAAATTTTCTAAAATTCAAGTAATCTGGTAAGTACCTATACATTTAATTCAATATAACTTCATAAAAGAGGAACATAATAATCAAAATATTATTATGTATCTCTTACATCAAAATAAATTGTGATAATTAAATGAGCCAAATTAAAAAAATAAAGAATAAGTAAAGATAATATTTTACACTCAAATTACAAAGACGATTCAATACATTTTTTTTAATAATTCAACCAGCATAAAGTAATCATTAAATATTTATTACAAGAGTAAAATTTTATCTATTAATTTAAAAGAATAATATAAGTACCTACTACTATATATTATTGTATATACCACATGAATAAAAGCGTCCGGTTTTATTTATGTGGTATATATAATATAATAATATATTCAATATAAGTGCGAGTAAAGCTCGCCCACCAAGGATTCCGTACAAATCCTGAAAATCGCACGAAACCGGGAACTAAATTTAATTACTGACCTAAGAGCAATGCTGATTATCGATTGTTTACGCGAAAGTTATGACGTTTGTTGTCATGTCAAACGAATAAAAAGGTATTTTTTTAACATTTTTCGTCATAAATCGAAAACCATATGGCTTTAAAATTACTAGCAAAAGCTAAAAGATAATTAAAAACATGTTTTAGCTTTTGTTAGTAAAGCTCTTTCAGATGATACTATTTGCTCACTTTAAAATTTAGACCCTCATTTACTACCCTATTTTTTGTGAGTAAATTAAAAATGTATAGTATTCAGATTCATATCTGTATATTGTGTACTCTACGTCAACGGAAAGAACCCTATAGGTTTTGTTTTCCTTGTGTCGAAATATCCGGATTAATGCGACATAAACGGCTCTAACTTATTTCACGATAACCGCACTTGATTAACACGTATGGTTTTAACTGTTCAACTGTTAATGTCTACTGAACTTTATGCACAATGTCCCTTTCTCAAAATGTCCCTTTCGCATTATGTCTCTTTCGAAAAATGTCCCTTTAGCAATATGTCTCTTTCGAAAAATACCCCGTTCGCAGAATGTCCCTTGGAGCACAGTGACTCTGTTTGATGTGTTGTCAAACAGAGGTTGTGGAAAGCATAGGAACCCAACACCACATTACCCCAATGTGGTGTTGGGTGGGGATATCAATGCCTGGAACACGTGGTGGGGAAGTAGAAAAATAAATCATAGGGGAGAGGAATTGGCAAGGGTTACTGGAGGATTGGGATCTGCAAATTCTCTTCGAAAGCACAGAACCTATCTTTGATACCTACAGGGGAGAAGTGAGGTACCACAGTTGCGTCGACATCACCGCCTGCTCCACGGACATGCTCGGACGAATTTGTAACTGGAGAGTGGCAGCCGACATTACGGTCTCCAACCACGCGACGATCCTGTTTGGTCTTAAAATAGATAGAGGTAAAAGTACAGATATTAAAACAAAACACAGAAATTTAACACAAAGAAGGCAAATTGGAAACAATTTCATAAGAAATTGGGAAAGTGTGGGAAAAAAATAACATAAATAAGGTAGAAATAGACGAAATCGATAAAATAAATGATTTGTAAAACATGGTGAAAAAATTAGATATAATCACAAAGAATCACAAAGATATGTACAGAAACATTACATAAAAAGGTTTTTTTTACTTCTTGAAGGAAAATTTCCATTCTAATCTTACAAAAAAAACCTGTGTGTTCGATTAACGAGATGACTATGGATTCTGATTTCAAGCGAGTTCTAAAACAATGCGGGCGAAGCCGCGGGGTTTAAGCTAGATACATTATAATAATGATGTTACCATTTTCTGTCGTCTCGTTCAGTACACGTAGCTTTCATAGTAATTGAGGCAAGTACAATATATTGAACTTGTCTCTTAAATTTATTTCTTTTGTAGACTAATAAATGTTTTATCTTTCAATTCATAATTTATTTTACTACGATGTAATTGGGTGACCATCAAAGGGTATAGTAAGCAGGATAGCTTCGATAAAAGTGCCCCCAAAGCTTGGTGTTTGAAACTATGAGCAAATGAGTCCTAAAAATGCCGCTTTTAACCCTGCCCGCAACGCCCGGGTCGCGGAACAATTGTCCCGCCCGGACAGCTGACCGATTGTCCTGACCGACAATGTTGTTCAATTTGACCTGATCGCATCCAGTGTGGCAAACCCTTAAGTGGTTAATTGTCATTATAGGTACTATGATAGAGAGATGTGAAATCGCAAAATAATCAACGGATTCATACATTTCGATAAGTTTTTTTTTCTTTTTATCTATTTATCAGTTGATTTTCTTTTGCCATGTCGCAATAGGTTCTATAGTAAAAGTAGTTAATGTTTATTTATTATTTATTTATTTATTAATGAAATATTCAGACACTTACAGTAAACACCAAAACGTGTCAGAATCAATATAAAAAAGAAATCACACTTAAAAGACTTTCCAAAA
The DNA here is from genome assembly GCA_949316475.1 of Hypomecis punctinalis. Classification (NCBI taxonomy): domain Eukaryota; kingdom Metazoa; phylum Arthropoda; class Insecta; order Lepidoptera; family Geometridae; genus Hypomecis; species Hypomecis punctinalis. Next base: position 20,306,083 of record OX438806.1, read on the forward strand.
CGAAACGAAGACTTCCCAAACTCTCTAATCTCGAATTTTCTTTGCACTCGTTCGATTAACAAAACGTATTTATTTTCGTGCGGGTCCCAAATGAGCGAGTTAAACTCTTACTTGCTGTGAACTAGGGCATAAAAAATAATCAACATAGTTTGCGTAATCTGAAACGTAGCACATTGTCTCATTATAAAACCTAGCGATTTATACGCTCGCTTGCACAGTTCCGTGACATGCGTGTTAAAAGTAAGTTTTGAGTCAAGAATGAGACCCAAATCTCGGATTTCCGTGACGCGTTCAAGTGCAACCCCGGACATATTGTAACTATAAACGTGAGATGTGAGGGCGTGAGATCTTGTGAAAGTTATTATTCTGCATTTCGACACATTAAATTCTAACTTATTCTGCACGCTCTAATTCACAACACTACTAATGCATGGCCTCGCAATCATCGAGCCCATCTACACCCAAGAACAACTTCAAGTCATCCGCGAACATAAGGCATCCAGCCGAGCCGACAACCTTCGGCAGATCATTGATCATGATGGTGTAGGTAGGACCTAATGTACTTCCCTGACTTACTCCTGAAAGTGTAATATACGTCTCAGATCTGTAACCAAGGTAAGAAACAAATTGAGTTTGATTAGAAAAAGAATTACTGAAAAATTAAACCAAAATCCGATTTCAACAAACTTCTTCAAAAGGATATCATTATCCACGCGATTGAAAACCGCATCAACTTGTTTGTAATTGTCCATGCCGGCAGTAGTAAAGTCCACAAAATTTATAAGGTTTGTTGTTGTGGACTTCCCGGCGCGAAAACCGTGCTGGTTTTCGCTTAGTAGAGGTCGAATTTGCAAAGAAATGCGGCGATTCAACACAGTCTCAAATAATTTGGCGAATGCTGATAAGACGGCTATTGGCCTATAGTTCTCGATTTTTGACTTGACGTCATTCTTAAGTAGGTATAGGCGTGACTCGCGACATCTTCCACTCTGTCGGATAGACGGAAATTTGCAGACACAAATTGAAAATATGAAGGAGAGGTATTAGAAAGGCACGAATACAATCTTTAATGACGAATGGTGGTACACCATCAGGGCCAGTTGCTGAATGGGGCTTGAGACGCTTTACCGCGAGGTTAATGTCAGCCGGACTTATCCGGTCGATTGCGATTCGCGGCGACCAGTGCGAGTCAACGGCGGCATTCTGCTCGGCAGCTTCAGCTGATAGCGTAGGCGCATCGTCCAAAAATACCGACTTAAAATGTTCAGCGAAAGCATTTGCAGCTTCCTCACCTGATACCGATTTTCCTTTGTACTAGAATTCCTCACAAATACTTCTACTGGCCTGTTGGTCTTTCATGAATTTCCAAAAACTTTTTGGATCGTGCGAAATACCTAACTATTATATCACTATTAAACCAGATAGGGTATTGAAAATTTATATTAAATCTTTGTCTAAGTTTTTTTGGAACGCAAGTGCTTATTGTAGCGTAGAGTTTACAGTAGAACATATTTACCGCGACGTCTACATCATCGATTAAAATGACATCGCTCCAGTCAATACCTTCCAACGAGCCGTAGAGAGAATGAAAGCCCGCTTTACGGAAATTCCACACCGGCGGCGCCTCGACCTCGAAAAGCGGCGGCGGCGCGGGAGTCGAAAGCGCACCTCGAGCGTGGGGTGGTACGCGTCCTCCGGCTCGAAAACCTTCAACCCACCGTACACATACACGCACTTGCTTTTCAAGCTACTCATAACTAAATCTAACATTGTAAAATTAATTTCGAATAGTATTGTATTGGCTCAATCTATAATAATTTAAGAGATAATGAAATTGCAAAATAACATTTTGACTACAATAATTTAGGTTGGTCACCAAAAATCAAAACATCCAATTTCGTAAATTTTGCAACTGCGTTTTCTAGCACTAACAAAGTATAAATGTATGTTACGCCTTTAGAATTTGGTGGAATATATACTATGCAACATAAAATCTCTTTATGCTTCAAAGTTACTATAGCTGCAACCATCTCGACATCGGAAGTGTAGCCGTCGATGTCTGTCACCTGGCAGATCTTGTAGCAGTCCCGGACGGCGCACAGCACGCTCCCCCACCCCACCCCACGTCGTCGCCGGCGCGGTCATGGACCACCTTATATCCTGCTGGAATTACTTCGGCATCACTCACGCTGCTGTTCAAAAAGGTTTCGGTGAACGCGACGATGTCCGGCGTCTCGTTTAATAACGCTTTTTTACATTTATCGGTTTTAGTGCGTAGACCTCGAACATTCTGATAGATGGCTTTAAAAGATAGAAAAGAAGAAGAAAAGGCTGTTGATCCTATACACCTCTGAAATGCCCTGCATTTTGCAAAGCAACACTGTATGTATTCGATACCATCATATCAATGTACAATTTTCAAGATTATGACGCAATTTTAATACAACACACATTTTAGTCTCTGCCAAGCACTATGTGAATACCGTGGAATGGGGTTAATTTGATCAATTTTAAATTATAATTCGTAATATTTTGTATTGCAGTGTAAAAATTGAGAACATCAATTTTTACTAAACTATTTTAAATTCAAATAAAAATTACAGAAAATGAACGAGAAATGATTATTTTTCCCAAAAAATCGCAACACCAGGTTTCACCGTTTACAGAATCCAAAAATTTTGCACGCATCGATGTGACACCCATTTCTTGTTTCTTGGCGGAAATCAAAAGTAACACTAGATTATTTTTCCAAAGAACATAAAAATCGGTCAGCGGGTTCAAATATTACTGGAGTTTTGAAATTTTGGGGTTACTTTGATCACAAAACAACAAATAAATCCAAAATCAACTTTATTTTTTCCATATAATTTGGTAATTGTCACTCATTTAATCCAACAACGAAACAAATACTCGTAGTGAATAAAACTGGTGATAATGATAGGTAATCGTAAAAGACAAGCTTAAAAATAAGGTTAGGAAAAAATTTTCTTAATTTAGCTCAAATAATTACGTTACAAAATATTATCCACCAACCCGCACTGAGCCAGCGTGGTGGATATGGCCTAATCACCCTTCGTGGGTAGGCCTACGTCCTGCAGTGGACTGTAGAAAAGGCTGATACAGTACAGTACAATTACGTTTCTGTCTTCCGTTCACTGGATTTATCTATGATCTAAGTCCCACACACTATATAATAAACCCACATAATATAAAAAGAATAACTTTTTCAATTTTCGTGTAACCACAAAACCTGAACAGCTTCTAACAGGATAAATAATACAAATTAACTTTGCATACACAAATACTTATTTTTAAAGTTATTCAAGCACACAAAATAGACAAAGCATTACTAACATATTTTTATTTTTTCCACCACAATTTTTCAACAAGTCAGTTCAAGTTGCTTTTTTGTCGTTAGTAAAGAGTAACAATATGACGGATGACGATATTAGACAGGTGGCAGGAACCACGTGGAACAGAGTGGCAGAAGAAAGAAAAGAACGGAAAAGGTTGGAGGAGGCCTTTGCCAACAGGCAAACAGATTTCCAAAAAATCACAAAGATGGAAATTAATTACTAAGAACTTAAAACATTACTTAGATTAAGATTAACCTTAAGTTAAAACTATGTGAATCTGAATAAAGGGCTTATATTATTATTATTAAGAGTAACAATCAAGTCTTGTCAACTGTGCAAAAAAAGGTATGGCTGCGTTCAGAAAAACCGTAATTCGATTTATAAAACGAAACGAAGTTTTGGTCAATGTACCCCGTGATTCAAAGTATTCCTATTCCACGTTATATTTTATGATTTAATACAGATGTGTGAACTGAACAGCAACAATAATGTAAGTGACGCAGAAGCTGAGCAGCATCCCGAGCAGGCGCGCGTCGAGCGGGACCACCTTGTACACCGAGAACTTGAGTGGACGGGCTTCCACGTAGCGGATGAAACGTTTAATGTCGCAGCGTTTTGATTTCTCTGTGAATTAAACCGTAAACACAGAAAGTCAATAGTATTTATTATTTGTTCTAGGTTCATAAATAAACAGAATATTTGTAAAAAATATTAATAAGTAATTATTGTTCGCGAAACATTACATAGCCGATTTCAACCGTGTACAGAATTCGAATAAATTGCACGGATCAATGTATCTATAAATGTATCATCGATGTAGGTAGTAATTTTCACATTAAGTTGATATTTCAAAGACTACTCAGCCGATTTCAAAAACATTTATAATAGACTAGCTGCCCATCATGGCTTCGCCCCGTTATAATGTGCTTGACAAAAGCCAGTTCATTATGATACAATCTCAACGTAAAACAATATTTTATCTCGTTAATGCAATCTCGATAGCTATGACAAGGCGATAATGATACATGCAAGTCCCTAGGGCGTAAAGTGATTTAAATTAGGAACGTCTTAAGTCGTATGATAACTTTTTTACTTTGAACAGATACTGGCATTGTAAAGAAGTATTCAATAATCAAGTTGTCCATGATAATTCAGCGGGACATGATAATCGAGCTGTAATAATCGAGCAGGCCATGATACTCACGTAGACTTTACATTTTCTGTTTTTCAGTACAAGGGGCGCAAATTTGGCAAAGTACCTAGTTAAATATATTATTTGAGCCGTTTGGAGTTGAGACATTGGGTCTGTGGGCGCCGAGAGCTCAAATTATTTTCAAAAATCTTACTTAGTGTCTAGTGAAGGTGATGCGTAACCGAAATGCTGGTATTTATTTGGGTCGACGTATAAGTATGACAGGACTTTGTTCTCTAGGTGCATAATCAAGTACTGAATTACTAGCGTATTACCTTTTTCATAGAGCAGTTTTTCCTGTAATGTCAGTCTGAGTTTATTGACTTCAGCTGTTACAAGAGAAGCACATAGAGCAGGTCCCACTGTGAGGCCCAGTGTGATCCCCAATGTCCAATTTTGCGGTGTAATTACCTGCTGCCAAATCTGAAAATTAGCTTTCACTTTACACGGAGCTATTATTACTAGTTATATATTATGCGATATGTCTGTCAAGCCAAAAAGATATCATTGATATCGTAAGAAAAATTAACATCTTTTTTAAACATTTTGAAGGTCTACTTTGTATAGAACAGCTGATGGTCTACGACACTCACTGTATAAGAATATATGAACTAGTTCGTACAGCAGGATCGCGATGGATGCAAACCGTTTATGTAAGTAATTTAATCTATTGTCTACTATTATTTCTAGTAGTTGGAGAACTACTATAAAAAGAACAGAAGACTTCGCAACACATCTAAATCTTAATAGGCCTTGACTTGCTCTTGACCGATTTAGTTCATACTCGCAAATATTGTAAGCATTTAGTTCATATTCGCAAATATTGTAAGCATTTAGTTCATACTCGCAAATATTGTAAGCATTTAGTTCATACTCGCAAATATTGTAAGCATTTAGTTCATATTCGCAAATATTGTAAGCATATAGCTGCTAAACAATCTTGCGAAATATTATTTATTGAAATCGGCTTTTTAATAGCGCTACAGCAAATATCTTCTTTTTCTGAGAAACAAAAAAACATGACAACATCAAAAATCCATTAATATTACAACCTGTGTACCAAGTATTAATCAACAGTTATTAACAATTGTATCTACAATATAAAACCAAAATTAAAGACTGAATTATGTTGACCAATCCAAAATCCATCCTTGGGCATCCGTTAAGTGCCTTTTTTATGTTCATCAGACTCGATGAAATAGACAAATGCTCAAACTTAAATGTTCCAACAAGATATACATATTTCTCTATTGGTTTGTACTGTGCTGTACCAGCCTTTTTAATAGTCACGCTGGCCCAGTGCGGGTTGGTGGATTCACGTGCGCCATCGAATTTCTTCTACGGACTTATGCAGGTTGCCTCACGATGTTTTCCTTCACCGAAAAGCCAGTGGTGTGAATTTATGTACGGGACCAGGGATTTGAACCCACGACCTCACGATTGTAAGGGTGTCACTACCTCTTGACCACCACGGCTATTATCTATTGGTGTGTAACGATGTTCAATGCCTTTAATGTTGAAAAAGTCAATTCCGATACTTTCTATATCATAAAGAAATTCAGCAGGAGTGACTTAATGTTGCTTTTGTGTTTTTTTCACTGCAATTATTTTAGCACGGCGTTTGAGTTTGGAAGAGCATCCCGTACCTGTTTTGTGACCGCTTTTTCTAGGAAAGTTGAGTTACAAGGCATACATAGGTATCTTCTTTTCTCCCCTGACTGGGACGATGGTACTTGATTTGTGTCATCTGGCCCAATTAATATATCACCGGGCCAGTTTAAACTTTTTCCTTTCCTGGCGCTGGGCCAATTCAGCGGGCCAGATGGGATACACTCAAAAAATACACGGTTTTTTTTCGATCCGCTTCTGAATTGTTAGCTGATGGGCTGTAGTGCTCTAACAGCGTCACTAAGATTCTAGTAGGACACTCAGATGATACAATACAACATTGGACAATAATACAGATATTTAATATATCGGCAGTCATTATAAAATTCAAAGTATTTACAAAGCTTGCTTCAACTACTGGCTTATCAAAGCTGTTTTGCATCCTTACACCACCGATCAGAATTACAGACTGGCACTCCAGCCCGTCGCCTGAACCATCTCTCTGTCTACCCTCATTCCAAATACTTCTCACCTATGTGTAGGCTACCCTCTTTAATGAGCGCAGCTAACATAAGTTTTATCGGGATTTGTAGAGAAAAGCCGTTCTACAGTACCTTTCTATTTTGATGATAATTCTGACTGGATACTCACCGGTGTGCTAAATTTGTTTATATGCCATATAGCGTAATATATTTGAGTCATCATCGTGAATATATTGAATACAATAGCTGTCAGATACTGTAAGAAACAATATCGATTATAAGTTTTTAAGAAATCAAAATAGGCTATTTGACTAGTTTTTGGAAATCATTTTAAATTATTTGTTAGTACATAATAAGCACACTATATTCATATTTCCGAGAGATCTACTAAATTAACAATGAAAATCAAGTGTTAAAGAATATATAGATATTCAAGTTCCCGTCAAAACGACTTTCTGTAATGGCGCTGGTCTGTGACGTCACACACTAGTAAATAACGTTAGTTAATACTGGTGAATACGCTAGTTTACATCTGAAAATTGACAAAAAATACTTTAAAAGTAACTTACATATCCAATAATATTGCTCCGAAAACACAAATTACACAAACAACAGTCAATCGAGAAATTCTCGTTTACTAGCACGTGACGCCACCAGAGTTGCCACCTAACTTAGAGCGTTTTCGTCACAGATAAAATATCAAAAAAATATCGTATTTTATTTCGTGTAATTTGCGAAAAGCATACATATTTTAGTTGAAATAAAGTGAAATTTGTCTTTTTCAGGCTATTATCTGTAAGGATTACCACAATCAATAGTATATTTTTAATGTTGTCAAATAGCCTATTCTTAAAGCGATGCAAGTTTCATACGCTCTCCACGCGCAATGAAGGGAAATCTTGTCGTCGCAACCAGGGAGTTATTACTTATAACATGTGCAATCTTTACGAATATTATTAATTGTAGAGTATGTGCAAAAAGAGAACCGTTGTGGTGTTACGGTAAACTAAAAATAAGATTTTAATCAGCAGCCAAGGTACCAACTATACTTGGTGGACGAGAGTGCTAATGAAAACCGAATTGGTGTCTACCAAGTATCAAATACTTTTAGCTGTACTAGCCTCAGAATAAAGACTAAAGTAATAGAAACCGTACTAAAATAGCAAGAGAAATACATCACTTTGTCCCTCTTTAAATATGAAATTTAAAAGGTGTTAAGGAGATAACGCTAGACCTCACACATATTTAGCCACTCGGCAAAAATTAAGAGAGTTTGGCTGGGAGATTTAAATGCATCCGCCGTATAGTCCTGACCTTGCACCTTTAGATTTCCACCTGTTTCGGTCTCTTCAGAATTCTTTAGGTAGTGTCAGGTTAACTCAGGTTAACATAACGAGAGGACTGCCAAAACCACTTGTTGCGGTATTTTGATCAGAAATCCCAAAATTTCTAAAGCAATGGGAACCCTATCAACAAGATGGCAATAAGTTATCAACTAAATGGTACCTAAATACTTTAGTTATATCTAAACAAACTATATTAAAAATGTTTTGAATTTTCTTATAAAATGCGAAGAAACTTTTTCCCCAACATATTATGATAATAATTAAAATATTTGTATTGATGTATTTAGGTTTTTTGTAATAATGCTGAGTTTTAGTTTAGAGTTAAAATTGCAATTGCTTTTTTGCTATTTTATAATGAAATGTTCCACTCAAATATTTCAATGATAAAATCCTTTTATATTATACAAAGACAAAGTTTCTTTACAAGCAATTTAAAGTAAATATGTATAAACATAATAATATTCGTACCATTAAATCATAGGCGCTCTTGTATTTTTCCACACAATCTGCGATCGATTTGTACGGAGATTGATATGATTTTACCAGCTCAATATTTACATTCATCAAATTCGCAGTGAAAAATCTCAGTCGATGGTAAAATGCGTAATATATAAACATAATAATTATTAAAACAGTATCGCACGCCAATATAATGATAAAGGATATGACAAAAACCCACACAGGCTTTAAACAGTTGCGATTAATTCCACAGTAGAATGAAGTTACTAACAAACGGTAAATATGACAAATTAGTAACAAAGATATTAATCTCTTTTCAACATATTTACGTGCGGAGTAAGCTTTTAACTCATGATCAACAAATTGCATGTCGCGATAAAACTGATATAAAGACACATCAGACGTATTGAAAATAAAAATTAGCACATAAATAACATATTGCCCGAACAAATTACTGAGCCAAATACAGACTAAATTGCTATATAATTGACTTGAATATAATCCCCAAACACAAGTGAAAGATATCAATAAACTTTGTAGTGAACTTATAAACTTTGCCGCAAATTTTTGTCGCGCAGTTTCATATTTGAAAAATCCAAAATCAAAGCCAAAACAAACATGGTGTAATTTATAAAATATGGTCAAGTAAGAATCAGGATGTTTGTAGTATTTTTTTAATAAGACATTCATTTTGAAATTAGAATATTAAAAAGTATATATTAATCAAATCTTACAATACGAATAATACTGTAGTAAAGTGTATATTATGTACTGAAATCGATTTAGGAATGTCAATGGGTCTGCGTTACAGAACAAGATATTGATTCGGAAGTAATAATCTAAAGTAAAGAAATATTATTAATTCAATTCAATATCCACAATTTGTCTCTACTGTTCATTAATCATCTACCTATTAATTGTCTTCTAGAACTCGCTGGTACTCATGTAACCAAGTAACTATCATATAATACGTATGTTATGAAATGAACTATGTGAACCCAATCTTATACATACGAGTATATATCGTATAAATGTAATTAAAAAATTATTATTAAAATTTCTTAAGGTATATTTTATTTTTCATTTTAATTTGAAGTTTTTCACTATATACACTCTAAACTCTACTCACTATACTCTAAAATATACATATATTATAAAAAAACTAGGGTGCCGCGGGCAGCGAGGCCCCGTTATTATTTAATTAATAATCATATGTCGTGGAGGGCCAGCAGAAAGTCCTCCTACAAAAGCACCCCCCTCTAGTACCAGATGTCATAAGAGTCGACTGAGGTAAAGCGGAACTGACTAATGGCGGTATAACCATTCAAATGACACGTAGCTAAAATAGCACAGGACAGGGATGAGCAGCAGTATTCCTGTCGCTAAACTACGTTTTCTGCGATCGCCACCACGCCTGCCCAGCGCGGTGATAATGGGCAAATTCTCTTAATTCATTGTAATTCAAAAAGATTGGACCCCCAGTTCCCAGCAGCTCCGCTATTCCGGGGCTACAGTATATAGCAGTCCTGGTTACGGCGGAGAAGAGGTTGCTAAGAATCGCTGGCAGACGCCCAGCTACCACTCCCGAAAATAACGACTGGCCCTGGTACCTAACACATAACGTGCGCACGTAGGGGACTGACGAGAAGATTGCTGAGTTGAGTAGGTTGCGCTGGGATATTGTGGGTTTATCTGAATTGCGTAACGTCTTCTTGTCTGACATACCTCAGTGCCTCAAGTCGAAAGTTTTCGACCAGTGTGTGTTGCCAGTGATGACTTATGGCACAGAAGACTTTCTACCAAAGGTAGAGTAACTTAATTTATGTAAGTATTCGAAATTAACTTCTTTTTTTTTTTTTTTTACATACATAGGTACAATTAAAAGTACTGCCAAACAGCGAAGCGGTTTGTAGGCAGGATAGCTCTCACATTAGGTACATAACTTAGTATCTATGTACAAGCGGATAGAAATACATTCCCTTGTTATTATAGGTACATGTAGGCAATGTAATGTCATTGTCAGTTATCTTTTAACATATTTTGTTTTTATAATCTAAAGTTTGATACAAATGTTTGCTTTATAAGGTATCTTATTAATACTATTTGATTTATTTGTGGCACTACACATTGTTATTAATTCTTTGTATTGATTGTCTATACTAATATTATAAAGAGGAAAGATTTGTTTGTTTGTTTGTAATGAATAGGCTCCGAAACTGCTGGACCGATTTCAAAAATTCTTTAACCGTTGGAAAGCTACATTATCCCCGAGTAACATAGGCTATATTATATTTTAAAAAAATTAGGGATCCTTACTAAAACTCCAATAATGTAACATAAGGTGTAAAAAAAGACCTGAAAAATTGCTTACGTCGCGTGCGCTGCGAAAACTATTGATGATGGAATAAAATAATGTACTACGACTTTATAGAACACACCATAATTTACAAAAAATGTCGCAACAGCATATATATAACTATTATAGTTAAGCCGTAATAACTGTTTTTTTATTCTTAAAAATTAATTGAAATACCGTCGCAGGAAAAGGATCTTAATTTGTATCTTGGTATTAATCCTTATCAAAATAAATTATTTCATATTCAAGACTGTTTCAACAGCTTTATGCAACTTTTTAAATTATTTAATTCAGACATTTTATTACAAAGATATTACGAGTTCAAAAATGTAAGTATTATAAAAGTTTCGTTTCGCCGCTCACTCCGCTTGGCAATTCATGTACTTTGTACAATGTACATAATACAAAATTCACTTCGAGCAAATATCTATAGAGTCACAATCGTGAAAAAAGTGTCCGAGCCAAAATCCTGCCCAAGCTACGTAGTGGGCAGGCTTTTTAGTTAGTCGTAAGGCGATTCCAAGCCGACTACAACGCCGCGCGATGTCAAAGTGCTCGGTTACAGGCACTTATTAGGTGACATACTCCTAACGTCGAGATTCGAGGAAACGGGTCATTGAGAATTGAGAAGGGTGCTTGGGCCATATCCACCACCAGTGCCAGGGCCCAGTGTGGGTTGGTGCAGATTGCCACACAATATTTTCCTTCGCCGAAAAGCCAATGATTTGAAATTCCGTACATAAGTTCCAAAGAAACTCATTGATACAGGATCGGGATTTGAACCCACCACCTCACGATTGTAGGACAGGCGTTACTACCACTAGACCACCAAAGTTATATATCTCCGCCATTAGTGTGTTGATTTATGTTTTATTGGTAGTAAATAGGTATGCAGTGGCGTAGCGTGCCTTGGAGGAGCCCAGAATCAAACATAGTTGGGGAGCCCAAATCACTCATTTCTCACAAAAGAAACAAATATGCTTGCATTAAATTGAAATAAATATATACCGCCTTACCGCAAAAGATTTAAAAAATGTTTAGCCGTACAATTTGTACTGTTAAAACTTTAGTGGTAAGACGGTTATTTATAAGTTGTCACTTCCTTCTAGAAATTGAGCTAGCCAAACGATTCAAATAAAATATACACTTTTCTTGCCTTTTTTTCTGGAAATTGATAATGAATAGAATATAATTACCAACATCAGCTAAGTAAGTCTAGCTGAAGACGATTTCAGTTGTTATAAAATGTCTGCCTCTTAGGACAACTTTTGGAAGAATGTTTAACCCGGGAAAAAAAAGAGATGATTTTTTTTAGGGAAGCACGAGATTAAGTGACATTGTGGATAACATTTTACTAGGTTTTGCTTACACACGTTAAGGCCCCTGTAGCCCGGGAGCCCCGTATTATTGACACGGCTGATACTGCGGTAGCTACGCCCCTACACATAGTATGTGAAACGAATTGTCGACCTTAAAGTTCTCGAATGTAGACAATGTATTGACAAGTGTAGCGAAGGTCTTCACGTGAATCTAAGATCTGGTCGTGACGTCCGGAAAACGTTGGATGCCAGCACTTCGATTCCTTCCATCACAGCTCTTTGGGTTAGCAAGTTGAAGAGGCCTTAGGTAGGGCACACAATTCGTAGAAGTAGAACTGATGTCCAATGTTTTTCAAAATTCTCGAGTGAAGACAAGATCAAGAAACTAACTTACATGGGTAGAATGTATAGACTGTGGGTCTGTAATATTTTAACGTCGCTTTCATTCTCATCATTGTCATTTTCTGAAATCAGGGCTATATATTATGTACAGCCACTCAACACATACGAACTCACTTTTATTTAGATATGCCAATACCTACTATCTCTTTTTCATAAACTTCGAACAGTTTAAGACTACGGAAACTCTCGCGATTTGGGTAGGTTTTAACTCATCATAATGGTTCATCCGGTATGTCTAGCATGTGTGTGGCGCATACCTACATTACGTGGTAAGTATATGTATAGCTAATCATACCCGGGCAAAGCCGGGACGGGCAGCTAGTTATTAATAATTTCATTGAATCGATTATTAATTATTATGATTTACAATTTAATAAATTGGTTTTTGTTTGACATGTATATTATAGTTATGAATAAATGAATATGAATATGAAACGTGGTCTCTCACTATGGGCCTCATAAGTAAGCTTCAAGTAGCCCAACGAGCCATGGAGAGGGCTGTGAATCAGGAATTAGGAGATCCGTAGAAGAACCAAAGTTACCGACATAGCCCAGCGGATTGGCAGGTTGAAGTGGCAATGGGCAGGGCACATAGCGCGGAGGACTGATGACCGATGGGGTCAAAAAGTTCTCGAGTGGAGACCACGTACCGGCAAGCGCAGCGTAGGGCGTCCACCCACAAGGTGGACAAATGACCCCATTAGAACCGCAGGATCGCGCTGGATGCAAGTCGCTATCAACCGGTCTTATTGGAAATCATTAGGGGAGGCCTATGTCCAGCAGTGGACGTCCTATGGCTGAAATGATGATGATGATAATCTGAAGTCCACAGAGAGGGTGAAGACACAATAACCCTAACAGCGGCCCCACGGTGGTGTCTGCTCTCTCGTTCACAGGTCCCTCAGGAACAAACATTATTACCATCGAAAGTGTGTCGAGCAGGGTTAACCCCTAAACCCCGATGTTTGCACAAAAAATGAGTTAGACTTCATCATGGCCACCGAGAAACGCTTTTTTGCCTGGGGACTTTGCTTCAGTGGACGAGATAGCAACGGGCTCTCGTAGAGACTGTCCAAACGGTGGATTCTAAGTTCTTCAGACACCGCCGTTCAAACAGACCTCAGAGAATCTCCGATCATGCTCTTAATCTCATGGCGGTACGACGTTCGCTAAGACTGCAGTGTTCCAGTTCTTCCAGTTTACAGTTACATAAGCAGCTCAAGAGACAAATTTTGAAATCGTTATGGCGAGACATTTGTTTCTTTAATACTTAACACATTATCCCGCCGTTTGTGACCTATATATCTTAGAGACCGGGTGGACAGAAAAAGTCGAATAACTTAATCTCTCTGTAAATCTTAGTCGGTGATAAATTTGAGCTGGAATTTCGAGTATCTGCCTAATTATACAGTTCTCACTGCTGGGCAAACTCACCATCATCTTCATTGTCATCACTTTTGTCTTAAAAGATCCTTTGATGAAGTAAGTCCAATAAACAGAACAACAGTAGGCCCAGATGAGAACATTTTTCGGTCAACGTGTTCTTGCATTCTTATAATTTTTCTATACTAAAAGAGAATCTTATGCTATGTTTCCAAGCTTGTGGTATCTATTAAAGACATAGCTTATCGATTTCCAAAAGAATTATTCGTTTGAAGCAGTTTAGTGAAGCACCGTAAGACTTATACTTCGGAATCCAGGGCCTGAAATGTGTATTTAACAGCATATAGAATTTTTTTTTTGTGATAAACATTTCAATAATTGACGCGTTCGCAGGATCTGCATCTCTCTGGGGTTCCGGCCCAGATGCTTTGTCCGATTAAGCTAAAACGCTGTCTGCAAAGACGTCGTATTAGTGAAAGTATTTATCATTTTTACCAACTACTACATTGCTGGAAGCGCCAACTGTGAGAACTGCTTATGTTAATGTGAAATTATTAGACTTCTTACCACAAACGAGAAATGGCGCATTGTTTAATCAATGAAATGATAAGAATCCTTTCGTATAGAAAAAAAATTTAAAAAAAATTGGCTTTGGCAAAAAGCTGTTGGGCACTATTGCCGCGGTCTTACAGATTTGTACGCGTTGCACCTACCTAGGCTAATTACGTAGCTATTTTTGTGCGTTTTGAGAAAAAAAATATCTAATTTTTGTTTATTAGCAACTTATGCATATTTAATTTATATATTGCTTTTATTAATCTGCAGTTCATGCAATAAAAGTTAATTACTGAACTGAAAAAAGCGAGTAGGCGACCCGCTGCGTTACAATTGCCTTCCAATTTTGTTATTGTTTTTTATTTATTTTCCGGCTTTAATTCGCCTGTTTTCTTGAAAATTCTCGGTACCAGTGATTCCATTGCCTTGTGCAAGTGTTATCTACCGCCGTTTCAAGAAGAGAAGGCAGCAACAGGAAAAATATCGTCTGCCCTTTGGCGCAGTGTTTCTGTTTGGAGTCGGCCTGTTCGAGCAGCAATTTTCACCAAGGATATGTGACATAGTGTCTTACAGTGTTATTATTGTGCTTAATGTGTGGTGCGCGGGAAAGTGAAAGAGCTTAATTTCCCCGCGTATCGATTTTCCGTTGCATTTCTATGAGCAGCGCCATCTATTAGCACCACGGCAAACTACGATTAGAAGTACACTGCAATAATCAATGATCGACGCTATTAACAGCAACCATCCCAGGACCGGCTGCCGCATACATTAACATGCTGTTTCATCGAAACTCGAAGCAACATCACTAGATGGCGTTAGCAGTTCTCAGCAGGCGTATCCAAGTGAAAATTAATTGTTCATTATTCGAACCCTCGATTTGAGTCCGCCATTTTATTAAACCATTGACTACATTGTAATTAGCTTCTTTTGATTTATTGACATGAATTCTATGATATTATAGATAACTAGCTGCCCGTCCCGGCTTTGCCCGGGTATGATTGGCTATACATATACTTACCACGTAATGTAGGTATGCGCCACACACATGCTAGACATACCGGATGAACCATTATGATGAGTTAAAACCTACCCAAATCGCGAGAGTTTCCGTAGTCTTAAACTGTTCGAAGTTTATGAAAAAGAGATAGTAGGTATTGGCATATCTAAATAAAAGTGAGTTCGTATGTGTTGGGTGGCTGTACATAATATATAGCCCTGATTTCAGAAAATGACAATGATGAGAATGAAAGCGACGTTCAAATATTACAGACCCACAGTCTTTACATTCTACCCATGTAAGTTAGTTTCTTGATCTTGTCTTCACTCGAGAATTTTGAAAAACATTGGACATCAGTTCTACTTCTACGAATTCTGTGCCCTACCTAAGGCCTCTTCAACTTGCTAACCCAAAGAGCTGTGATGGAAGGAATCGAAGCGCTGGCATCCAACGTGTTCCGGACGTCACGACCAGATCTTAGATTCACGCGAAGACCTTCGCTACACTTGCCAATACATTGTCTACATTCGAGAACTTTAAGGTCGACAATTCGTTTCACATACTATGTGTAGGGGCGTAGCTACCGCAGTATCAGCCATGTCAATAATACGGGGCTGCCGGGCTACAGGGGCCTTAACGTGTGTAAGCAAAACCTAGTAAAATGTTATCCACAATGTCACCTAATCTCGTGCTTCCCGAAAAAAAATCATCTCTTTTTTTCCCGGGTTAAGCATTCTTCCAAAAGTTGTCCTAAGAGGCAGAAGTTTTATAACAACTGAAATCGTCTTCAGCTAGACTTACTTAGCTGATATAGATAATTATATTCTATTCATTATCAATTTCCTGAAAAAAAGGCAAGAAAAGTGTATATTTCATTTGAATTGTTTGGCTAGCTCAATTTCTAGGAGAAAGTGATAACTTATAAATAACCGTCTTACCACTAAAGTTTTAACAGTACAAATTGTACGGCTAAACAGTGTTTAAATCTTTTGCGGTAAGGCGGTATATATTTATTTCAATTTAATGCAAGCATATTTGTTTCTTTTGTGAGAAATGAGTGATTTGGGCTCCCCAACTATGTTTGATTCTGGGCTCCTCCAAGGCACGCTACGCCACTGCATACCTATTTACTACCAATAAAACATAAATCGACACACTAATGGCGGAGATATATAACTTTGGTGGTCTAGTGGTAGTAACGCCTGTCCTACAATCGTGAGGTGGTGGGTTCAAATCCCGATCCTGTATCAATGAGTTTCTTTGGAACTTATGTACGGAATTTCAAATCATTGGCTTTTCGGCGAAGGAAAATATTGTGTGGCAATCTGCACCAACCCACACTGGGCCCTGGCACTGGTGGTGGATATGGCCCAAGCACCCTTCTCAATTCTCAATGACCCGTTTCCTCGAATCTCGACGTTAGGAGTATGTCACCTAATAAGTGCCTGTAACCGAGCACTTTGACATCGCGCGGCGTTGTAGTCGGCTTGGAATCGCCTTACGACTAACTAAAAAGCCTGCCCACTACGTAGCTTGGGCAGGATTTTGGCTCGGACACTTTTTTCACGATTGTGACTCTATAGATATTTGCTCGAAGTGAATTTTGTATTATGTACATTGTACAAAGTACATGAATTGCCAAGCGGAGTGAGCGGCGAAACGAAACTTTTATAATACTTACATTTTTGAACTCGTAATATCTTTGTAATAAAATGTCTGAATTAAATAATTTAAAAAGTTGCATAAAGCTGTTGAAACAGTCTTGAATATGAAATAATTTATTTTGATAAGGATTAATACCAAGATACAAATTAAGATCCTTTTCCTGCGACGGTATTTCAATTAATTTTTAAGAATAAAAGAACAGTTATTACGACTTAACTACAATAGTTAGATATATGCTGTCGCGACATTTTTTGTAAATTATGGTGTGTTCTATAAAATCGTAATACATTAGTTTATTCCATCATCAATAGTTTTCGCAGCGCACGCGACGTAAGGAATTTTTCAGGTCTTTTTTTACACCTTATGTTACATTATTGGAGTTTTAGTAAGGATCCCTAATTTTTTTTAAATATAATATAGCCTATGTTACTCGGGGATAATGTAGCTTTCCAAAGGTGAAAGAATTTTTGAAATCAGTCCAGTAGTTTCGGAGCCTATTCATTACAAACAAACAAACAAACAAATCTTTCCTCTTTTTAATATTAGTATAGATAATTATAATATTATTATTTTTCTAATTTAAGTAGGTACCTAATAATCTTTAATTTAATTATTTGATTGCTCAAAATTGGTTTCTTCTATTAATTTGGTAGACATTCCAGCAATGTTTTAGGTATTTTCAGATACTAGGTAATGAATAACAAGGTGTTTTATTTAATTTAAGTGGATTATTTAATTCATTCGGTTACATATTACA
>OX438806.1:20324159-20566665 GCA_949316475.1 Hypomecis punctinalis
GGTAAATCGTGCTACATCTAAAATATTCCAATGAGCTGCAACAGGCCTTATTAGTAAGGTCCAAGTAGCCCAACGAGCCAAGGAGAGGGCTATGCTCGGAGTTTCTCTGCGAGATCGAATCAGGAATGAGGAGATCCGTAGAAGAACCAAGGTTACCGACATAGCCCAGCGGATTGGCAAGTTGAAGTGGCAATGGGCTGGGCACATAGCGCGGAGAACTGATGACCGATGGGGTCGAAAAGTTCTCGAGTGGAGACCACGTACCGGCAAGCGCAGCGTAGGACGTCCACCCACAAGGTGGACGGATGACTTTATTAGGACCGCAGGATCGCGCTGGATGCAAACCGCTATCAACCGGTCTTATTGGAAATCATTAGGGGAGGCCTATGTCCAGCAGTGGACATCCTATGGCTGAAATGATGATGATGATGAACTTGTCCATACTACACTTACTTAACTATATGTATGCAGATACTGTACGCAATCCGAGGAGAAGTTGTCCCTGTATTTGTACAAACCTATTCTAGAATTCAACAGTGTATAAAAGCTTTTTTAGCCCGATCTTGATTAATTTGAGCTAGAATTTTAAATAGCTGCTTAATTTTACGATTCTCATCGCCAGGCAAACTTGCAATAATAATGGAAAAGTGGAAGTTGGGAGTTTTGGCGTCCATCCAGACATAAAATAAGTCATTTTTATCTCTACAGAATTTCGAGGGCTACGGTAGGCCAATAATGTTGTATGAAACTCCCTGGAGAGTAAAGTGATTGAAATATCGAACGTCTAATTAGTATGAAAATTACTTAACCTAGAACATTAAAAGACAACGCAAAGAGGTTTTATTTTGTATAACCGAATCAAACGTCTTTGCATTTCACGGTAACGGGATTTGTAAAGAGGATTTATTTGATTTTATAGAATATAAGGCAAAAGTAAGAACTGAAAGAATCGGAATAGGATTCGAAACAAACCGTGGAATTAAGCAAGGAGATCCAATTTCGCCCAAAATGTTTACAGCAATTCTAGAGTCCATGTTTAAGAAACTTGATTGGTCACACTACGGTCTAAATATCAATGGCGAGCGGTTAACGCACCTATGCTTAGCAGAAGATATCGTGATATTAGCAAAAAGTCACGAGGATCTACAAAATACGATAACTTCTTTAGATCTGGAAAGTAAAAAAATAGGTCTCTACATGAATCAATCAAAAACCAAAGTAATGTCGATTGGAGAGCAGCGACCTGTCACACTGGGAGATGTAATCATTGATTATGTAGAAAAGTACCTGTATCTAACCGAGTTTCCAACAGAAATCGGGGTGGGTAAAACATGGGAATTACACATGACTTTCGTCTTGTCCATGTTCATCTTAAGACCCACCTGTTGAGAAACCCGATTGAGGCCTTCGAGCATCATGCTGAGCTCTTCCATCGATTTTGCCATGACTACTATTTCGTCGGTAAACCGAAGGTGAGTGAGGTATTCGCCATTGATTTTGATGCCGAATCCTTTCCATTCCAGGAGCTTGAAGGCGTTCTCCAAAGTAGTCGTAAACAGTTTCGGAGGAATTACATCTTCCTGTCTTACGTCTCTTTTTAAAGGGATCGTCTTGGAGCTCTCTTTATTATACAAGCACTTCAACACTTCGATGTACCGATAGTCAATACGGCATCGTTGGAGAGACTCGAGCACAGCCCATATCTCGAACAAATCAAAGGCTTTTTCATAGTCCACAAACGCTAAGCAAAGTGGCAGATTATACTCTTCGGTCTTCTGTATAACCTGCCGCAGCTTATGAATGTGGTCCATGGTGCTAAAGCCTTTTCGGAAACCGGTTTGTTCGCAAGGCTGAAAGTCATCAAGCCTGCGCTCGAGACGGTTCGTAATGACCCTTGAAAACAGCTTATAAACATGGCTCAGAAGTGAGATGGGTCTGTAGTTCTTCAATAAGGTGTTGTCACCTTTCTTGAAAAACAACACCACCACGCTTCTGTTCCATGCTTCTGGCGTGATGCCCTCGAGGACGACGGTGTTGAAAGGTTTTAAAGGACTTTTAGTACCGATGTTTCACCCGCTCTCAGCATTTCTGATTTGATACCGTCATCACCCGGCGCCTTATTGTTCTTTAGCTGATTTAGGGCCATTCTATTCTCGTACAAGCTGATGTCCGGGATATCTTCGGTGAAGTGTCGAGTCATCTTTGTTCTTAGATCATTGGCCGCGCTGCTAACAGGCTTAGCGACCGAAGCGTATAGCTGTCCATAGAACCTTTCGATCTCCTCCAATACCTCTGCCTTGGTCGACGCTACACTGCCATCTTCTCTCTTCAGCTTTGTCAACTGGCTTTGCCCGATAGACAAATTCCTCGCGAACACTTTGGAGCTTTTATTCTGCTCTGTTGTCTCTTTAATATGTTTAGTATTAAAGGAACGAATGTCGCGCCGCACGGATTTTGAAATTTGTCTATTGAGCTGCCTATATGACTTTGCATCATCGGAAGACTGCAGTCCCTGTAGCGTCGTTCGGCCATGAGATTTAGAGTTTGGTCGGAAAATTGAGGTCTAATTGTACGACGGGGTCTAAAGAATTTAGCATCCACCATCTGGACAGTTTCTACGAGCCCGTTGTTAATCTCGTCTACCGACGCAAAATTCTCCAGACAAGCAAAGCGATTTGAGAGCTCGAGCTGAAAGCTCTCGGGGTTTTGGATATGGGCACGAGTAGGCGTAGGAGTAGAAGCGTAGACTTCATCAGGCATGTCCTTTCGAGTTTAACGTTAATATACATTGTGCTTCTTACGATTCTGTGATCACTACCAGTTTTCACTCTGTGGATCACGGAGACATCATTAAATATCCGTTTCTCAGTGGTCATGATGAAGTGTATCTCATTTTTGGTGGAACCATCGGGGCTCATCCAGGTCCACTTCCTGTGAGGCGGCTTCTGGAAGAAAGAGTTCATCATGAAGAGAAAGAGTTGATCATCTCTCTCCAGAAAGTCAGCCAGCCTCTGGCCCCTGGGGTTCCGTAGTCCATATCCAAATTGCTTCACTCTCAACTCATCATCGCTTCTTTTGCCCAACTTTGCGCTGAAGTCACCCATAACAACAGTAAAGTGGGTCTTAGGCGAATATATGGCCTGACTTACGTCTTCCTACATAGTCTCCACTTCATCATCTGGGTGTGACGAGGTCGGTGCGTATACCTGAATGACCTTCAGCGAATACCTCTTGGATATTCTGAGTATTAGATAAACAACCTTGCTCGACACACTTTCGATGGTGATAACGTTGTTAGCGAGGGACTTGTGAACGAGAAAACCGACACCACCTTGGGACCGCTGGTCACCTTCTTGGTAGTAGAGCAGGTTGCCGGATTTCAGAGTTATCGTGTCCTCCTCTTCTCTACGGACTTCAAACAACCACACAATATCCCAGTTTTAGTTTTTTTCCATATGCCCTCTGCTGCTGGGGACTGGGGGCCTGGTCTATTTGTTTCTGCCATATATTGGGGGTATTTGCTCACAATCGCCGCGCTGGGCAGGTGTGGTGGCGATCGCAGAAACGTAGCTTCGCAACAAAGATGCTGTTGCCCATCCCTGCCCTGTGCCATTTTAACTACGTTTTAGTCAAATGGTTATACCGCCATTAATCGGTTCCGCTGTACCTGAGTCGGCTCTTACGACACCTGGTACTAGGAGGGGGTGCTATTCTACTCTGCCGGCACCTCACGGCTTTCACGGCCCTAATACAAATAAGTTTATCTTTGAAAATCAATTATTATTTATATTATTATGTAATCCAAATGTTTATAATTATTATGAGGGGCTAACAAAGGCTATTTTCTTTTATTTATTTTTCTAGAATATACCCTCTTTGGTGCCCGTATCACAATTTTAATAGTTAAATTTTTTAGAATAAAACCTCTTAGCAATGCCTGTGTTAGGCCATGATAATTGAGCTGGCCATGGTCTTATGTTTTTCACGTATTATTAACATTCTGTTTTATTAAGGGTTTGTTTGCTTTTCGATGAAAATTCGTAGGTAGATTCTAATTTGTTTAATTTTATTGTGAACAACACCGAGTTGCTTAGTGAGTACCTACACTTAGTGAGTTTAAGACGTAAGTATTACTCATTCTTGCGGTTTATTTTTTCGCAAGATGTATGAAAAGTAGAGTATGCACCACTAGAACCAAGTCTGTCTTCGTCTTGGGCGACTTGAACCCCTCGCTTTACTCAGGACTCTTAAAATATCCTTAATTAACTTGAATCACCCTCGCTGCGCTCGGGGGTTAACTATAAAGTACCTCGCTACTCTCAGGGTCCAATTGTCGCCCGTGACGTAAGACACCACTTGGTTCTCTTGCCATTTAGCGTGGCAATGCTGTCAGCATGCTGGGCACGCTGCCAACTGGTAGTGGGCTTGAACATTTGGATTATCTTTAGTCCTTCGAGGGTCTGTGGATGATCCAATTGCTTTCTATGTTACTACATAGTGTAGGTAGTTTTAGCATATAAAGTAGTATTGTTTCTCTTGATACATTATCTAATTTTCTTACACTGGCTTTCTTGTAGATATCAGATGAAGGGTGCTTAAAGGGTAGTTGTAAAAGTATTTTTAGGGTGCCGTACCTCAAAAGGAAAAAACGGAACCCTTATAGGATTACTTTGTTGTCCGTCGTCAAGACTCTTTATCTCGGGAACGCGTAAAGGTATCGAGTTGAAATTTAAACTGTATACGTATATCGATGAAATCTTGCTGTTGTGGAAAAGACAAGCTTTTCCGTTATCGTTTAAAAAAGTTAGAGTCGTTTATGTCGTAAAAACTGCATATTTCGACACTCACAAAAATCAAAACCTATAGGGTACTTCCCGTTGACATAGAACTATGAAATTTGGCGAGAAGCATTGTCTCAGAGTACACATATAAGAATAAATCTGAAAACTGTACATTTGTACATTTTTATTTACATCACAAATAAATAGGGCCTCAAAATTCACAAAATATGGGCTCAAAATTCAAAGTGAGTAAATCGTATCATGTAAGGTGTCATATAAAAGAACTTCATTAGCACATGCTAAAACAGGTTTTTAATTATTTTAACAATGTGTTTGAACGGAACCCTCGATGTGCGAGCCTGACTCACACTTGTCCGTTTTTTTTATACCTTCTTCAATCAGCCGTTTTTCGTGCAAGAATATTTTGAGATTTTCAACTTGAGCGGTTAGCAGAGAAGCGCATAAAGCGGGTCCTACTGTTTGGGCCAGTACGAGAATCATTGTCGCATTTTGCGGGGTAACAGCCAGTTGCCAAATCTGAAATGAAAATAAAATAATCGACAGCGGAGAATATACCTACTTATATTCCTAATTTTAAAATGTGCTAGTTTCTTTTGAAAAGTAACGTTTATTAATCTGTCCATCAGCCGTAAGATGTCCACTGCTGAACACAATCAGCAGCATAGGAGATCCATGAACAAGGTGACTATCTGATTGGTACAGTAATTAGTAAAGATTTTTGCCGTTTACTACTGACTACTAGATACGAAACCAGGTTTAGCGAGAATCAATAATAGGTACGTCAAAGCGACGTACGGGCATCTAGGGTTAAACTTTTAATTATTATTTTGGCAATGAAAAAAGGAATAGCAAAGATAAAGCGAGTCAACATTCGTGAATAGATTCACGTGACGTAAGGTATTATGGTAAAAAGTCTTCCTCAGCTTCATATTGTACTTAGTGTGGTTAGGCTATTGATATTTTGTTTAGTCGTTTACCTTTTAACAACGTATTGACCAATTCAATTGACATCAAAATGATGATAACTGATAACGCAGATGCTCTCAGCGTCCCTAATTATAATATATTAAAACTATTATAGTTACCGATATGTTATCGTTTTTTAGACCCCATATAGCGTGATATATTGTTGTCATTATCGTAGGTGTATTGAATATAACAGCCGTCAAATACTACAAGAAAAAAGTATTCATTACTATATCTCTTAATAATTATTACCTATCTGAACCAAACAATATGTGAAATTAATCGTTTTATTTTAAAGCACAGATTAAATACATCTTCAGAAAGTGAATTAATGAAAATATGTCATAAACCATACCAAGGAATCGTACGACATCTTGTATGTTTCCGCAAAATCTGCGATCAATTTGTACAGATGTTTATAAGATTTTGTCAGCTCGTTTTCACCGTTTACTAAATTGTCAGTAAATATTACGAGTCGATGGTAAAATGAATAAAATATAAACATAACTATGTATAAAATTGTGTCAAAACCCAATATAACAAAAAAGTATATCACTGCTACCCAAATGGGTTTTATCCAGTAATGGGTGATGCTGCTGTACACAACAGACACCAAAAAACGATAGATATAACCAAATAATAACAAAGCTATTAATCTCTTTTCAACAAATTTGCGTGCGTTGGGAGCTTTTAACTTAGAATCAATGTATTGCATATCGCAATAGAACTGGTATAAAGTTACATCTGATTTTTTCGACGCAAAAATTGCAACATAAATTATATAATGTCCTAACAAATAACTTAACCAAGCAATGAAAAGACCGCTGTATATTTCAACGGTAAACAATCCCCACAAACAAATTAAAGATATCAACAAACTCTGCAGCAAGCTTATAAACTTCGCAACAAATCTTCGTCGTGACGTTTCGTATTTGAAAAATCCGAAACCGCAACCAAAAAAAACATCTAATATTTTGTAAAATACAGTGAAGTATGAATGGACTTGTTTGTTATAATTATTTGAAAAGACTCTCATTTTGGACGTAGATGTATTACAATGTAATACTGAAGTAGATACAGTGAACAAAAGAACTGGAATTTCTTCAGATATGTTTCCAAGTCTACGTTATAGCTCACGATATTGATTAATAAGTAACTGTTTCAAGCAGTTACACTTATTAGATTTATTTCTTTGACTTGTCTACGCAATTCAATTAATTACTCATACTATATTCTAGAACCTACTGGTACTATGGTAATATACCAATATTACCATAGTAATATTCAAAGCACAAACAATGTTTTATATTATATTCATATTCATATATTACATGGCAACACATTTACCGGCATTAACCTTTTGAATATTGTAACGCGTAAGCAAAGTTACTGGGGTACCAACGGAGTTGTCTTCCAAACTGTTGAGCAGAAATGCATCAATCGGTGTCAACAGACAAAAAAATCTAAAAATCATGTCGCCAACGAAATAGTGGAACCGTAATTCAATTTCAGCCAAATATCCAAAATGCTCTTAAAAATAAAATTAATTTTATTCACAAGTTGAAAGATTTGCCACACTGGATGCGTTCCGCGGTCTGTGGTCAGGTCAAATTGAATGCAGCCTGCATCATGTATGAACATCATTGTCGGTCAGGGCAATCGGTCAGCTGTCTGGGCAGGAAAACCGGTCGGGCGTAGCCCGTATTTCTTTACGTTCCTTCTCCGTGATCGCACGGGTAGATCGCATATCTATACAAAATATAAAGAGACTGGTTGTTCATACATAATGCGTGTTGCGTTCAATTTAAAATGAGTGCCGAGTGGCAGTTTTGTAAATCAAATTGAATTTCTTTTACGTCGCGTTTACCGAACGCGTCGAGCACACAATCGAGCATATTGCCACACACGCTTGAGTTAGCCAATCACAGACGCTGCCACGCTTGTGTTCGATCGGTTTGGCGCTCGTTACATTACCGTAAAAATACTCACAGTTAGCTATTCAGTTTTCTGTACGTGACACAAGATGGCGCTGTGCCATTTCCATAGAAATCACATCAAACGTTAACGCGTTAGGGCTCGAAAAAATTCCACTTAGACCTCTGACTGCAGATCACAGAACGCATCCAGTGCGTCAAATTTTATACAATAGGTCATATCAAAAGTCCCTTTAGAATAACCCTTACTGAATGATCTGCACAGGGTAATTCAGGAAGGGTTATTACTGGGGTACTAAGTAGAAATAAGGTGATTCAGAACATCATTATCAAAACCTTAATATGAGGCAATGTGATCCAAAACCGTGGATTCGGAAAAAAATAAAACCGAATAAGTGCGAGTCAGGCTAGCACACCGAATGTTCCTTACAAATCCAGAAAATTTCACAAAATTGGGAAGAAAGTTATTAAAATCTCTATACTATAATCATCGACAAAACTGTTTTTTTTTTACTTTTCTTGACATACATCGAAAATTACACATTGCTAAAATAATTGAAAACCTGTTTTAGCATGTGCTAATGACGATCTTTCATTAGCTACCTTACATGATACGATTTATTCACTTCGAATTTTTAAGCCCTATTTTGTAAACGTGTCCCTATTTTTTGGGATTTAAATAAAAATGTACAGTTTTTAGATTTATTCCCACATGTGTACTCTAAGACAATGCTTTTCACCAAATTTTATAGTTCTATGTCAACGGGAAGTACCCTGTAGATTTGATTTTTGTGAGTGTCGAAATCCCTGATTTACGACATAAACGGCTCTAACTTTTTTTACGGTAACTGAGAAGTTTTTTTTTACATAATTGCAAGAAAATCAATATTATGGATATAGTTCACAACTCGATATCTTTGCGCATTTCCGAGATAGAGAGTCTTGACATACGGACTGACGGACAACAAAGTGATCTTATAAGGGTTCCGGTTTTACTTTTGAGGTACGGAACCGTAAAAAAAGGTTTTTTTTATTTATTTTGTCGATTTTGAGTAGCAGTTTTGTATGAGACGGCTAATTACATTGTCTCAAATTACGGGTTAGCTTTTGGTTCACACAAAAAAATAATCTCTAAAACTATCAACCGTATTCATAAAAGTAATACGGTGCCAAATTTCGAATTGATAGTACATAAGGAAGGTAGTCGTAGTAGTAGATACCATCATCAACTATGAAAGAGCTGATGATCTTCAAACGGCTGATCAGATTTTCATGAAACATGGCTAAAACACTCGAAATAAAATTATCTATGACACAAAAAAAAACTAAACGAAAATCGGTTCATCCGTTTGGGAGCTACGATACCACAAACAGATACACAGACAGACAAGTTAAACTTATAATACCCCTCTCATTGTCAGGGGTTAAAAGTAATACCCAATTTAAATCAGAAGTATTTTTAATATTCAACAACATCAACACATTGATAAAACAATCTTTAAAAATAGTTGATTGTTTTAGAAATTTTCTATAGAAACTAACATAGTTTACGCATACACGATTGATGCTTATTCGTTACTTTATATAAATATTGAGAAATATTGAGAAAGACCACATCCAAATTCGGGCAAAACTGTAACCGTTAAAACGTGAAGAAGTTACGTGAGTCACTTTTGTTCTTTGAACTATAAAGTGTTCTACTAGAATTCACTCATAAATCCAGTATCCTGAGTGTGAGTTTTGTTGTAAGCATGACACGCTCGCCGCGAGCGCGTAAGCGTGTAATTTGTATGAAAAAATGTACAGCGCCACTAGCGGCGCGTTTTTGAAACACTTTGTGCGAGTGCAAGTTCATGCAAATTACATGCTTACGCGCTCGCGGCGAGCGTGTTATGTTTACGACAAAACTCACACTCAGCATACAGATGTTCCTAATCACTATTGTTCTATCTATAGAAAACACCATTAGCACTAGCTTACGTGACTAGGGCGTGAATCCAAATCCAACAAAAACATTTTCATGTGAAATATAGCCAAAACCACTGTCCGCACTTTCAAAAAGTTGTCAGATCTTATGTAGAGCCAAGCTAATTCTAATTTTACACGCCTTAACTCTACAAGTACTTACTCTACAAACTTTACAGCTTAGTCAATATATAATAATATGACTTGGCTTTTTCGTTACAACCAGAACTATTTGTATAACAGAATTAGTGAACAGTTAATAATCACTTTACGCCCATGTGCAGTTAGCAAAACAGCCAAGCCGCATATATTGACTAAGGTGTAGAGTTTGTAAAGTAAGTACTTGTAGAGTTAAGGTGTGTGGAGTTAGAAGTTTGGCTCTACATAAGATCTAGATTTAGCTAAATTTTAAATTTTATAAATGTAGGTTTAATCGTTTTCGAGTTATGAAGGGGTCAAAAGTGGCTTGAAATGGTTCGTGTAATATTACACACGTCGCGTCGCCAGTTCCTTTTTCTTAGTCATGGCTGGACACTCTTCTGCGTGTCTAGATTCTACAACGTACTAATGAGCTATTTGGAATTTATAAACGAGTTTTGTAATAAGGTTTTCAGCAGTGGACTTTAAACAGGCCCAAACAATTAGTAATACTTCGATACATGATTTAGTACAGATGTGTGAATTGAATAGCAACCATAAGGTACGTAAGTGACGTAAAAGCTCAGCATAATTCCCTTGACGTGAATGTAATAATATTCCCACCCATCCATCAACCATATGACGTCCACTGCTGGACATACGCCTTCCTAATAGATTTCCAATAAGACCGGTCGAAAGCGGCTTGCATCCAGCGCGATCCTGCGATTTTAATAAGGTCATCCTTCCCCCTTGTCGGAGGACATCCTACGCTGCGCTTGCCGGTACATGATCTCCAGTCCAAAAACTTTCGATCCCATCGGTCATCAGTTATCCGCGCTATGTGCCCTACCTACTTTCATTTTAACTAGCCAACCCGTTGGGCTATGTCAGTAACTGGTTCTTCTACAGAGTACGGATCTTCTACGGTAATAATATTTCACACACGTGAATCTTAATTAAGTACTAAGTAACTACATGATTTAATATAGATGCGTGAACTGAATAGCAACAATAAGGTAGGTGACGCAGAAGCTGAGCAGCATCCCGAGCAGGCGCGCGTCGAGCGGGACGACCTTGTACACCGAGAACTTAAGCGGACGGGCTTCCACGTAGCGGATGAAGCTCGTAATCTCGCGACGATTTGATTCCTCTGTAAAATAAAATGAATTGCCTCAAATCTTCATTCTGCATTGCACCCTTTCTTAAGTAATTATAAAATAATTTAAGTAAATATCAAAAATAGATGGGCACAAAAAGTAGTACAATGTACTTTTTGTGCCCATGTATTTTCTAATTTCACTATTCTCGCAAAATGTCCTTAAGTTGAATGAAAGTAGCTTTTGAAACTCTTGGTAGAAACTTCACAGTAGTGGTAAAATCAGTCCAATAATGGATTGTAGATTGGATCATTGGACAAATGCGAATATATGTATAAAAATGTTGTTGTAAATATTTACAAAATATTAAGATTTTTATTATTATTATGGAAATACCT
Organism: Hypomecis punctinalis; assembly: GCA_949316475.1. Taxonomy (NCBI): domain Eukaryota; kingdom Metazoa; phylum Arthropoda; class Insecta; order Lepidoptera; family Geometridae; genus Hypomecis; species Hypomecis punctinalis. Next base: position 20,335,460 of record OX438806.1, read on the forward strand.
TCTTCAATCAGCCGTTTTTCGTGTAATGTTATTTTGAGATTTTCGACTTGAGCGGTTAGCAGGGAAGCGCATAAGGCGGGTCCCACTGTTTGGGCCAGTATGAGGACCATTGTCGCATTTTGCGGTGTAAATGCCAGTTGCCAAATCTGAAAGTGATAAAAAAACAAAATTAAAATTTTGAAAAAAAGCCATGACGACTAAAATGTAATTGAAAAAGGGTACAAAAATTATGAGCCGCGACTTAGAAATAATTGTAACGCTAGATAATAAACGTAAAAAGATATAATAAGTGTAATAGAATTGAGATTAATTATACTATATAAATATTACGTGTAATATAAAAATTAGTAAATATTCACATGAGAAATTATTTTTTGCGTTGTATAAATGCAAAAAAAAAACAATAAACCAGGAGTCATGCCGCGTGCAAGAAAATGGAATAAAAATGATTTGAAAGCTGCTTAAGCAGATTACATTTAATTTTTTTACGAATTTCCTGAGAGTAAATATGAATTATTAGTAAAAACAATAAGCAGTTTCATTGTGGTACCGACTCGTATAAAAATACTAGTTTTTACCCGCGGCTTCGCCCGCATACGCAATATATCATTATAATTTATAGCATATGTGTTATTCTGATATGTAAGCTATATTATTGCAAAGTTTCATCTCAAGTAATTTTTGCGTGAAAGAGTAACAAACATCCATACATCCATCCATCCATACTCACAAACTTTCGCGTTTATAATATTAGTAGGATAGGATGTTGTATTGTCGTTTTCTTATAAATTTTTTACATATTTTTAGAGCTTATATATTAAGGCATCTATCCTTTGGTTCTATAATATAAAATGGTTTTACAACAAACAACTTAAAGGATAGATTTCCCAACACAAACGAATAAATATAATAAAATTATAACAAAAAAGTTTAGTAAGGGAGTATAGATCAAAGATGTTAAGCAAGGCTTTATTAACATGAGTATTAACAACGTGAGTTAGTTGGAATGTGTTTTTTCGTTGAGGCATCTATCCTTAACCACTATAGATAGTAAATGCTCCTTTCACAATTAATTTTCATAATTTAGGTGTATTATAAATCCATTATAGATCATTTTTACGCATAACTAGCTTTTATTATAAATGTATTTCTTAATGTGGCATCAAACACTTAGTAGCAAATAAAGTATATGAATATGAATATCCTTCGGTCTAATTTACCAGGCGGAGCGACTATCCGGGGTGGGGCATGTATCCGTGAAATTTTAGAGGTCTTCAAAATGTGATCTAGTTTCTATTTTTATGGCTTTGACTGCTAATCATGTATACTGAACAGTAGTCTAAAGACCGTAATATACGAACGCATAACTAGTTATTAAATATTGTTAAAGAAGATATACTATCATAATAGTAATATTGTTATTATTTATGAAGCTGTGAGACTATTTCAAAAGGTGCTGCATCTACCCGGGACTTACCCTACTCAACGTGAGTTGACGAAAGTTGGTTTCATGGGAACTAAAAAATGGTTCCAAAACTAGTCAGTTTTTTCAAAACGGAACATAAATCAATCACACTATCCACAATAATCCAGTATCCACATCATCTGTAATGGACACAGATGGAATGATAGAGAACACATTTCACTTGTGGTTTTAAGATGGCGACTAGAAAATATTCACGTCCGAACGACACACAAGTGTTAAGATATGTATCCATTTGAGCAGTTTCTACTTGAGGCGGACTGAGGCAACTTTTCTTCATCTTTTCGCTCAGATTGAGGCGTGCCTCAGGTTGGGCTCACGTCTCCGCTGCGCTGCCTCAGGCCGAGGTAGCCGCTCGGCCCGAGGCTGCCTGTAATGGATTCTTAGCTATACAGATATCAGTTGTGTATCTGAAATTACTATCGTGATTCCAATTACGTGTGTAAAAACTACAGCTTTTTAAGGTAAAATAACGCCCCTTTTTCATTCTAACATACAATTACCCACATGACGACTATTCTGTGAAATCATACTTGAATACTGATAACGCAGATTTCCTCAGCGTACGTTAAATATATTAATTAAATCAAACATATACATATAGTTACCGGTAAGTTATCATTTTTTAGGCTCCATATAGCGTGATATATTGAAGTCATCATTGTAGGTATATTGAATATAACGGCCGTGAAATACTACAAGAAAGAAAGTATTAATTACATTATCTTTATTAATAATTATTACTCATCTAAACATAAAAATATGAGACACAAATCTCTCTATCCTGAACGAAAGATTAAGTTATATGTAAAAATCCATACCACGGAATCGTACGACATTTTGTATATTTCGGCAAAATCTGCGATCAATTTGTACAGATGTTTATAAGATTGTGTCAGCTCGTTGTCACCATTTACTAAATTGGCAGTAAAAATTACTAGTCGATGGTAAATTGAGTAAAATATAAACATAAATATACATAAAATTGCGTCGAAAGCCAATGTAACAATAAGGTATATCACTAAAACCCAGATAGGTTTTATGCATCTGTGGGAAATGCTGCAGTACACAAGAGACACCGATAAGCGGTAGATATAACCAAATAATAACAAAGCTATTAATCTCTTTTCAACAAATTTGCGTGCGTTGGAAGCTTTTAACTTAGAATCAATATATTGCATATCGCAATAGAACTGGTGTAAAGTTACATCTGATTTTTTCAACGCAAAAATTGCAATATAAATGATATAATGTACGAACAAATAGCCAATCCAAGCAATAAAAAGATCGCTGTATATTTTAACGGAAATCAATCCCCACACACAAATTAAAGATATCAACAAACTCTGCAGCAAGCTTATGAATTTCACAACAAATTTTCGTCGTGGCGTTTCGTGTTTAAAAAATCCGAAACCGCAACCAAATACAACATCCAATATTTTGTAAAATATAGTCAAGTAAGAATCGACTTGTTTGTCATAATTTTTTGAAAAGACCTTCATTTTCAACGTAGAAGTGTTACAATACAATACTGAAGTAGAGTACTGGACACAGTGAACAAAGGAACTAGAAATTATTCTGAAATATTTCCAAGTCTACGTTATAGCTGAAGATATTGATTAATAAGTAATTATTTCAAGCGGATACACTAATCAAATTTATTTGTTTGACTTGACAGCGCAGTTCAATTAATTACTAAGATTGATTTCTAAAACGTACTGGTATACATCACGATAGTAATTTTAGAAGGACAAACAATGTCGTTGTATATTTTATGTTAATACATTTACCGGTATCAACCTGTTAACTTTTGTTTCGCATACATGCAAGGAGAGGTACCAATAGAGTTGTCTTCCTGTTGACCAAAAATTTATAAATCGGTGTATCCAATGATATAAGTGAACCAGTATTTCCAGATTCACTGTAATAACAGTATATTCACTGTAATTTTACTGTATCATGGTGAATATATACCTACTGTGTATGGAATCACTAAAATTTTCGTTGATACAAAATCTCTTAAAATCTCTATACATAGAATACATTTAGCAATTTTTAATTTTATTCAAAAGAAATATAAAGGTTTATTTTAGTTTAATATAAATAGGCTTACCACCTTGAATGAAAACGTACCATTTATTTCGGCCAATGTCCCCTGCGTGTTGGAACCACCGGGTCTTAGTAGATCCGATGGTAAAAGGCCAGACGGCTTGACGTTGGTGCCGTGGAAAAACGGCAAGTGCTTAGTGTGGGACGCTACTTGCGTTAGCACTTTTGCCGCCACGCCCCTGGGTCGAACCATCCACACTCCGGCAGCTGCATGGGAGGAAGTATGCGGCGATGGAGCCGCTCTATAACTTTGTGCCCATTGCGGTGGAGACCATGTGCAGTTGGGGGGCCGAAGCTAAGGCTTTGTTTCGCGAAATTGGGCGGAGGATAAGGGACAGAGGAGGTGACTCCCGCTCTGGGTGGTTATTGGTGCAAAGAATGTCTATCGCTATTCAGCGTGGTAATGCTGCTAGCATTATTTGGGCACCTTTGCACCGGTCACCATGAAGGGCGGGTTTAATTATTTGTATCTTATGACAATTATTAGAATTTGACATTTAGTGAAATAAATTAATAATGTTATTTATAATTACTTTATTAAAAAAAATCATACTCACTTAAAAAAAAACAGATTTTAATATAAAGGTTATTAATATATAGAGTTATTACGCATTACGTCAAAAGAAACATTTTAATCATTAAAAGACTATATTTCGACTCGCTCTTGATGATTTGGTCGAAACTTGCAAATAGGTATTTATCTACAAAACGATTATGTCAAAGTTATCAAAATCGGCTGATAAGAAAGCTTACAGCCCGTAAAAATCGCAAGAATATATTGAACCCAAAATGAAAACTGTAGAGGAGAATCCAGACTGACAAAAGCAAAGGTTGCAAAGTTAAAACTGCTTACTTCGTATACTCGGTCAATAAAACTTCTGAACTTACTTAGTTACTGATGTAAGTACATAATAAAACTTTAACTTTATTTTATTTTATTTATATATTAACACATTACGATAACATCTCATAATCAACTGACATTAAAAGATTACAATACCTAAAAATCAAATCGTGTCTCAATAAGATAGTGAATGAAGTTATGCTAGGTACCTGCTAGCATAATAAAACTTACAGATTGGTACCCTCTTAGAATTCTATTAACATCTCGTATGTATATAGAAATAGTAAAAATATAATATTAGCATGCGAGCCATTTCCCACCCAAATAGCCATGCGAAGTATGCCTGAGGTATAAATAGGTATGTACTGAAAAGATTAAAGAAACATCTTATAGTAACTGCATGATCAATAAGACTCAAAGGTGCAAGTAGGCACATCATTCACATGTGTGCGTGCCGCAGGTATTTGTTAAGATTTTCTGATGGATGCGTTCAAGCACCAATGCGCAATTTAGTCATAGTATTATTTTCATATAATAATTTAAAATATAATTTTGATGATTACAATTTTAGATTACGAATAAAGAGGTGAATTAAAAGTTGTACCTAGAATTATGTTTTTACTAGTTTTTACCCGCGGCTTCGCCCGCATATGCAATATATCATTATAATTTATAGCCTATGTATTATTCTGATATATAAGCTAAATTATTGCAAAGTTTCATCTCAATCCGTTCAGTAGTTTTTGCGTGAAAGAGTAACAAACATCCATACATACATACATCCATCCATCCATACATACATCCTCACAAACTTTCACATTTATAATATTAGTAGGATGTGTTATTCTGATATATAAGCTATATTATTGCAAAGTTTCATCTCAATCCGTTCAGTAGTTTTTGCGTGAAAGAGTAATAAACATCCATACATACATACATCCATCCATACATACATCCATCCATCCATCCATCCAACCATCCATCCATCCATCCTCACAAACTTTCACGTTTATAATATTAGTAGGATAGGATATACCGCTCATTCGCAAGAAGCACGACACAATTGTACTGTACTGTATCAGCCTTTTCAATAGTCCACTGCAGGACGTAGGCCTACCCACGAAGGGTGACGACACAATTAAAAATGAGTAATTTTTGGGAAACAAGGTTATAAAGTTTTCAATTTGAATTAAAAAAAACTTAATTTATAAAGACTGACCACATTTGTTTTATTTCTGATCTATTTACCTTGTTATAACTGTGTCGCAATTGATTATAATGAAAGTAATTTGTATTAGAGTAAGACGTGGTAACAGATGAGTCTTTATTTTTAAATATTATGTTCAATATCTTGTGTCATTATTGTTAGTAAATATTTTATAAATTAAAGGATTTTGAAAAAATATGACGGCATAAAAAACTATTTACTACTAAACTGTTACTTAAGTACTTCATAAATTATGACAATATTTATGTCATGCTAATCCGACTTTAAGTTTGTAAATATTATTTGTCGTGGCAAAAAAACTAGACTTTAACGTATTTATGTCACTTACTATCGATAAATAATTATGAAATAAAGCATTTTTCATCCATCTATTTTCTTCTTACCTAATTCAGGACGCTGATTGTAATCATTTTTGGGTAATTCTTCTTCATCGGTCAATGGTTCAAAATGTTTATAGTCAAGGGGGCAAATATTGGGAGAAAGTAATTTGGCCAAATTATTTTCTTTCAATATTTGGCCACTGCAACTCCGCAGAGTGCATCCTTGTATAGATCTTTCATCGTACAGGGCTTGGGCATGGATCATGTGCCCTCAGTGTACGTAAGCAGGTGATCCAAGCTCGGCTCAGGGTCTCCGCAATCACACTGTACCCTGTCAGCATCCGAAAATCTTCACTTGGCTAGACTTTATCCTATAGCGGCTCACTTAGGTCCGGAGTCGGTTTATTGACTTCCAAGTGGATCGCGGGAGGTCGCTACCTGCTGGGAGCTGTTTGGCTGGCTTTGAGAAGTCAGGAGGTGTAAGCGTGAATTACCACAACCTTATTCAGGCTTCAAAAGGGCTATCGGTTTATAGAACAGTTTTATTAAGGAAACTGTTACAGCTTTAGGGTCTACTGTTTGGCGGTGTAGCGTCAAACAGTGGGTGTGTAGGGCGTGTAGCCTTCTTCTTTTTTCTGTTGACCATGCTATTGTCCGGCGGACAGCGGGCGGGTAACCGCTAACCCGCTGATGGGTATAACGTGTTAACAAGTAGGCTTGAGACAGCCTGTTACCGTTTTATTCAGGGCAGCAACCACTTGGCGTGAGCTGGCTAAGCAGTGTGTAGCAGGAGGTACCCCAAGTGATTGTCATCTGGCGGGAGAGCAGGTTACTGTTGGAGTTGACTTTTTGCTTTGCTTTGTAGCAATGATATTTATAGGTTAGAGATCTATCTAGAGGTACCCCTTGATAGACTGGGTTGTTGCTGTGTTGGATGTTGGAGCCACGTCATTGAACGTGGAGTGTCCGCCCAGCTTTTCGATTACGGAGGTGAAAGACGCAGGACTGTGTTCGTTCTCATCATAATACGTCCCAAGCTCTTCCAGAGCTCGTACTAATGTTCTCTCAACTTCTTCAAAGGTGTTTAGCTAGGCTGTGAGTGCGAAGTTTCTTTTTCGAGAGGTCTTTTTTAATTTCAAATAGGTTCGCGTTTGACTACAATATACTGCCTAAATATATTAAGCAGATATGCGGTCTAGCACGCTTACCTAGACAATACCTGTTCGTCTAGATGTTGAAGAGAGTAGGTGTAAGGACACTACCTTGCGGTTGTTGTTTTTAAACTTTCGCGATTTGAACACATAATTATTATGAAAGAATGAGCTACCTTGCGGTAGCTCATTCTTTAAGCAGCGCCATCTACGATTTTCTCAATTGAGCATATCGACAAACTTTTGGTCGTCTGGCATCGAAGATTGTTTGGTGATTAGGCGCTTTATATTTATTGTGTCAATATGTGTGATAAATCAACTAAAACTACCTCAGTGACAAAATTATCTTCAAAGTTAATCAATTTATTTCACATCTGACGATGTAATTGGCATGTTCACGTAATTGGGAGAAATTTATATTTATAAAAACCCAATATTTTCCACCTTTTATCAAAAGCCATCTCAGGTGATGCGTGTCATATTATAAGCACCTAAATAATAATTAATATTGTTAGGAACGACATAAAAAGTAAAATTCATTAATAAGAACAACATTCACAACTTGGTTATAATAGCACTCACCTCCGCGCTGCCGTGCTAAACAGTCAATATTAGAAAGTGTGCGCAAATTACCTACATTTCAATTGTATTTTCGGCAAATACCTTTTGATATCTCTTACCGTCTCTTAGTGTTCGCTTCAGTTCTCATAGTACCTTTGGTGTTCTTTTATTATCTCTGAGCGTTCTACAAGTTTAACATTATCATGATAAAGTTGGAGTCTCGCTTAGCTAGTTATGCTGAGTGTTGGTACTTTTATATTCGAAGCCAAGCCGAGTGGACATCGCCATGTTGCTAAAGTTAAGTACTTTGTGTAATATCTAAATTATGTGACTGATCATTGTACATTGTATCAAAAGATTAAAAGATTATATTGATAGCGTCGGAGTTTCTTGCCACTTCTTCTCACGACGTTTAGGGCCTTACGAATGTGGCTTAGAGTTATTGCATTACATGGAAGGACCCTCTCGGGCTCCATGAGGTATATGAATAAACAAAGAATACCTACTTACTTGTTTCCTTTACTAATTTAGAAACCTCAAGTTAGGTAACTACCCTCACTAACATTTTAAGGTCAGTTTACAGAGTCTCTTTGTTATTATGTTAGAATCAGGGTTGCTACATTAGTTTAAAGTAAGATTTCTATCTTGACAATGATATTTTAATAGAAAATAGATAAAGTAACAGCCTCATTTTGATAGTGATCTAACTGTAAATGTCTAATATAACAAAATGTGATAAATGTGATAAAAATCTTACGAAGAAGCTGCCTGGTCTGGAGTGCAGAAGTTGTGGAAAAGTGGTACATGCGAACCCAACCTGTTCGCTTTTGGCTACTAAACAACTAGCTGCATTGCGAAACACCGACTCCATCGACTGGACCTGTGACGAATGTCAACACAACTCGCCGCACAGGTCATCTTTCATCATACCTGTTGAAGATGAGGAAGAAGATGAAGTGTTGCCTGCCGAGAATTCCGGGAATCGTACTATAGACGCTGCTAAATTTATGAAGGACATCACTGCTGAAATGACAAGGCTTTTGAAAAAACAGTTACAGCCTATAGAAAATTCTATAAGCGTGTGTTGTAATAAAATTGATGAACTAGTGAAAACAGTGGAACGACACGGTAAGAAAATTGCAGAGCTCGATACGAAATATACTCAGCTTGAAAAACAACACATTCGTTTAAACCTCGAATTTAATTCTCTAAAACAGCATGTACGAACGATGGATCAGCAATGTCTGGATAAGGTCATAGAATTGACGGGATTGCCTAATTTGCCTCAGGAAGATTTGAAAGATATACCCTGCAAGCTATCACAAATATTTAATTTGAATACCACAGATATTGCGTACATTAAGAAAATTGATCGTCGTAATCGAGAAGACTGTGTCATGCAAATTGGATTAAAACAAGTTGAACACGCTCAATCGGTGGTAAGGGCTGCAAGAAAAACTTCAGTTTTGGCAGAAAACATTGTCAGCGGGCTCCCGCCGGACGTAGCAAAGTCTAAAGTGATATTCCGCCACGCGCTAACTGCAGCTTACAAATCCCTTTTGTGGAATGTGCAACAAAAACTAAGACCAACATACAAATATGCGTGGTACCAAGATGGGAAAGTTTTGGTGAGAAAGGAGAATAATACCAAACCTATTGTCGTAAAATCCGAAGAGGACATCCTTTATCTAACCATGCAACGAGAAGATAATATTGATACCTAAATGACAAAATACTGAGGTGATATTCTATTTGAAAGGTTTGAGTGCATAAATAATATAATTGTTGATATAACTCCTAATTTTTGTCTAAACGCTGCATTGTTATTGTACCAGTTTTCTAATTACCTAAATAACTAGCCATTAAAAGTATCTACTCAGTAGGTACAGCTTTGTATAAAATAGGGTAGATAGGAGACACGTGCGTAAAAAATGCGCATAATAAAAAATGTCTAAAAGATGGTCGTCTTATAGGTATTTTATCTAATGATACTTGAACAATGTTTTTTATCATATATCTGTGTCTATATGTATTCATCTAATTTCTAGGCAAATGTAATGCATGCATTGCAAAAATATTATATGTAAACAATATGGGAATGCGAGACCAGCTTATCATTTGTTTTCTGTTCCAAAACAAAATGGAATGTTATACTTTTAAGTATCTACCAACTATCGTGAGTTTTTTTTTCTCTCTTACTGACTAACTGCTGTGAATTGGTACTATGAAGTATTTTATTAGTAGGTTAGCTACTATTGTGAGATGTTAGTTTAGTTAGTGTGTAGGTAATCAGTTACAGAAGTAGTTTTTTATTATAGTAAGATTCCCATTGTTATAGTGCGGGGTGAGTGAATGCCTGCCAGCACAAACCTATTTGGTTTATTGGTAGGTTTAATATAAGTTTTAGTTGTTATTTGTATTAATAAATAAAAAAAAAAAAAAAAAAGCTAAAACGATATATTAACCAATATGTCGTTTGCATAACAGTACTTATTGTTTTGTTGTAAATAACGTATTTAATGCAATAGTCAAGTGAACATTTTTTTTGTAAGAACAAATGACACAACACAAATTATGTCTACTCTGATTAATACTCGTCATTATTTTTTTATAGTCACAAATCATGATTTGTCGTTCTTGCGCAAAATTGTAAAATAATTTTACACCTACTTTTTCGAAAAAATCGTCATAAGACAAAATATGTATGTCGTCGTTAATGTAAAGAAGCACGTACACACGCCTCGACGAACCGAAATGAGTCGTTGTCGAATCACGACGCGCGCTCGAGTTACACGGGCATAGAGTGACACAATGTTTCTCACTCACAGATTAAAAGCTCTAGAGTTATGACGTTTTTAAAGGAAATAAAGTAGACTTTTCTAAGAATTTCTGTATATTTAACTCAAAATCACCCTTTTTGAGATGTGACGTCCTTCTTGCGACATAACCACCAAATTCATTGGTGAATGTTGAATGTACGAAAAGTAGTTAAGTAGGTATAAAATATAAAAATATTTCCCTATATCCATCCATAAGCCATAAGACGTCTACTGCTAGACGTAGGCCTCCCTTATGGATCTCCAATAAGACTGGTTGAAAGCGGCTTGCATCCAGCGCAATCCTGCGGTTTTTATGAGGTCATCCGTCCAACATGTGTGTGGACGTCCAACGCTGTGCTTGCCGGCGCGTGGTCTCCACTCGAGAACTTTTTGATCCCATCGGCCATCAGTTCTCCACGCTATGTGCACTGCTTACTTCTATTTTAACTTGCCAATCCGTTGGGTTATGTCGTTAACTGGTTCTTCTACAGAGTACGATTCTTCTACGATAATAATATTTCACACACGTAAATCTTAATTAAGTACTAAGTATCTAGGTCAGGTACATGAGTTAATACAGATGCGTGAATTGAATAGCAACAATAAGGTAGGTGACGCAGAAGCTGAGCACCATCCCGAGCAGGCGCGCGTCGAGCGGGACCACCTTGTACACCGAGAACTTGAGCGGACGGGCTTCCACGTAGCGGATGAAATTGCTGATTTCGCGACGTTTTGATTCATCTGTAAAATTAAAATAAATTGCCTCAAATCTTCAGTCTACTCTTTTCGACACTCTTTTAACGTAAGTCAATATAATTTAACTAAAGCAAACATCAAAAAATACATAAGCATAAAAAGTAGATGGACAATGCTCGCAAATGTCCTTTAGTTGAAAGGACCTTTCGAAACTCTTGGTAAGTTTTATAATAGTGTTACAAGCACATTAAAGATTGAAAAAATGTGAATATAATTATTTTGTATACAAAACTGTTATTGTGTTATTTACAAAACTTTAAGATAATTATTATGGAAATACCTTCTTCAATCAGCCGTTTTTCGTGTAATGTTATTTTGAGAGTTTCGACTTGAGCGGTTAGCAGAGAAGCGCACAAGGCGGGTCCTACTGTTTGGGCCAGTACGAGAAGCATTGTCGCATTTTGCGGTGTAAGTGCCAGTTGCCAAATCTGAAAATTAAAATTAAGAAAACTATAACTGATAGCAGAGAATATTCTTACATTCTTTTTTGAAATGTGCTAATTATTATATTTGCGATGTAGCATGGCGCGGGTGATAGTTGATTTTATCAAATTTAATTAGGGTTTAAATTAATTTACTACATTTATTAATTATTTAATACATTACTAATGTAGTACAGCTGAAATACTAAGTCATAATTTGTAAATCGCTGCAAATTAAAACCTGATCAAATTGAAAAAAATATCCCGCACCACGCTACAGCGCAACTAGTGTAAGTTCTTTCATACTAATATACTTTTAGGCTCTTTTCTTTTGATAACTAACGTGAATTGTTCAATGTTTCCATCAGCCGTAGAACATCCACTGCTGAACCAACAATCCCCCACGTGACGCCCACTCTGTCGATATAAAACTTCAATCCTGACAATGCAGATTTCCTGTGAGTTCTTTAAATGTCAAAACATAAATAGTTACCGGTAAGTTATCGTTTTTTAGACTCCAAACAGCGTGATATACCGAAGACATTATAAAAGGTGTATTTAATATAACAGCCGTCAAATACTACAAGAAAGAACGTATTATTACATTTTTATTATGTATATTTTTAAAATTATTTTTTATCAGAGCAATAAAACATGTAACATTTATTTTTTCGATTTTTTTTTTATATATTACAAGTTCACGGAGTGAATTAGTGAAAATATGTAAAAAAAAACATACCACGGGATCGTAAAACATCTTGTATGTTTCCGCGAAATCTGCGATCAATTTTTACAGATGTTTATAAGATTGTGTCAGCTCGTTGTCACCGTTTATTAAATTGGCAGTAAAAATTACTAGTCGATGGTAAAATGAATATAATATAAACAAAAATATGTATAAAATTGAGTCGAAACCCAATATAACAAAAAAGTATATCACTGCAACCCAGATAGGTTTTATGCAGCTGTAGCAAATGCAGAACATAGCATTCACCAATAAACGGTAGATATAACCAAATAATAACAAAGCTATTAATCTCTTTTCAACAAATTTGCGTGCGTTGTAAGCTTTCAACTTGGAATCAACATATTGCATATCGCAATAGAAGTGGTGTAAAGTTACATCTGATCTTTTCAACGCAAAAATTGCAACATAAATGATATAATGTCCGAACAAATAACTAAACCAAGCAACGAAAAGACTGTTGTATATTTCAATGCAAATCAATCCCCACACACAAATTAAAGATATCGACAAACTTTGCAGCAGGCTTACGAACTTCACAACAAATTTTCGTCGTGACGTTTTGTGTATGAAAAATCCGAAACCGAAACCAAAAAAAACATCCAGTATTTTGTAAAATATAGTCAAGTAAGAATCGACTTGTTTGTCATAATTATTTGAAAAGACTTTCATTTTAGACGTAGGAGTATTACAATAGAATACTGAAGTAGATACAGTGACCAAAAGAACTGGAATTTATTCAGAAATGTTTCCAATTCTACGTTACAGCTGAAAATATTGATTATGTAATTATTTCATTAACTAATTTATTTCTTTGACATGTCGGCGCAGTTCAATTAATTACTAATATTGTATTCTAGAACATACTGGTATATTACAATAGTAATTTTCAAAGACACGAACAATATCGAAATATATTATACTAGCTGAAGGTCGCGGCTTCGCCCGCGATTTCTTTTTTAGGGTTCCGTATCTCAAACGGAAAAAAACGGAACCCTTATAGGATCACTTTGTTGTCCGTCTGTCCGTCTGTTCGTCTGTCCAACTGTCCGTCTGTCGTCTGTCCGTCTGTCCGTACATTCGCCGGTTCGTCGGGGGGATCAATCGGGTCGCGGGAAGAGGCTATGGATAAACCAGACGGCAAATAAGTATCACTTGTATTTTTCACCGGGAATATTCCAAGATCAAAATGGTGTATCACAGCGAATCAAAAATTCAGATGAATTGACGAGCGAATCACTAAATCAATTAACTAACCCCTTTCGCCTCTTTTTAAATGCCAGATGGATGTCCGGAGAATCAAGTGCTTCAACGAAGTGTCGACAAAAAGCCCCATTGTTGATTCGAGAAGCTTTCTGAAATCCTTTCAAAAATCGCCAACTCACTTTTTGAGCCGTTTCAAATCACGCATCCACCTATGACGTCACCGCACTTAATCTACTACACCTTGTAAACAAAATATTCTTATTTACGTTCCACTCTCCCAACAAGGTTATGAAAATACAGACATAAATAATTTCTTTTTTTTTCTTTACGGATCTTTATGTCCGAATTTTTTTTTCTTTACGGATCAGTCCGAACAATGACAGCGACAAGCAGTCCATACATGACAGCGTCAAACCAACTGTCACTTTTACTGTCTCATAACTTGCCAACATCAAAGTCACTGCATTTGCAATTGCATTTGCTATTTAATGTTTTCGATTTATATACCAAATAAATTGTTAAAAAGTGCAAAAACGAATGATTGTGATGTTTAAGTGTCGTGCAACGAGAAAAAAATAAGTATTGTTAGTAGCTACGCTACAATACCGAACAAAAGTGGCGACCGTGACAGGACTGCACTCCGGACTTCGTGATTTTAGATTCACAGCCACCTGCACGCGGAACAGTGTTCGTTTCATCCAGACCATCCAGGAAAAACGACACCAGGGGACGCTAACCAAGTTTGCTGCATCCTGCACGCGGCAACGTGTCCGTTTCATCGCATTCTGCAAGGAATCGTGTTGTGATAGTGAAGAATCAACGCCGAGAAGGCCATCGCGTGACACGGGCGAGTCGATCTTAAGGTGAGCTCGTTCCATTTGACACATTCCTAACCTAATTCCTCTTTTATTTTGGTATTTAACCCGCCGTTTGTGACCTATATGTCTCAGAGACCGGGTGGACAGAAAAAGTCGAATAACTTTTTAATCCTTGATCGATTTAAGCTGAAATTTCGAGTAGCTGCCTAATTTTACGATTCTCATTGCTGGGCAAACTTGCAATAATAATGGAAAAGTGGATGTTGGACTTTTGGCGTCCATCCGGGGTCACAAACTACGTAAGTCAAATGAACATAACATTTTTTTAAATTTTCAATGTTTTACACAGGTTACTTTAATGCTTTTATTACTATTAATTGTTTTATTGTATAATTATACGCTCCAAAAGGTTTTTAGTTAGTTTATCAATTTTTTTTTCAAAATATGTTCAAAAATACATTCACTATGTAAAATTAACAATTGATGATCTCTCGAGATTGCAGGTTCATTTAAATCTATTTAAATGAACAGAGGATACTTAAAACTAATTATTATCATCATCTTCATAATCATTACCTTTGTTTTAAAATATCGTTTGGTGAACTAAGTCCAATAAACAGAACAACGCGCAGAAGGACCAGATGCGAACATTGGTCTACGTGTTCTTGCATTACTATTATTTTTCTACACTGAAAGTGAACATCCTACCCTATGAGTTCGAGCGTGTGGTCTCTATTTAAGACTTATAACCTACTGATTTCTAAAAGAACCCTTAGTTTGAAGCAGTTTGCAAATATCGTATTTTTAGGCACTATCTCATCCTCTCTGCTGGTCTTTGGATGGCTTTCCTATGCTATGCTTACCGGTCGGCACTTTCTAATCAAGATTAAAATATTTCTTGAAATTATTTACTACTTAAAATGCAAATTTGCAACATCTGTTTGTATTTTGGGCGTGTAGCTACATCTTCGAAAAGAAATTGACCGTTGAAAAATAACACAATATGTACAATTGTGGAATGATTAAAAAAACAATTATATGACAAGGATACTGTATTTGCTAATTATTTTGAGTATACTTCATAATATTTCTGATGAAGTTAAAAAAACTCAAAAATTACATAGTTTTAAAACATTTAGAATGATTGAATGACTTGGTTCAAAAAATGACAAATTTTAGGCATTTCAGATTCGTTTCTATAACACCTAATAAATGACAATTCATGTATATAATACCTTTGTTAAATGATTATAAAAACATGTGTTTTTATGACGTAATCATTAGAAATGGGATAAATGGCTTGAATAAAAAAATATTGTACTTGAAAAACCCGGTGCGTGACACCGGGGTCACAAATAATGTAAGTCAAATTGACGTCACAAACGGCGGGTTAAGGGAGTTATGTTCATCTTACGACTCGATGCGTCATTGTGCATTCATTAGCTGTGCAATTTTAGTAATTTATACCTTCCTACATATGTATGCCGAGTGCCGACATACCTTCGCACCGGTAATTAATTAACCTGTCAACAGCTGTTCGAATCTACCTACAGACCATAATCTATTACTCGATTCAAACTTTAAGTCGTCTTTGCAGTCCTTAAACATTTGTTTTACAAAAAAATCTAACTATAACCTAAGATTAATACAATATAGTATGTAAATACTATTGCACTAACGCAATATCTTACAATTTACTTAACTATACATTCCAAGAATCCTAATTCAAAGCGTATTTCATACACAAGTAGGTAGTTGATTTTAGATGTTACCTTGTTATTTTTCGCTTGTAGTCTTTTAATTTCAATCTTTCCACTTCGATCTATTTATGTACCTAAGTACGAGTATATATTATACTGTGATCGAAGCTTCATAAACACTTTGTTTACATTATAAAAATAGACGTTCATCGCAAACTTTAACATGTCTAGTGAAGACTTTAAAGAACTAAATGCAAAACGCAGTTCTATTATAGGACGCGTTACAAAGTTTAAAAATAACCTAGATATTCTAAATACATTGGAAGATATATCTGCGATTAAACTTAGTAAGTTAGCGATGATATTAACGAAATTTTAAGCATTATTCATTGACTTTAATGAGCTGCAAAATCAAATCGAAATTGTAAATTTTGTTTAATCAAGATGATGAGCTTGCTGTTAGGGAACTTATTTATAAACAAGATTTCTACCATTGTATTTCATTCGCTAAAACTTTATAAGAAAAGAATACCACACCTGCGCCTACCTTGCATAACTCGACATATCATTTCAGTTGTCTTAATCACACCCAGGAAACCAACAATCCTTTGGGATTCCACTTGCCTGAAATTTAAATACCTCGAAGGTACTTATTACAAGAATCTTTTTCTAAAGAAGAGCGCCTATGTGAACAACATTTCGTAACTAATACTACTAGAACTCCTAATGGTCATTTTTCTGTAGCAATACCCCTTCTAGACGACCACCGCGAATTAGGAGACAACTATAACCTAGCTTATAAGCGACTACTGGGCCTAGAAGCTCGTTTTCGTAAGCAACCTGAAATAAAAAGGGCTTACGTTGACTTCATGCGAGAGTATGAAGATTTTGGGCACTTAACTAAACTACAAACAAATCCAAGTAAGTCTAAAAATGCTTACTACCTACCGCATCATCCCGTGATTAAGGAAAGTAGCGAATCTACATACAAAAACAAGGGTTGTTTTCGAGGCTAATTCGAAATCAAGTACGGGCGTTTCAGTGAACGATCTACAAGTAGTTGGTCCTACAATTCAAGATCCACTATTTAATATTTTGGTACGGTTTCGTGAACATCAGTACGTATGCTGTGCGGATATCGAAAAACTGTTTAGAGCGATCTTTGTTAGAGAGTCCGACCGACGTCTACGGCGAATCTTGTGGCGAGAAAATGAAACCGATCCCGTAGAAGATTTGCAGCTAAATACAGTAACATACGGGTTTGAAAGTGCAAGCTTTCTTGCTACATATGCATATTTCAAGTCGGCAAAGAATGCAGTGACTCTACAATAAAAGAGATCATACAAAAATATTTTCTGTGTGATGATTTACTTACAGGTGCTGATACCGAAGCTGATTTGCTCTACATTCAGCAGTCAGTCTCTACCGAGTTAGCCGAACATGGATTTCGTCTCCGTAAGTACCACTCGAACTTACCAAACCTTTTGTCAACGTATTCCGTCGAACTCCAAGACAGAAACCTGATGTTAAGCAACGCATCCAGCACTTTGGGTGTAGGATGGAATCCGACGTCTGACGAATTCCATTTCAATTTTCAATATGTTGCGCCCGAAGTTCTATCAAAGCGATCGATTCTTATCATCGACATTTAAACTGTTCAACCCGCTAGAAATTTAAAATTCTTATCCAGCAGCTGTGGGAACACAAGCTGGACTGGGATACACCAGTCAGCGACGAAATACGCAAATCTTGGCTTAAGTGCACCAAACAACTTTCTATGCTGGCTGACATCAAAATTCCGAGATGCGTCGTCATCAACGACTTATCTATCATAGAAATGCATTGTTTTAACGATGCGTCCCAAAAATCTTATGGCTATATAAAAGCTTATACTACTTACCTAAGGTCTCTAGATGCTGACGGTAATATTAATAATAATAATAATAAGCCTGTGATTTCAAGTGAATAAAGAGGAATAATAATAATAATATACCGCAGGGGCGACTTTGTGGCGAGTCGTCGGTGAGTGGCGACACCGCGAACCTTGATTCCCTGGGGGCTAAATGAGACCCCTGACTCCTCTCTTGCCTTAACCGGCCGGTTTGGAGTGGAAACCGCAAGAGCTAAGAACCTAAGCTCCAGGGTGGAAGTGTTAAAGGGCATAACGCCGCGAGTAGCGTCTAGTGAAAGCGCAGCTCACCTCTCGACACCCTAAGCCGTCCACACCAATGTTGCCCCTCCGGTGCCAACTTACGGTAGCCTTTATGGGGGGCCCATTTAGTAGACGGCAAGTCACCACCCGCTACGAAATTTTGAAATGGGGCATATTTAGCGGGTGCCGTACCTCATTCCATAGTCTAATTTTACAAAACATTTAAAATTTCACCAAAATAGCCCAGTTACAATATTTCAAGTCATTTTAAATGCCATAGTTTCCATTTCACGCTATCTTTTTTATACCTACCACTGTTTTTATATTTCGTAATAAAATTGTAAAAGGGGCCTCTCAATGTTGGCTTAGGCTCCATTGATGCCTAATAAAGGACCAGGCTAAGCCTGTGATTTCAGTTCAGTATAATAATAATTTATTTATTTGCCACTAAGTGTACGTGTACATTGTTAACATTGTACAGATCTTAATTAAAGATAAGAGCTTAAAACTTAGCAGCCCTTGTCGGGCATTGCAAATACATGCTAGGGCGCTATCAAAAGAATATAAAATTATCGAAACATAGGTACATTTAGGCAGCTGATCGTCGTATAAATATAAACCATATAAATATAAATCTCGTTTTATTTTTTAAAACTGTTAAATTCGAAGTATTCTTCCAAAGAATAAAAGCAGTTCGAACATAGAAATTGTTTTATTTTTTTATTAAATTTTGCTAATTTTGGCTCGTTTCGTATGTCTATTGGTAGTTTATTATAGATTTTAATGGCCATATAATAAGGACTTTCATTCAGCATTTTTATTCTTGAGTATGGCAAGCTTAAATTATTCTTATGTCGGGTATTTAAATTATGAGTATCTTTTATTTTACAAAAGGCGTGGTTGTTTTTATAAACGTAAATGCATAGTTCTTGTATGTATAGGCATGGTAGTGGTAGGATATTATATTTTTTGAAGAATGGCCTGCAACTGACAGTATTTTCTATTTTGGCAATAATTCTGATACATTTTTTCTGCATTATAAAAAATTGTTCAGAGTTAACACTGTTTCCCCACAATATTAATCCATATTTTAACCACGAGTGTGCATATCCGTAATATGCTGAAAGCGCTGTTTTTGTGTCTGTACTGGTTTTGATTTCAAAAAGTGCATATGTGAATCTAGATAACTTTGTTTTGATGCAGTCTATGTGTGATTTCCAGTTTATGTGTGTGTCTATATTTATTCCTAGCAGGCTAAGTGACTCTACGTTTTCTACTGTAATGTTATTATAATTTAGATTTAGGTCAAGTGAGGGACTGTTATAGGATTTGTATTGCATAATTTTGGTTTTCTCGTAGTTTATTGCCAGGTTATGTTGCTGAAGCCAGTTTGAGACTTTTTTCAAAGTTTTTTGTAATGTGTGGTTTGGGTTTTGGTCCTTTTCTGATTTTACTAGTATTGAGACATCATCGGCAAATAACACAGACTGTTCGTTTTCATTAAATATTTTTGGAAGATCGTTGATATATATTAGGAATAATATGCATCCTAGCACACTGCCTTGGGGGATTGAACAGGTTAGAGATTTTTCTATGGATCTTATAATATGCATTTGATTAGTTTCAGAGTTAAAATGTTCAATTTGGACTATTTGTTTTCTGTTGTTTAGAAACGATTTTAACCAGAAATAGGCTGGACCACGAATACCCGATCCGTAGAGCTTTGATAGTAATATTCGGTGTGACCTTGTCATATGCTTTAGTCATGTCTAGTAGAAGCCCCATAGAAGTATTTTTGTCATTTATATGTTGAAGAGCAGTTTGAACATATTTAAACACTGCAGATGTTGTAGATTTTGATTTTCTGAACCCGTTTTGGCTGTCGTCCAGTATTTTATATTTTTCTAAAAATGTGTAGAGTTGATTGTACATAGCCTTTTCGAAAAATTTTGAGAATGTTGGTAAAAGAGATATCGGTCTATAGTTGCTGGGGATTGTTGAGTCACCCTTTTTATGGACTGGCTTAACTAGTGATGTTTTAAGTGCGTCGGGGAATTGACCCTCGCGGAAACTTTGGTTAATGAGATGTGTTAATGGGCCAGAGAGTTCTTCGGTACATTGTTTTAAAAGTGCCGGTGGAATGTCATCTATTCCGCAGCTTTGTTTATTTTTATGGATTTTATTATCTTGAGAGCGTCTATTTGGGTTATATATTGTAAGTACATAGAGTTATTCGGTGGGTTTATAACAGGTAGTCCAGGTTTTTCAGTGTTGCTATTGTCTTGGCCGATTGTAGAAAAGTATTCATTGAATGTATTAGCTATCTCTATTGGGCGTTCGATTATTTCTTTGTTTAGTTTTAATGTAAGGTTTTTCCTCTGAATATTTTTGATTTTGCCTGTTTTTGAATTTATTATATTCCACATAGTCTTAATTTTACAGTCGGATTTTTCCATTTGTTTAGTGAATTCAATTTTTTTTGATTTTTTTATGCTTCGTTTCAATATTTTAGTATATATCTGTAAATGTTTTCTTATAACGGGGCTCCGACTTTCATTTAAGATAATTCTTAATTCTCTTTTATTTTTACATGATTTTCTTAATCCTTTTGTTAGCCATCCCTTTTTTAATTGGATTTTTATTTTTACTCTCCTTTTTGGTATAAAATTATTTAATTTTTGTGTTATTATAGACAAGAATGAGTTATAGTTTTCATTCATATTTTTATTTTCATCTATTATATTTGCCCAGTTAATATTTTTTAACGAATCTTTAAATAACTGTGTATTTTTTATTGTGTATATTCTTTTTTCCTTGTACCAGAAGTTTTTTCCATTATATAGTTTGTTTTGAGAATCTATTTCTACATTTACTGACTTGTGATCTGATAGACCGTAATCTTTTACAATTGTTTTGTTTATTAGATTTTTTTGATTAGTAAAAACTAGGTCTATACATGTAGAAGTAGCGTTCGTCACTCGTGGGGGCTCACGTATGCCATTTATCAGATTGAAAGAGTTCATAAAATGTATCAGTTCTTGAGTGCTTTGTTTGTGTGTGTCTAGAATATTAATGTTGAAGTCTCGTCCAATAATTATATGTTTATTTTTTTCTTTTTTATTTAATCTGGATAGAATTTTAGATAATTGTTCATAGAATATATTTATATTACGATCACCTCTATACAATCCTATAAAGATACAATTTAGTTTAGGAACTTCTATTGCACTAATGTCTATAATATACTCTTTAGAATCTTTGACAATATCTTTTCTTTCAATATATTCTAAGTTTTCTTTCACTATCACACAACTTCCTCCTCCACTACGGTCTTTTCTACAAAACAGGGATGCTATTTTATAACCGTGTAGAACTATAGATCGACAATAGTCTTCATTTCTCCACACCTCAGATAGTGATATTATGTCCGGTTTAACTTCACTTAATATATGTTCCAATAGATGAATTTTATTTCCTATGCTTTGTATGTTCTGAAATATTGCAATAAATTTTTTATCGAAAAAACGTTTTGGTTTTTTGTTGATCTTCAGGTTTAGAGTGCTTTGTTGTTTTTTCGTTTGTAAAATTTTGTGTCTCTTCTGTCTTCTGAACTAGAGGTGGATTAATTGAGTATGCATTGTTGCTTGAAACTTTTTTCCCATTAATAAATAATGTATTGTTTTTTATTACAGCGTGGTCTCCATTTTTTCTCGCTAACTGCATAGTTCTTCTTAATTCATTCCTTTCTTGTAATGTAGTTCCAGACAAGAATTTTCCGATAGCCAACCGGCTGTCCTTGAATACTCGAGCGTTTTCCATTACATGTTTCGTGATCCTTTTGTTAACTAGTTCAATTTCTAGTGGTCTTCTTTTTCCATTTTTACCGATACGTTTTATTTCTTCTATATACGGGTTTATATTTATGTTCATGATTAAGGTCTCCTTAGTGTGCGCCAAATCACGCGTGGCACCTATCAAGCCGACAACCATCCAAGCGCGGTAGCGCGCCGCTCTACTAGGAGCACAACTTGCCGACACTGTCATGCAAGCATTAAGACATCCAATCTTACGTCGAGTCTACTGGACAGATTCTAACGTCGTTCTAGGGTGGATCAGATCCCCCGATAGAGTGAAGACATTTATTGCCAACAGGAAAGCTCCTATCACCGATCTCACCGATCTCACCGATGATCTAGTTAATCGAGGTGAGGATCTTGATAAGGTACAATGTTCTTTATGGTGGCATGAACCTAATTTCCTCATGCAGTCCGAAGAATTTTGGCCTGTAGAGCAATCCTGCGCAGTAGAGCTACCCGATATGAAAGCTCAACCCGCTTTCGTCGGGGAGACTGCACTAGCATGCGACGAGAAAATAATCGACCTAGAGAATTATTCTAGATTACCTTTCGCACAAAACGTTTCAGCAAGGATTTTGCGATTTGTGCACAACACAAGAAACCCTAATAATAAACTTTCTGGTCCCATATCGGTGGACGAGAGACAACGAGGCTTAAATCAACTCATCAAAATATCACAACGATAATCGTTCGCTAAAGAGATAGAGCGTTTGTCTTACGACAAGCTTGAAGTTAGAGGGCGCTCTAGTTTCTTAAACCCATTTTTAGACTGTACGGGAATCCTTTGAGTCGGCGGTTGAATCGACTCGTCATTTTACTCTTACGACATAAGACATCCTATCGTTATAAAATCTGACAATCGTCTAACTAAATTGATCTTTCAGAACAAACACAAAAGACTTTTTCACGCTGGTCCACAACATGTTTTATACTTAGTAATTAAACTTTGTATGTTTTATTTTTCAAAATTCAAAGATAAACTTTATTTAGTTGATTGAATCAGGCGTTACTTTGCGGAAATTCATCTTCAAATCTATGTTTTGAATTAATATTTAGTGTATTTCCGCTATCTTGTTGTAGGCAAATAAGTTTAAGGGCATTAAGTGCATTAAGGACATTTATGAAAAAAAAAAAAAAAAAATTACAAACAATTTATACATTTAAAAACTTAATTTTACAAAATAGATAAAATAATAATAAATATCACTTATTTTCACTACACTCTATATTATATATATTTTTAAAAATAGTATTATAATAATCCGTTAACAACTAATAAATATTATAAAAATCTTTTAAAAAATAATATGACAAAATATTGAAAACACTTCACTAATAAATGACACCCTTATTCTCACTGTTGACTCTTCGAGGTCGCTCGCTGATTCTTGCGAGCGACCTCGAAGAGTCAACACGTCCTGAAGATGCCTCGTTGAGAGGCGAAACACGTGTCGAACAGAGTGTAGTGCAGTGAGAATAAGGGTGTCATTTATTAGTGAAGTGTTTTCAATATTTTGTCATATTATTTTATATGATAACACAAAATGACACTAAGAGTGCGAAGGCCGTTTTATACTGACTTCACCTCCCACCATGCCTTACCACCACTGCTCGATGTAAACATTAACAACAACCAATAGGAAACGAGCAAGATGGCGGGCAAGGCCGTGGCCTCCATTTTACACAATTGTTAAACATAAAATCATCTTAAACTGCATTTCATACTCATTACAATTATTAGAGCAATTATTGATACATTTCAAGTCATCCATAACATTATGAAATCACAGTATTAAATAAATAGTGTATGTAAACAACAATGGCCGACATTCGGACGTCATGATGTTTCTCAGTTCTATTTAGCTACTTACTAATAAGTCCTATATTACATAGTATGTTTTGTTATCGTTACTAAATATTATTCTATCAACTATTAGAGAATAGTTGATAGGATCATAATCACTTTGACCACTGAATAGCACATTGATAATCAATATTACAAACACAACAAGCAATGGCGGATATAGTGTCTTGATTTGTCTTTTCATAAGAATAGAGGCTAAAGAAATAGTTTTAGACCAATAAATGAAGCATAGCTAATATTTTAAGTGATATAGAATATTATAATAAAATCCCCTATCTAACACGCTCATGTCACCAGATTCGTTCTTCAATTCCACTTCGTGGTCTAAAAGACGTGTTTTTTCGAATCCTAATCTTCCGATAAAGTTTCGATCACAGTTATGACTCCGTTGTAAGTAGAGGGTAAGGTTACAAATGTGAAGTAAAAATAAATACAATATCGCAAATTTGTACAAACAAGTACAAATGTGCGGCTTTGTCAGTATCCTCTAGTTTTGCTCCAGAGGCAAACAATTCGGTTATGAGGTCATCAAAAGTAGAAAAGTGTTCTATGCGGTACATCACCTTGATGATGTTGATGACACAAGTTTAGTACACAAGTGAAGAATTTGCTACACTGGATGCGGTCTGCGGTTAGGTCAAATTGAATGCAGCCCGCATTATGTATGAACAACTTTGTAAGTCAGGGCAATCGGTCAGCTGCCCGGGCAGAAACACCGCTCAAGGGTATTTGCCCGTACGCGTCCGTACGTTCTTTCACGGAATCGAACAGGCAGATCGCATATCTATTCAACATTTTTAGAGACCGACAACGTTTGACCTGACCGCAAATCGCAGAACCCATCCAGTGTGTCAAATGTTACAGGTTAAATCAGAAGTAACTGTACAGGGTAATTCTGAAAGGGTTACTACTCAACTAAACTACACTTACTACTTAACTAGAAAGAAGGTGATTTAGACCATCTTTATCAAAACTTTTACTAAGAGCTAAACCTGGATTCGGGAAAAAATCAAATGTTTCATACATTTTGTCAATTCCGAGTAGCATTTTTGTATGAGACAGCTCATTATTTTGTCTCGAATTCCGGGTTGACTCTTAAACCGAAAGCGAAAGAGGGTGATTCCGAATCACCTTGAACGGCTCAGTGCTTATTTATAAAAAATAATACCCAATATAAATCAGCAGTACTTTATTTAAGTCCACCTACATTATGAACATCAACACATTGATAAAAATTGTGAACTTTTTAAGAATTTCAACATGGAAACTTACGTGATTTTCGCACACACGATTGATACTTATTCGTTACTTAACATAATTTGAGAAGGACCATTGAATGCGGTCGAAACTTTAGTCGTTTTGACTATTAAATTACGTGAGTTATTTCTCGTTATGTGAATCATAGAAGTGTTCTAAAATTCGCTTGTTGCTGATCACTATTGTTTTATCGAGAAAAAACACAATTAGCACTAGCTAACATAACATGACTAAGGCGTGCATTCAAATTCGGCAACCTACTAATGAGCTCTTTGGAATTTCACTTCATCAAAACTCGCGTGAGGATTCATATTCTAATATTAGTATCTTTGGATTTCATGCACAAATTTGTATTAAGTATTTTCAATTGTTCGGCGATGGACTTGAAACGGACAGTATACTGAGCGCCACACAAATCGGCAGATGAGATGTTAGCCGCAAATGACACTTTGCCGTGATTGGCTAATTATTGCGCATGTATGCACAATTCAGACGCCGCTTGTGGTAGTGCGTAGGGAGCGCGCGGGAGGCATGAGGTTGGCGGGCGGGTGTTCCCCAGCGTCTCGTTTCTCTGGCTCCCGCGAATGCCTTTTTGCGCAGGCAAAAGCCGAAATAAAGGCAAAGTTCTGCGCATAACTTCTCACCCGTCGATTTGTGTGGCGCTCAGTATACAATTTATATTCAGTAAATACATGATGAATTGATTTGCAAGACCGTAGGTAACGCAAAAGCTCAGAATAATCCACTTGACGTGCTTGTAATAATTTTCCCACCTATCCACCCATCCATCCTTCAGCCATAAGAAGTCCGCTGCTGGACGTAGGCCTCCCTTATATCTCCAATAAAACCAGTTGAAGCGGTTTGCGTCCAGCGCAATCATGCTTTTTTAATGAGGTCATCCGTCCACCTTGTGGGTGGATGTCCTACGCTGCGCTTGCCGGTACGTGGTTTCCACTCGATAACTTTTAGATAGAATTGGTCATCAGTCTACTTCCATTTTAACTTGCGAATCCGTTAGGTTATGTCGGTAACTGGTTATTCTAAAGGGTACGTTTCTTCTACGGTAATAATATTAAACACACGTTAATCTTAAATCTAAATAAATACATGATTTAGTACAGATGCGTGAACTGAATAGCAACAATAAGGTAGGTGATGCAGAAGCTGAGCAGCATCCCGAGCAGGCGCGCGTCGAGCGGGACCACCTTGTACACCGAGAACTTGAGCGGCCGGGCTTCCACGTAGCGGATGAAGCTGTCAATTTCGCGACGTTTTAATTCATCTGTAATAAAAAGGAATCGCCTCTAATCCTTATTCTCATACCCTTTTTACGTAACTAAATAAAATATAATATATGTCAACATCAAAAAATACAAAGGCACAAAAAGTACATGGGCAATTCTCGCAAATGTCCTAAATTGAAAGTAGCTTTCGAAACTCTTGGTAAGTTTTATAATAGTGGTAAAATCAGATTTTAGGCTGGATATATGCGAGTATTAAAAATTTACAAAATGTTAAGATCATTATTAAGGAAATACCTTCTTCAAACAGCTGTTTTTCGTATAATATTATTTTGAGAGTTTCGACTTGAGCGGTTAGCAGAGAAGCGCATAGGGCGGGTCCTACTGTTTGGGCCAGTACGAGCAGCGTAGTCACATTGTACGGTGTAAAGGCCAGCTGCCAGATCTGTAAATGAAAATTTAGAATAGTACAACCGACAGCGGAGAATGTACTTATTTTGAAAATGTGCTTATTAAGCTTTTTATTTTAAAAACTAACCTCAGTGTCTTTTAAATTTAATCTATAAAAAAATACATAGTTACCGGTAAGTTGTCATTTTTTAATAGCGCGATATATCGAAGTCATCATCGTAGGTATATTGAATATTACAGCTGTCAAATACTACAAGAAAAAGTATTCATTACATTATTTCCATAAATAATTCTGTGCCTCTTGTGATAAGTGATTCAAATCGAGTTGTACACATTTTGTGATTTTAACAGTTACATCATGAGAAAAAATTACGAATTTTTTGGTCTAACTCACGTATTTCTATCTGCTATAGTTCCGGAGATAATTTGTTGCAATGTAAGAAAGAAAGAAAGAAAGAATGTAATATAAGCGTCAGGATTTCGGCATAAAAATCGCGAATATAGATATGTATCAAGTTGTATCTCTGAAAGTAATTGATCTAAAAGTTTTTTTTATGATTTGTGGTATAAGATAGCTAGATATAATTGATAGTAGTTTTAAAATTTTATTTTTCAGTATATTTCTGGTGAATATTGATATATTTAAAGTTATATTACGTTGAACTATTTTTCTCAGTAAAAGTTCAATTCAACATATACCAATTAATCCGAAACTAAATATGTGCCAAATTTGTAATAAGTGATACACCTCAACTTATATCATTAAACACAAACTTTTTTAAAGTGTAAACGAGGTAAATATGTAGATCTAAAACTCAAACCAAATAATAAAATATAAAATGAAGAACAAAATGTTCTAAATGATACAAGTGCGTACATGATGAGGGTGGCGGGGGTACACTTACTACGAGCGTACGTAGCTTTTTGTTACATGTGGCCTATGTGTAATGAAAATAGAAGGGCAAACACTTCTACACCCAAATGTCAAGAAACTTATCACGTACTCTGACAGCTGCCCGGATCAAAACAAGAATTGAATGATTCGAAACGAGTGAATCCATTAACCTGTACTGGGACAGCGTGGTGGATATGGTCTTTTCACCTTTCATAGGTACCTACTTAGGCCAGCCTTGAATCGAGGCTGACACCGACCATGCTTTATTAGAACGTAAAAAGAAGAAACCTACATTTACCGCGAGACATTTACCTGTACCAACTATTAATAGTCCTCTACAGGACGTAGGCCTAGGGCTGAGATGGGTGATTGGACCATATCCACCACGCTAGCCCAGTGCAGTTTGGTGGATTCACATACGCCATCGAATTCCTTCTAAGAAATGTATGCAGATTGCCTCACGATATTATCCTTCACCGATAAGTCCGTGGTGTAAAATTCCGTACATATATTACAACAGACCGTCCACGGTAGACTGATACCAGCTACGGGAAACAGTTTCCAATGAAATGACAACATTTACTCGCACTTTCATCGAGATGAATATATGTCCAATGTCAAAGCAGAATCTCCAATGATAAATTTCTGTGGAGCGACGCTCGTTCTGTTTTATCCACCAAAGGAAACACACTTATGTCGATTTTCTTACAAAAAAGAATTC
This sequence comes from Hypomecis punctinalis, assembly GCA_949316475.1. Lineage (NCBI taxonomy): Eukaryota > Metazoa > Arthropoda > Insecta > Lepidoptera > Geometridae > Hypomecis > Hypomecis punctinalis. The sequence goes on from OX438806.1 coordinate 20,364,020, forward strand.
CATAATGTCGAGAACATGAACATGACTTGATCAAAAAGAAGTAAAGCATGATTTCATTAAGTACGGTACCAAAAGCCTACCACTCCAATATAACAATTTCAAAAGCGCAACGATCAAGAAGAAAGATAACTAGACTTGTGTCATTTAACACATATTTCAGAATACTAGAATATTAGCAAACTGATACAATTCTGGCAAATTATGATAATTGGGGATAGAGAAGTGAACTAATGTAATCTTTAGGTTTATATTATTATTATTTGTTTGAACAACATTTTGTTAAGAGCATATTATAATGAACTATTACGTTTTGTAACTTCTTGTATATCAATTTACACAAAGACAATTTAATAGGTGCAATATGGTTTAATTGTACTTGTATCACTTACCACGTAATTTAAACACTAATAAAAAATAAATAAAAAAACCGGACAAGTGCGAGTCAGGCTCGCACATCGAGGATTCCGTACAAACATATTGTTAAAATAATTAAAAACCTGTTTTAGCATGTGCTAATGAAGTTATTTTATATACTACCTTATATGATATGATTTACTCACTTTGAATTTTTAACCTATATTTTGTAAATTTTGAGGCCCTATTTTTATGTGATTTAAATAAATATATTCAGTTTCCAGATTTATTCCTATATGTGTACTCTGAGACAATGCTTTTCGCCAAATTTTATAGTTCTATGTTAATGGGAAGTACCTTGTAGGTTATGATTTTTGAGAGGGTTCAAATATGCATTTTTTACGACGGCTCTAACTTTTTTATACGGTAACTGAGAAGCTTTTCTTTCACACAACTGCAAGAATTCATAGGTTTACGTATACACATATAAATTAAATTTCAACTCGATATCTTTAAAAGTTCCCGACAGACGGACAACAAAGTGATCCTATAAGGGTTCCGTTTTTTCCTTTTGAGGTACGGAACCCTAAAAAGGTACAACTTACAGATTTTTCATGAATTACTATTAAACTATAATATGTAAAATGAAAATTTAATGCACATTGAAAGTAAATGTTACAAAACAAAACTACAAAACAAGGTACTTTAAAGTAACTAAAGTCCCGAAGTTCACGAACTAGATTTTTTTCAATCTTGTTTTTGCTCTCCTGTCCAATGGTGATTTTTTTACTTGTATCACTTATCACAAGAGGTACAGAATTATCACCTATCTGACCCTCTAAATATGTGATATTACTAAAGCAAAGATTTTATACAGTGTTTGTTTACAAAGTGAATGAGTGAAAATATGTAAAAATTCATACCACTAAATCGTACGACTTCTTGTAGGTTTCCGCAAAATCTGCGATCAATTTGTACAGATGTTTATAAGATTGTGTCGGCTCGTTGTCACCGTTTACTAAATTTGCAGTAAAAATTACTAGCCGATGGTAAAAAGAATAAAATATAAACATAACTATAGATACCATTGTGTCGCAACCCAATAGAACAATAAAGTAAATTACTGAAACCCAGACGGGTTGCATGCAGTTGTGGCTAATACCGCAGTAGACAGAAGTCACTAATAAACGGTAAATATAACCAAATAATAACAAAGCTATTAATCTCTTTTCAACAAATTTACGTGCCTTGTAAGCTTCTAACTTAGAATCAACATATTGCATATCGCAATAGAACTGGTATAAAGTTACATCAGCTGACCTTTTCAATGCAAAAATTACAACATACATTATATAATGTCCGAACACATAACTAAACCAAACAACGAAAAGAGCGCTGTATATTTCGCTCGAATATAATCCCCAAACAGAAACTAAATATATCAATAAACTTTGTAGCAAGCTTATGAACTTTAAGGCAAAATATTTTCGTCGTGACGTTTCGTGTTTGAGAAATCCGAAACCGCAACCAAAAAAAACATCCAATACTTTGTAAAAAATAGTCAAGTAAGATTCGACTTGTTTGTCATGATTTTTTGAAAATACTTTCATTTTGGACTTAGGAGTACTCCAATAATTATCTAAATAACTGAAGTAGACAGCGTGAACAAAACAACTGGAATTTATTCAGAAATGTTTCCAATTCTATGTTACAGTTGAAGATATTGATTTAAGGGTTTTTGACACGTGGAGCTAAGCAACTTAATCCGGGAGATGGCGCTATTTCTTCGAAACTAATGTTATTTATTAATTTTTCATTATTTAGCATGAAATAACAAATTTAAAGTATTTTTGAGAATATTTCCTTTCATTCTTTAGGCGTATAAAACACAATTGAAACTTTTGGTACCTAAACTCCTGAGAAAAGGTCAATGAAAAGATCTACTCTCGTGCGTGTAAACAAAACACACACACTAGCAAATGAAATTAACAGTAATAACTATACATCAAAATTGGTCACATTGTCATCTTCTCAAATAGCAAAGTTGTACCTACTGTGATGTGAAGAATTTCCAATCTGTAGTACTGAGTTCGAATCTTAGATTCGAAATATTCAATTTTGCAGAAGATTTTTTTTTCTTCATTTATTGTACATAGATTACCTACTAATTTGTTCCCAGTAAGTTGCATAGTATGCATGATATGCGAATCGCGTGACAACGAAATATTATGATGACTGATCAGATGATAAAGCTGGAAGGTTGCTGGCCAAAGGAACATCGCAATGAAACGACACAATCTCATCGAGTTTGGGCTCATTTGAATAGTCACGACGAGTAGTTTGGTGCTAGATGGTAACCAGGCTCTGATGATGGAGCTCGAAGGTGGTCATAGAAACTAAGTAATTACACGACATAGCTCCATCAAGTCTCATCTCGTTTGTTTCGTCTTGACGAGTACTTTGGCACTAGATGGTACCCAGGGTCTGATGATGAGGCTGGAAGGTGACCATAGAGACTCAGTAAATAAACGCCATAACCGCATCGAGTCGGAACGTTCCTGTGAGTTCTACTATAAGTACTACTAGTAGAACTAGTGGCTTGACAGGTGGCATAGGTGACAGCTGTCAAACTTCAAAGTGATTTATCTCGGTTATTAACGATTGTTGACCATTGATGTCTTCACAAAAGTGATAGAGCTCGACAAGATCTACATTTCGGATGACAGCTGTCAAACTTCAAAGTGATTTATCTCGGTTATTTTCGATTGTAGAACACTGCTGTCTTCACAAAAGTAATAGAGCTCGACAAGATCTACATTTCGGATGACAGCTGTCAAACTTCAAAGTGATTTATCTCGGTTATTATCGATTGTAGAACACTGCTGTCTTCACAAAAGTGATAGAGCTTGACAAGATCTACATTTCGGATGACAGCTGTCAAATTTCAAAGTGATTTATCTCGGTTATTATCGATTGTAGAACACTGCTGTCTTCACAAAAGTGATAGAGCTCGACAAGATCTACATTTCGGATGACAGCTGTCAAACTTCAAAGTGATTTATCTCGGTTATTTTCGATTGAAGAACACTGCTGTCTTCAGAAAAGTGATAGAGCTTGACAAGATCTACATTTCGGATGACAGCTGTCAAATTTCAAAGTAATTTATCTCGGTTATTATCGATTGTAGAACACTGCTGTCTGCACAAAAGTGATAGAGCTCGACAAGATATACATTTCGGATGACAGCTGTCAAACTTCAAAGTGATTTATCTCGGTTATTATCGATTGCAGACCACCGTTGTCTTCACAAAAGTGATAGAGCTCGACAAGATCTACATTTCGGATGACAGCTGTCAAACTTCAAAGTGATTTATCTCGGTTATTATCGTATGTAGAGCACTGCTGTCTTCACAAAAGTGATAGAGCTCAACAAGATCTACATTTCGGATGACAGCTGTCAAACTTCAAAGTGATTTATCTCGGTTATTTTCGATTGTAGAACACTGCTGTCTTTACAAAAGTGATAGAGCTCGACAAGATCTGCATTTCGGATGACAGCTGACAAACTTCAAAGTGATTTGTCTCGGTTATTATCGATTGCAGACCACCGTTGTCTTCACAAAAGTGATAGAGCTCGACAAGATCTACATTTCGGATGACAGCTGTCAAACTTCAAAGTGATTATCTCGGTTATTTTCGATTGAAGAACACTGCTGTCTTCAGAAAAGTGATAAAGCTTGACAAGATCTACATTTCGGATGACAGCTGTCAAATTTCAAAGTAATTTATCTCGGTTATTATCGATTGTAGAACACTGCTGTCTGCACAAAAGTGATAGAGCTCGACAAGATCTACATTTCGGATGACAGCTGTCAAACTTCAAAGTGATTTATCTCGGTTATTATCGATTGCAGACCACCGTTGTCTTCACAAAAGTGATAGAGCTCGACAAGATCTACATTTTGGATGACAGCTGTCAAACTTCAAAGTGATTTATCTCGGTTATTATCAATTGTAGAACACTGCTGTCTTAACAAAAGTTATAGAGCTCGACAAGATCTACATTTCAGATAACAGCTGTCAAACTTCAAAATTATTTATGTTCTATCACTTTTGTAAAGACAGCAATGGTCTATAACCGATAGTAACCGAGATAAATCACTTTGAAATTTGACAGTTGTCATCCGAAATGTAGATCTTGTCGAGCTCTATCACTTTTGTGAAGACAGCAGTGTTCTACAATCGATAATAACCGAGATAAATCACTTTGAAATTTGACAGCTGTCATCCGAAATGTAGATCTTGTCAAGCTCTATCACTTTTGTGAAGACAGCAGTGTTCTACAATCGATAATAACCGAGATAAATCACTTTGAAATTTGACAGCTGTCATCCGAAATGTAGATCTTGTCAAGCTCTATCTTTTTTGTGAAGACAGCAGTGTTCTACAATCGAAAATAACCGAGATAAATCACTTTGAAGTTTGACAGCTGTCATCCGAAATGTAGATCTTGTCGAGCTCTATCACTTTTGTGAAGACAGCAGTGTCCTACAATCGATAATAACCGAAATAAATCACTTTGAAGTTTGACAGCTGTCATCCGAAATGTAGATCTTGTCGAGCTCTATCACTTTTGTGAAGACAGCAGTGTTCTACAATCGAAAATAACCGAGATAAATCATTTTGAAATTTAACAGCTGTCATCCGAAATGTAGATCTTGTCGAGCTCTATCACTTTTGTGAAGACAGCAGTGTCCTACAATCGATAATAACCGAAATAAATCACTTTGAAGTTTGACAGCTGTCATCCGAAATGTAGATCTTGTCGAGCTCTATCACTTTTGTGAAGACAGCAGTGTTCTACAATCGAAAATAACCGAGATAAATCATTTTGAAATTTGACAGCTGTCATCCGAAATGTAGATCTTGTCGAGCTCTATCTTTTTTGTGAAGACAGCAGTGTTCTACAATCGAAAATAACCGAGATAAATCACTTTGAAGTTTGACAGCTGTCATCCGAAATGTAGATCTTGTCGAGCTCTATCACTTTTGTGAAGACAGCAGTGTCCTACAATCGATAATAACCGAAATAAATCACTTTGAAGTTTGACAGCTGTCATCCGAAATGTAGATCTTGTCGAGCTCTATCACTTTTGTGAAGACAGCAGTGTTCTACAATCGAAAATAACCGAGATAAATCATTTTGAAATTTGACAGCTGTCATCCGAAATGTAGATCTTGTCGAGCTCTATCACTTTTGTGAAGACAGCAGTGTCCTACAATCGATAATAACCGAAATAAATCACTTTGAAGTTTGACAGCTGTCATCCGAAATGTAGAACTTGTCGAGCTCTATCACTTTTGTGAAGACAGCAGTGTTCTACAATCGAAAATAACCGAGATAAATCATTTTGAAATTTGACAGCTGTCATCCGAAATGTAGATCTTGTCGAGCTCTATCACTTTTGTGAAGACAGCAGTGTTCTACAATCGATAATAACCGAGATAAATCACTTTTTGACAGCTGTCATCCGAAATGTAGATCTTGTCAAACTCTATCACTTTTGTGAAGACAGCAGTGTTCTACAATCGATAATAACCGAAATAAATCACTTTGAAGTTTGACAGCTGTCATCCGAAATGTAGATCTTGTCGAGCTCTATCACTTTTGTGAAGACAGCAGTGTTCTACAATCGAAAATAACCGAGATAAAACATTTTGAAGTTTGACAGCTGTCATCCGAAATGTAGATCTTGTCGAGCTCTATTACTTTTGTGAAGACAGCAATGCTCTACAATCGATAATAACCGAGATAAATCACTTTGAAGTTTGACAGCTGTCATCCGAAATGTAGATCTTGTCGAGTTCTATCACTTTTGTGAAGACAACGGTGGTCTGCAATCGATAATAACCGAGATAAATCACTTTGAAGTTTGACAGCTGTCATCCGAAATGTAGATCTTGTCGAGCTCTATCACTTTTGTGAAAACAGCAGTGTTCTACAATCGATAATAACCGAGATAAATCACTTTGAAATTTGACAGCTGTCACTTTGACAGCTGTTACTGTGACACCTGTAATACCGCTAGTTCTACTATTAGAACTAATGGTAAAACTTACGGGAACGACCCGACTGGATGGGGTGACGTCATTTAATTACCGAGTTCCTATGGTCACCTTCCAGCTTCATCATCAGACCCTGGTTACCGTCTAGTACCTAAGTACTCGTCATGATAAATCAGATGAGTCCATATTCGATAGAGATATGTAGTTTCATTACTGAGTTCCTAAATCCACCTTCCAGCTCCATCATCAGACCCTGGTTACCATCTAGCACCAAAGTGCTCGTCAAGGCCAAGCTAGCGAGCCCATACTCGATGAGGTTATGTCATTTAATCACTGAGTTCCTATGGCTCCATCACCAGACCCTGACCAGAAAATCAGACAAGTCCATACTCGATGGAGCTATGTCGTTTTATTACTGAGTTTCTAAATCCACCTTCCAGCTCCATTATCAGGTCCTGGTTACCATCTAGCACCAAAGTGCTTGTCAAGACAAAACAAACGCGCCGAGACTCGATGGGGTTGCGTCATTTATTTTCTGAGTTCATCAGATCAGAGCCTGACAACCATCTAAAAATAAATTGTTCGCCAACACTAATCAAACGAGATAAAACTCAGTGGGGTTATGTCATGTCAATACCGAGGTCATATAACTCTGCCTGCTCCATCATCTGACCCTGGTTACCATTGAAAAACAAACTACTCGTCAAGACGATTCAAAAAAGGTCAAACTCTACGATGCTCTACGATGGTCTCTCTGAGGTTGTGTAATTTCATTGTGAAGTTCCTTTGACCTCCATCCAGCTTCATCATCAGCTCAGCACTATATCATCATAATTTGGCATTGTCACGCGATTTACACATGTATGCAAAATTTCAGCTCAGTCGGTAAGCGGACATCAGGACAGGTGAAGAAATTTCAATAATAGCTTGTAAAGAAAACAACTTGTTTTTTGTACTTTTGATTATATGCTAAAAAATGACTTCACGCGAAGCGGCAACGTCGCGTCGCGCCAACACAGCGATATAGCGCCGCTCTATTCTTGCATTGCACAGTCTGACAACGTCGTTTTTAGCATTCAAAATCTACGTCAACTATTATGACGTGCTAGTAAAACTTGCACTACTACAAATGTAAAATTAGCCGAATTTTTGGATTGAAATAATGTATTTCTCGGCTATAAAATGATCATATTATTGAAATCGCCAATGTAAAAGCCAAGATTAGGTCTATCTTAAGTAATAATAAGTTGAAAATCATAGCAGGTTACGAAAGAAGGTCAAGTGAAATTTGTATGGAGGCACTCCGCCTTAAGTAAGTAATTATTTCAAGCGGTTACACCTATTAAATGTATTTCTTTGACTTGTTTGCGCAGTTCAATAAATTACTAATATTGTATTCTAGAACATACAAGTATATTACCATAGTAATTTGATAAGGACAAACAATGTCGAAATATATTATATGACAATACATTTACCGGCATTAATCTGCTTAAATTTCGTATTGCTTAAGCAAGGTGGGGTAGCTAGAGTTTGAGCAAAAAGAGAAGCGACGTAGGTGAGGTCGCCTGTGTGCTATTTTACTAATTTAGGTACGTAAACAACACTGCTCTGTCATTGCTAGTGAAACTAAAAGTGTTTGATACTTGGTAGACACCAATTCCGTTTCCATCGGTACTAACGTCTACCAAGTAGTTGGAACCATGGCTACTGGTTAAAATCTTATTATAATTCACCGTAATGCCACGACACGGTTCTATTTTTGCACAAACTCTACCAATGGAGTTGTCTTCCAAACCGATGAGCAGAAATGTATCAATCGATGGGAACAGACAAAAAACAAATTCTAAAAATCATGTTGCCAACGAAATAATGAAACCGTAATTCAATTTCAGTGTATTTTTTTTTATTTTCTTAGGTATCGTAAAGAGATTTTATTTTGTATAACCGAATTAAACCTCCTTGCATTGCACGGAAACGAGCATTGTAAGGAGAGTTTATTTGATTTTATAGAATACTATCTTTTGTCCGCGGCTCCGCCGGCATGGTATTTAGTGCTATCATACAGGAACCTTTTATTTTTTCGGGAAAACTAAACTACACTATTTATAAAAAATAATACCCAATATAAATCAGGAGTACTTATTTATTCAAGTCCATCAACATTACGGTCGTCAGTTCTTCGCGCTATGTACCCTGCCTACTTCCATTTTAACTTAATAAATCCACTGGATTATGTCGGTAACTGGTTCTTCTATAGAGTACGTTTCATCTACAGTAATAATATTTAACACACGTAAATCTTAATTAAGTACTAAGTGCCTTTATTAACTATACAATAATATACAATACTACTTTATATGCTAAAACTACCTACACTACTACTGCATAGAAAGCAATTGGATTATCCATAGACCCTTGAAGGTCTAAAGATTATCCAAATGCTCAAGCTCACTGGCAGTTGGCAGCGTGCCCAGCATGCTGGCAGCATTGCCACGATAAAAGGCAATGCCTAAACATTGAGCCAAATAAACACCAGTATTTTGGTCACGCGTCGCATCCACCAGAAGCTCAGAAAGATTTTGAAAACAAGATGAGCTCCCGGCCCCCACGGACCCAAAGTCTCAACTCCAAATGGCTCTAATATGTATATGTAAGAACTACCGAGGTTACCATATTTGCGCCCCTTGTACTGCTCTGCCGAATCGGCCGCCGCTCCAGGCCTACTCTGAGTCTCGGAAAGATGTGACGGTGCCAAAGTATTTACGCAACTTGCGTCCCATACTAAGAGACACCGTCCACACTTCCATGGGACCAGCGTTATGCCGTCAGGCCTTTTGCCATCTCCACGCGCGAGCCCACTCGGTTCGAGTTGTAATGTTACAAACGGGGAAGCCGTTTGCAGCACCACAAGTTAAGAGAGGATTAGAGAGAAACCTGTAATGTGGCAAGCGGGGGAGCCGGTTGCAGCACCACAGGTTAAGAGTATCAGAGTAAGAACCGGTAATGTTGCAAGCGGGGAAGCCGGTTGCAACACCACAAGTTACGAGACTTCAGAGAACCTACCCCAAGGGTCCTGCCTAGTGGTTAGGATTCCTAACGGTTTGAAGAAAGGAGATTAATATAGAAAACTAACCATACTGTTTACACTTTTATTCATTACACCATATAAATAACACTGCACTTATAATCTATATGTTTTTCTTGAAGCGAATAGAGAGAGAATTTTGAAGAGTCCGTGGAATGTTAGCCTAACAGGGGAGGGGTAGCACACAAAGAAAACACACTGGAGGCCGGCCGAGGTTGGAGCGTAGACAAGCTGGACCCGCCGATAGACGTAGCGCCAGCAGGGCGCTGGAGATAGAAGCGCCTGTAGCGCCAGCTGTGCGTTAGCGTGTATACGCCCGTGATGTTGTGGCGCTTGAGGTGGAGGCGCTTGTGCGCTAGCTGGGCACTAGCGTGAAGACGCCCGTGGTGTTGTTCTGGCGCTTGAGGTGGAAGCGCCTGTAGCGCTAGCTCGGTACTCCAAGGTAAGTGGCAAGGTCAGTGGCCCCAAAAGATGAGGACCTCCTGTAACAAGGTCAAAGAGACCGAAGCCTCGCGAAGAAAAATTACCAGACGCTCATGCTGTCTTCTCTGCAGGACCCGTCACCACGTTCAAAGATCACACGTTAACATGAACTAACACCACAATATATACTTTCATAAAAATACCTCAAGACATGCACCATCTTTCGTGTCTCCTTGATGACTTCCCTCACAAGACTGCCCGAATTTTTAGAACAAGGATCGCTGATCCTGTCAAAAGGACTTTTATAAATTTTCATACTTAGAATTGTTAGTTGGCAGTGTTATCGTTGAAAGAATTTGAATGTAGAGAAGCTAACAAAAAGGTTAGTTTCTCTACATTTCTTGCCACATCACAGGTTCCTCTCTAATCCTCTCTTAACTTGTGGTGCTGCAAACGGCTTCCCCGTTTGTAACATTACAGAGTACGGCTGCGATATTGGCTGTGACAAAAACCCTGCGTATGACATCGTTAAGGCTGGCTTGGCGGCCAATCCGACCAGCGCTTCTTAAGCAAAAGAGACCATGGTGACCGAGCTGGTCAACTGCAGTACCACACTGATAGCGATGATGTACTAAGTTACTTCATAATTTTAATATAGATGCGTGAATTGAATAGCAACAATAAGGTAGGTGACGCAGAAGCTGAGCACCAGCCCGAGCAGGCTCGCGTCGAGCGGGACCACCTTGTACACCGAGAACTTGAGCGGCCGGGCTTCCACGTAGCGGATGAAGCTGTTGATTTTGCAACGTTTTGATTCATCTGTAAAATCAGAATTAATTGCCTCAAATCCTCATTCTCATGCCTTTTTTAAGTAAGTAAATACAATATAATTTATGTCAACATCAAAAAATACATAGGCACAAAAAGTACACGGGCAATTCTCGCAAATGGGTATACTCCCAACGGCCGCCACTAAAACGGTGGACGTTAGCACCAGTTAGTATTTTTAGTGCCAATGTCCGCCAGTGGCGGTCGTTGGGCTATTAAAACTGCCACCAGTGGTGGTCGTTAGCACTGAGTATTATATTATTTGCCGCGACTAACTACTGAATCACAGTCAGGGCTCTGGAGTTTGATGGTCGGTGGGATCCCCATAATATAGTTGAAAATACCACAGTACCCATATAGAAATCTTTTCTACTATCACAGTTTAAATTAAATTTCAAATCAAATAAATAACATGCGAAATCCCATTATAAACAACTTTACCACAAAAGGCTTAAACACGTCTTAAACAGTGCTTATCGACGGAAAATATATATATCTATTATATAAAAGGCTTCCCTGAGTGACTGACTGACAGACAGCCTACAGCCCAAACCGCTTAAGATATGAGCTTGAAATTTGGGATATAGGTACATTGAACGACGTAATGGAGCACTAAGGACGAAAATTTTGAACTTTCGACCTTTAAAGGGGTAAAACGGGCCCTTTTCGTTTGTATGTAACTTTTTATTCCCTGTACCGATTGACTTAAAACTTTGTATACATGTTTTTCAAACAAAATAAAAGTTACGTTTTTTCCTGTTTTTCCGAATTTTCATCATCTAAGGGGTCAAATAAGGTCCCAAAGTTGGTGAAAAAAGCGTCAATTACATCGAACCAGCTGAACGGTTATGGTTGAAAATTGGTATGAAGGAGGCACACAGCATGTTTTAATACAGAAACTAATAAAATCCAGGAAAATCTATAAGGTTCCTTAGGGATACGCAAAATTAATAAGTTTAGGCTACAGCCCAAACCGCTGTAGATACGAGCTTGAAATTTGGAATATACGTACATCGTACGACATAATGAAGCACTAAGGATGAAAAACGTACCCAACTCTAACTTACGGGGTAAAACTGGCCCTTTTTGTTTGAATGTAACTTCTTATTCCCTGTACCGATTGACATGAAACTTTGTAAAGATGCTTTTGAGACTAAATAAAAAATATGGCTGTACCTGTTTTCTAAATTTTCCTTAAAAAATCCTTAGGGGTCAGATACGTCCCAAAACTTCAATGCGCTTTTTTAAATAATGTAGTATCTAGGATTATGATAATGATAGTTTATCTTTAAATGGGGCAAAATGGGTCCCCAAAAGTTTACGATTTTTTTTATTTTGTGAGCCAATAGTCTTAAGCTTAGCGCACATATGGATCAATATAGGTATTTTATTATGGGATCAACCCTGACAAGCGAAAATTACCTACATTTTCCATACCATATTTCATCGACCCGCGACAAAATGTCGCGGGTCGATGAAATTTTTGTGTTGAACAGCTGATTTTATTCACGTGCTTTTGGGGTTGGTACCATTGTAAAAATTAATCAAATTATGAGTATAATAGCATCCTAGAATATGCCTGACTAGAATTACGACTTGTGTGCTATTTTTTCATTTGCCTGGAAAATTAAATTTCTAATGACTTAATGAAACATGTCGAATACCTGTACCGGCCTTAATTAATAGTGCACTACTGAAAATAGGTACTACGGATAGCACTACGGATAATAGAAACAGGTGGGTCTTAAGATGAACATGGACAAGACGAAAGTCATGTGTAATTCCCATGTTTTACCTACCCCGATTTCTGTTGGAAACTCGGTTCTTGAAGTCGTTGACTGGTACGTCTACCTAGGACAAGTAGTCCAGTTAGGTAGGTCCGACTTCAACAAAGAGGCCAATCGACGAATTCAACTCGGCTGGGCAGCGTTCGGAAAAGTGCGTAGTGTCTTCTCGTCCGACATACCTCAGTGCCTCAAGTCGAAAGTTTTCGACCAGTGTGTGTTGCCAGTGATGACTTATGGCACAGAAACGTGGTCTCTCACTATGGGCCTTATTAGTAAGCTCCAAGTAGCCCAACGAGCTATGGAGAGGGCTATGCTTGGAGTCTCTCTGCGAGATCGAATCATTAATGAGGAGATCCGTAGAAGAACCAAAGTTACCGACATAGCCCAACGGATTGGCAAGTTGAAATGGCAATGGCCAGGGCACATAGCGCTGAGGGCTGATGACCGTTGGGGTCGAAAAGTTCTCGAGTGGAGACCATGTACCGGCAAGCGCAGCGTAGGACGTCCACCCACAAGGTGGACGGATGACTTCATTAAGACCGCAGGATCGCGCTGGATACAAGCCGCTTCCAACCGGTCTTATTGGACATCCATAGGGAAGGCCTATGTCCAGCAGTGGACGTCCTGCGGCTGATAGATGACTGAAAATAGGCCTGTCCGCGAAGGGTAATTGGGCCATATCCATCACGCCGGCCAAGCATGGGTTGCTGAATTCATATACGACATTGATTTTTTCTACGTACGTAAAGGTTGCCTCAATGTTTTCCAGCAAAGAAAAGTGAAATTTCTTACATAGTTACTCATACAATTATTATTATTGGCTCCCTCGGTGGCTCAGTGGTTGACTCTGACTCCTGGGTCAAAGAGGCGTGGGTTTGATTCCCAGGGCAAATATTTATGTGATGTTCATATGTGTTTGCTCTGTGTCTGAGTGTTATTAATGTATTTTTATTTATTTATTTAACACTTTATTGCACACTTTTTGTACAAAAGGAGGACTTAACGCTAAACAGCATTATCTGCCAGTCAACCTACATGTATAAATAAATAAATAAATATATCTTTATTGTACACAGAAACACAGTACAGAAACTATACAATATGCTGTACAATGGCGGCCTTATCGCCTTTGGCGATTTCTACCAGGCAACCTTTGGATGGACTGGAATTATTCTAAAAATAGGAGTATGGTCGGTGGTGTATACAATACAGCAGCGCGAGTACCGTTCTTATACGATCGTTAATTTGACATTTAAATCGATAAAATTCGCTAAAACTCATAGAAAATACCGATTTTTAGCGAATTTTATTGATTTAAATGTCAAATTAACGATCGTATAAGAACGGTACTCGCGCTGCAGTACATACATTGAAATACATGTATATGTAGTATATCAGTCTCTGCCAGCCAAATCACAAACTTTGCTTAGTTTGGGATCAGAGACCGTGTGTGAGATGTCCTCCAATATTTATTTTATATATTTATTTATTATTGAGTTAATTTCAGAAATTCGGCAATTTATCATCCAAAAATTCACGTATGTACTCTGTAATAAGCTTTAGATACAAGTAAATTAAATAACCAAATACTGAGACGATTCAGGCTAAACCGTAGGCATTATTTTGCAAGTAATACAATAATAGGCTCAGTTATGAAGACGCCATAGTAAATATAATAACAACATAAAAAGTGTTCTCTCTATCGAATGCTTAAAGTGAAAATGAAACTGATATAATTATGATAATTAGCTATTATAATTACGATGGCGCCTTCATAATCGAGCCTAATGCGGGCTTAACCACGAGCTACTATTATTTTAAGTAAGTTCCAAGAAAACGCGGGCCTAACTGTGGGTTTTTTATCATTTTAAGCAGTTACGTAAATAACGCGGGCCAGACCGTGGGCTATTATCATTACAAGCAATACAAAAACGAAGGCTAACGGCATGCTATTATAATTTTAAGGATTTATTAAGACAACACGGGCCAGACCGCGAACTATTACATATTATTATAAGCAAATGCCAAGATAACGTGGGTTGAACCGCGCGCTGTTATTTTAATTAAGTAAGTATTAAAACAACGTGGGCCAAACTGTGGGTTATTATCTTTGTAAGTACCTAATTATTAACAAAACGCGAGCTAAACCGCGGGCTTTTATCATTTTGAGCAAGTACTAAGACAATACGGGCCAGACCATGGGCTATTATCATTGTAAGTAATACGACAATGCAGGCCAAACGGCGAGCTTTTATAATTTTAAGCAAGTATTAAGATATCGCAGTCCATGCTGCGTGCTATAAATAACCATCTTAAGCAAGTACTAACAATACGCCGGCCAAACCGTGATCTATTATCATTATAGGCAAATACTGTTACAATTTTGACCAAACCGTGGGCATTATCCTTGCAAGTAATTTTAAGCAAGTATTACGACAACGCGGGCCAAATTGCGCACTATTAGATATTATTATAAGCATGTAAAAAGACAACGTAGATCAAACCGCGGGCTCTTTTCATTTTAAGTAAGTACCTATGTACTAAGACAACGCGGGCGAAGCCGCGGGTTTTAAGCTAGTTATATTATATAGACGGTAAATGTCTATTAGAAACAATTGTTTACAATTAAAGCTATTTATATACGTAAAGCATAAATTTAAAAACAATACATAACCTCTGTCTCACTTTGTTTCGGTGATATCAATCATGTTTTATTAGAAACTTACACTAACCCATTACAAAAGATTTCAAGCTAAATGTTTAGTAGTAGTCATACTCGTACATATCGGTATTTTTCTAATAAAAGCAACTGAGGTTAATAGCTAGCCGCTTGCTCTTGTTTTGTGGTGCTTGAATTGCAATTGCTTTGTTTTTGGCTTCAAAACACATGCCGCCTCTACGTTATAATGATCTTACCTTAAAAACTTTATCTACAATAATGCAGTGTGAATTTGTGGGCTGTTACATGCATAAAGTAAGCCGGTACACCCAAATGCGAGGGAAACGAACACTACGACTAACTATAAAGTAATTATAGAATCAGTATAGAATCATATTGGGATTATTGCAGTTTTATTTTTCCAAAATATGGGTGTAATACAGTGCGACATAAGACTTTAAAATAAATAGGGTCGCAACCATCGCTTTGTCAGCATATTTTGCATTCTTTTTTGCATAATGATACGGTTTTCCTGTTCACAATCCACAAAATAAAACAAAACGAGAAAAATGCTAGGAAGTTAACAACGATTGACAGCTCAGGTTGTGGTTCCAGCAAAAGTGATAATTTAGTTCCCAAATAATTCATTTCATCTCTTTTGTGTTGCACTGATGATATTAGAAAAATATTATAGCCTTATTATTATATAAATATAAGGTTTAAATTATAATATAATAGCTATAGCAATTGTATATTTAATATAGTAAGGTTATAATAACAAACAATTGAAAATAAAATATCTAATATATAATTAAGTCCGAACGACCACCACTGGCGGACATTGGCACTGGTGCTAACGTCTACCACTAGGAGACGTTTTAATGGCGGCCGTTGGGAGTATACCCGCAAATGTCCTAAGTTGAAAGTAGCTTTTGAAAGTACCTAAGCTATTGTAAATAGTGATATAATCAGACCAATAATGGATTTTAATTGGACAAATGCGAATATTATAATATAAATATTTACAAAATATTAATATCATTATTATGGAAATACCTTCCTCAAACAACTGTTTTTCGTATAATGCTATTTTGAGAGTTTCAACTTGAGCGGTTAGCAGAGAAGCGCATAAGGCGGGTCCTACTGTGTGGACCAGCAAGAGAAGCATCGTCACATTTTCCGGTGTAAGTGCCAGCTGCCAAATCTGAAAAAGAAAATTAAGAAAACTATAACCAACAACGGATAATATATTTTTAATCCTATTTTAAAATTTGTTAATCAAACTCTTTCTTTTGGAAACTTACGTAACACTCAACAATCTGTCCATCAGACATCCGCTGCTGGACGTAAGCCTAAGCGCAGCATAGGATATCCATCAACAAGGTGGACACTGGTGACGATCTGATTTGTAGGTAATTAATTAGTATACAATTATTTAAAATCTGTCTAGATTCTGATATGGCTGAGCTAAACGGCCCAAAAAATATTATCTATAATTAGACCTTTTTGGGCATTTTGACAGCTTACAGTAACACCCTTTTTCCAAAACACGTTTCAACTTTAGTACTGGACTTAATACCGAACTAAAACCATGAACTAACTAAAACGTTGTTATAAAACGAAGTTACTGATTAACTATGGTACTAAAGATAAACATATGAGAGCCCTAGTTTAACCATGGATTAACTTCTGTACTAAGAGAATTTTGGCTTAGAATTTGATTTAAGTTATTGTATTCGGCACTTTTATTATAAATTAAAATTTAGATATAGAAGAAAAATGAATTTGTATGTAATGAATGGCCTGGAAAACAAAAATGTAGTACCAGGGACAGATGGTAAGGTACAGAAGGTCAAGGTGAAAACCAAGACGGGATACCTTTTTGAGATCTGTCACGCGCGTCGCAAGGATACCTATTGCAAATGAGTGATGCCGTCACATCACTAAGGTGGGAGAATGTTAGAGATCGACGCGCGCGCATTGGTTTTAACTGACTTAATAAAAAGTGCAGTGATTTTTCTTAGTTTATTTTTGTCACAGGTAACAGGCGAGGTGCGCTTGGAGACCAATTTGCAAGCCACAGGTGGGAGTACATCAGTCGTGGCTGCGCTTCTCCACGCACATAACGCGCGTTGCCTGTACAATATTTTTTATTCCACTGTAACTTAACGATCACGAATAAAGCCCCAGTTTAGTGTTTTCGATATTTTTACGTTTTATTCCGACGTAGTCATCATCCCAGCTGCTACATAGTGTTGAGTTCACTTCCGTCATGAAAAGGGATGACATACTAGTCTCTCTAAGAAAGTTTAACAAGGGAAAGAAGTCTGAAGATCGATTGAACACCTCTCATCTAAAAATTCAAGGACCCAAAAAACCCATCTATTTATCTGAGCTTCTTACCGCAAAAGCAAAGTCGCTTCTCTACTTGGCGCGTGACTTTTCAAAAACAGAAGGATACAACTATTGTTGGCCATCAAATGGAGTAATATACTTACGCAAAAATGATAAAGCGGCCCTAATACGAGTAAATAGCGAGTTAGACGTGAACAAGCTTCGTCAGCCTAAATGACTAGATGTTTATATCGTACCAGCTGTAGAAAAAACTCGTATTAATCATGCTTTATTAATTTTAATTATGTATTGTATTTTTGGATATATTGATGTGATTTTAAAAGCTAAGCTGAGTAAAAATAACGCTTCAAATACCTCAACATTAGTCCTGACGCTAAATCTTGCAAATTGTTTTTTATGTGTTTCTGTATTTAATTTTATCTCCACTTTGATCTATCAAATTAATATCTACCACAATATTAATGTAAAGTTTTGTCTCACGGTATTTACATCATTGGTCACACCACATGCTCTACTCTTACACACCAATTTCACCCTAAACTTATACATTAACATCATATTTCAATTGCGCCAACATTATATAAGTAATTATTATTTTTGTAGTACAACACTTCTTCGACAATTAATCGAATATATGATAAGTGAGTCACATATTCGTATTGTTATTTGTAGCTGCTTCTTTACTGTTATTACTGACATGATATCCCAGGCGGAAATCAAGGCATCTATTTACCTTTGTCTATTGCCGATTAACAAATTAGATTATGGATAGCGCAATCAACGAAATTAATTATAATTTAGATAAAATTATCACATCTACACCTATTATCTGTGAGCCGGAAGAATGTATCTCAGAAATAACCCATAAACTCAGTTTTAACATAATCAGTCAGAACATTAGAAGTATTTCATGCAATTTTGATAGCTTTACTACATTATTACAGAGAGTGGCTGTACTGCCAGACGTGATAATACTCAGTGAATGCTGGCTGTCTCGTAACAAATTTCTTCCTCACATCGATGACTACAATTGCACCGCGTCGACGCGGCTCTACAATCAGAACGATGGGCTGGTTATCTACACAAAAAGTCATCTTAATTTCAATGTTTACGAACCAGATTTTTCGGACAGCAATTGTATTATTATTACAACAAATAAATCTATTGCTATCATAGCAATATATCGGCCCCCTGAATTTAAAAACATCAATAACTTTATAAATTCCTTAGACAGCGTTCTTTCATCTCTAGCTAATTTTAAGACTGTGATTTTGATCGGTGATACGAATATAAATTTAATTAGGGACCCACTAGACAATCAGGCAAACAAATACTTAAATATGTTGGCTTCGCATGGTCTTCTGCCTGCTCACACATTTCCAACATGCGGGAACAGTTGCCTAGATCAGGTTCTACTGAAAACAAAGATCCCATCTAAAACTTTAGTAATTAAAAACAGTGTTACTGATCACTATACGCTACTTTTTTCACTCGAGACTAAAAACACTACTATTCCATCTAGATTTATAAATAAAATCAACTACTCGAATATTAATGAACAATTACAAACTATTAACTTTCTCCCGGTCCTTGAAGCTGACGACTGCGACGTCGCAGCTAATTTTCTAGTCAATACAGTGTCTCATGTCATAATCTCCAATACAACTCTAATAAAAATATCTCGACGTAGAGCCCCCATAAAGCCGTGGGTTACGCCTGGCTTGCTTCGCTGCATGAAAAACAGAGATAACCTGCACAGCAAATACAGGAGTGATCCAAATAATGACCTTGCAAAAATCACTTACAAGAGATATCGCAACTTTCTTACGCAGCTACTTCGTGACATTAAGTGGCAGTACGAACGTTCAGAAATAGAGAACGCAAAAAATGCCAAGGACATGTGGAAGGCTATTAATAAGATAGGGAACATCAAACAAAACCAAACAAAATCTAACAACCTGGTTTCCATCGCTCCGACCCCCAAGGAAGCTGCAAATAAGGTCAACGAGTATTTTGCGGGAGTAGGTGAATCCCTAGCTAAGAAAATTGAATATTTTCTACATTCAGCCCAATTCTCTTCTTTTTCAACGGTAACAACACTAAATCAACCTATTAACTCCTTTTTTATGGTAGAAACAGACTTTACTGAGGTTGTCTCTATAATAGACTCTCTGAAGAACAGTAACACGGCGGGTGTAGACCATATTTCTTCTCGCATTGTTAAGGAAAATAAAATGGTTTTTGCAGGACTACTCACTCACATCTGCAATTTGGCTCTTAACTCTGGACGTTTTCCTAAAGCTTTTAAAACGTCAATTGTTACACCAATCCACAAAAGTGGCCCCAAAGATATAGTTAGCAATTATCGTCCCATTTCAATTTTGCCAACATTTTCGAAAATACTTGAACGAATCATGAATACTAGACTAGTCAAATACCTTGAAGATCACAACTTCTTATCACAGCAACAATTTGGTTTTCGTAAAAATAGGTCAACGTCGGAGGCGGTCTGTGAACTTACCAATCATGTGGCTGAGATAATGGATGCGGGGGATAAGTGTCTCGCAATATTCCTGGATATTGCGAAGGCATTCGATACAGTTTCTGTACTTCTACTGTTGAATCAGTTGGAGGAGTTTGGTGTTCGCGGGCTCCAACTGGACCTTTTCGCTGACTGTCTAACGGATAGAAACCAGTGCGTCAAGCTAGATGACACCATTAGCGACCCAAAAACCATAAATTACGGTGTTCCCCAAGGTAGCATAGTAGGCCCAACTCTTTTCCTCTGCTACATAAATAAGCTCTGCAATTTAATTTTAGAGAACGGTAGAGTTGTCACTTTTGCTGATGACACGGCGCTCCTCTTTCGTGGAAAAACCTGGGAGGAGGCTTACAATCACGCTCAAAACGGTTTCGATAGGGTTGTCGACTGGTTAAATAAAAATTTACTAAGCCTCAATATCGAAAAAACTAAAATAATACCCTTTTCAATTTTAAAGAGCACACAACCGCCTCTCTCTCGAAACTTAAATGTATTCGCTCACGCGAGTCTCGATAATACCCAGTGTCGGGCAAATGAATGCACATGTATACCTCTAGAAAGAGTTAATACAATTCGCTATCTTGGGGTCATTATCGATAGTCAACTTAACTTCGCAAGCCACATAAAAACATTAGCAGGTAGAGTCAGAAAGCTGATCGCGGTATTTAGGAACATAAGGCACGTTGCTGACAAATATATCCTAAAAACGACGTATTATGCACTTTGCCAGTCTTTGATAATGTACTGTGTCGAAGCGTGGCGCGTGGGGCGGTGCTGCTAAAACACATTTGTCAGCTTTGGAAAAAGCCCAAAGAGCAATATTAAAAGTTAGCAACTTTCTCCCCTTCTGATACCCAACCTTAGACCTTTATCGGGAAACGGGCGTGCTTACAGTCAGACAACTCTTTCTATTGAGGATTATTTTAAAACAGCATAAGTTGTGTCCACAAACCTTAGTAACTAAAACTCTCACCAAACGTCGTACCGATAAGGTGTTCAAAATTCCTAGCTCCAGAACGTATTTCAAACAAAGATTATTTTCCTTACTTGGGGGTTACATCTATAACAAACTATCGGAACAAGTGGAACTAAGAAAGCTAAATAAATTTTCTCTGAAAAAAACTGTTTCAGACATACTACAGAAACTATCATACCAAGAAACTGAGAGCCTGCTCTCAGTTCTAAGATAACTCATCCACACACTTCACTCACTACATACTTTATACCGGAGACTCTACATTTTATTTTGAGGCATTTATATTAAAATTAATTATATTTTATTACATTTTAATTGAAATTTTTGACCAAATATACCATTGTAATCAATAAGAATTAAACATTATTACTTTTTCAATTTATTGACAAATATTTGAATATGCTGTGTACTATTAAATTAACCAATATTATATTGAAATTACTTGAATAAGCACTAATTTATAAACATTATTCTATTTTAATAAGTCTTGTTAAGGGAGCACAGATCTCCAAAATACAAGCTATGCTTAGTTTGGAGATCTGAAGCCCATTGTCATATGTTATTAATTTAATGAGTCAATAAATGAATTTTGAATTTGAATTTTGAATAGTGATTAAGCACAATGTATCAAAAAAAAGTATAGTTACCGGTAAGTTATCATTTTTTATACTCCATATAGCGTGATATATTGAAGTCATCATCGTGGGTATATTGAATATAACAGCCGTCAAATACTACAAGAAAAAAGTATTCATTACATTATTTCTATTAATAATTGTTACCTATCTGAACTTAAAAATATGTGATTTATATCACATATTTTTCCTTTTATTTTGAAGGAAAGATTACAAAAATATATATTTTATACAGTGTATATTCACAAAGAGATTTAGTGAAAATATGTTAAAAATTTATGTACAATTTTCCGAACGCTGCCCAACCGAGATGGATTCGGCAATTGGCCTCTTTCTTGAAGTCGGACCTACTTAACTGTCTACTTGTCCAGTTTCCTTCAGAACCAACCAAAAAAGAAGTTCTCAACACATATTAGGGTAAATATAACATGGGCATTGCACATAATATTTGTCTTGTCCATGTTCATTTTTAGACCCACCTGTTGAGAAACCCGATTGAGGCCTTCAAGCATCGTGCTGAGCTCTTCTATCGACTTAGACATGACTACGATATCGTCGGCAAACCGAAGGTGAGTGATGTATTCGCCATTAATAGTGATGCCGAATCCTTTCCATTCCAGGAGCTTGAAAGTGTTCTCCAAAGTGGCAAAAAATAGTTTCGGAGATATTACGTCTCCCTGTCTTAAGCCTCTTTATAAAGGGATCGCCTTGAAGCTCTCTTCCTGTACTCGGATCTACATAGTGGCGTTATTTTTCAAACACTTCAACACTTCGATTTATGTACCGACAGTCAATCCGGCAACGCTGGAGATACTCAAGCACCGCCCAAGTCTCGGCCGAATCAAAGGCTTTCTCATAGTCTACAAATGCCAAGCAAAGTGTCAAGTTACACTCTTCGGTCTTCTATGTAACTTGCCGCAGGGTATGGATGTGGTTCATGGTGCTAAAGCCTTATCGGAAACCGGCTTTCGATCTCCTATAATACCTCTGTCTTGGTTGACGCTAAACTGTCATCTGCTCTCTTCAGCATGGGCTTTGCCCAAGGGATATAGCTCTCGCAAACACTTTGTAGCCTCTATGAAAACTGCCGGTTTTCACCCTGTGGATCACGGAGACATCATTAAAAATAGTCTCCACTACATCATGTGGGCGTGAAGAGGTAAGTGCGTTTACCTAAATGACCTTCAGCGAATAACTCTTGGACATCCTGAGTATTAGGTATACGAGCCCACTTGAAACACTTTCGATGCTTGCGACGTTGTTAGTGACCGCTGGTCACTTTCCCGTTAGTAAAGCAGGTTCCCCGAAATTAGGCTTATCGTGTGGAGGACACGATAACCCTCTCTATGGACTTCATACAACTTTACAATACCTCAATGCAACCTACTCAGCTCTTTTTCTAACTCAGCAATCCTTTTGTCAGTTCTCAATGTTCACACGTTGTGTGTTACCAGGGCCAGTTGCCGTTTGCGGGAGTGGTAGCCGGGCGTCTGCCAGCGATTCTTAGCACCTTCTCTGCCATTACCGGAGCCGTTACCGTAGCCTCGGGCTAGCGGAGCTGCTGGGGACTGGGACTTGGTATTTTTTTATTACAATCCATAACAGGAATTTGCCCATAATCGCCGCGCTGAGTGGGCGTGATGGCGATCGCAGAAACGTAGCTTTGCCACAGGGATGCTGCTTCGTATATTGCCCTGTGCCATGTTAGCTACGTTTTTATTTGAATGGTTATACCGTCATTGGTCGGTTTCGACGTACCTCAGTCGGCTCTTACGACACCTGGTACTAGAGTACTATCTACTATGTCGGCACCACACAGCCATCTTAAATTTACCAAATTAAAGATCAATCGATTGACAAGAAAAAGGTGAAATTGTAATAGCTAAATTCGACCCAAGAAAACAAACAGGTTAAGCTAAATAAAACCTTATTATTATATACTACTGGATTAATCGCGCACTAAAGTTACGAGATAAAAGAAATACCTCATCATCACGGGTAGATTGTCAGTCTACCCGTGACCACGGTCGATACAACTCGGCCAAAACGTCGGGATGATGAGGTATTTATTTATCTCGCAATTTTATATTGTATATAATAATAATGAGTTCAAATCGCGAAAGTTTAAAAACAACACTAAATAAAACCGTTTAAAACATACCACGGAATCGCACGACATCTTGTATGTTTCCGCTAAATCTGCGATCGATTTGTACAAATGTTTATAAGATTCTGTCAGCTCGTTGTCACCGTTTACTAAATTGTCAGTAAATATTACTAGTCGATGGTAAAATGAGTAAAATATAAATATAACTATGGACAAAATTGTGTCGCAACCCAATATAACTATAAAGTTTATCGCTGCAACCCAGATGGGTTTTATGTAGTTGTGGGTAATACCGCAGTAGATAGAAGTCACTAATAAACGATAGATATAACCAAATAATAACAAAGCTATTAATCTCTTTTCAACAAATTTGTGTGCGTTGGAAGCTTTTAACTTAGAATCAATATATTGCATATCACAATAAAACTGGTATATAGTTACATCTGACCTTTTCAATGCAAAAATGACAGTATACATTATATAATGTCCGAACATATAACTAAACCAAGCAACAAAAAGACTGCTGTATATTTTGCTCGAATATAATCCCCACACAGAAACTATATATATCAATAAACTTTGCAGCAAGCTTATAAACTTTAAAACCAAATATTTTCGTCGTGACGTTTCGTGTTTGAGAAATCCGACACCGCAACCAAAATAGAAATCCAATATTTTGTAAAATTTAGTCAAGTAAGAATCGACTTGTTTGTCATAATTTTTTGAAAATACTTTCATTTTGAAATAGTAGGTATAATTATTAGAATACAATACTGAAGTAGATAGCGTATGTAATGTAGTGAAATTGATTCAGGAATGATACAAAGCCTAAGTAATTGCTGAAGATATTGCTTCATAAGTAATTTATTTGAAGCGGTTACACTAATTACATTTATTTGTTATGACTTGACTGCGCAATTCAATTAATCACTAATAATATTGTATTCTAGAACCTACTAGTATAAACGTAAGTATATTTATACTGATGTACTATAGTATGTTTAGTTAAAAGATATTAAGAATATTTCATAGAGTAGTAAGTAGTTTTCGTTAATTTTTGACCTACTCGTAGGAACCACCGGAAGAGGTCTACAATTCGACGCATATTTTTTTTCATAGTGGTCCGATTTCAATAATTATTTTTTTATTGTAAAGAGTACCTATACTTCGAAATTTGTCCCATTTAAATTTTATTGAAATTGGCTGAGCCATTTTTGATAAATCAACAATAGTGTAAAAATGCTACATCGATCCGTGCGAAATATTCGCGAATTCTGTACACGGGTGAAGTCGGTCATGCTAATTTTTCCAAGATATTTCGTTGAGTATGTCTCATAATCAGCCAAGTACGAATCGGGCTCGTGCACGAAGGGTTATTTAATACCCCGATAAATATTTACTTAATTAATAATTAATTTCTGAATTCAATATTTAACTAAATATGCTGTGAATATTTCAAGCATCTATCTGTCACCGTTAGCCGTTAATAGCGCGCGAAAAACGGCTCAAAAATCAGGTTTGCTGTATGGGAGCCCTCTTATTATTTCCCTGTTTTTAGTATTTGTTGTTATAGCGGAGATAGAAGTACATCATCTCTGAAAATTTGAACATTTTAACTATCACGATTCATAAGATACAGCCTGGTGACAGACGGACAGACAGCGCAGTCTTAGTAATAGGGTCCCGTTTTCACCCTTTGGGTACGATACCCTAAAAGAGTAAGGAAAGTATTAGGTAATTCATGCTATATTGACATTCGCCTAATCCAGTGTTACTGTTTAGCTACAGGTTCCAAAATGATATAGGTACCTATTACAAAAATGTACGTAGTAATAAATAGCTTTATTTATTAAATTCAGAATATCTCGAAGGCTTTAAAACAGAAGGCCAATCAAGTTATTACATACTTTTAATGTCGGTGTCAGCTCCACCCTGAATTACCAATACCCAATACAAGCCAGAAGTATCTATTCACTAACAAGTTCAAAAATGATTGAGCAGGTAATCGCCCCTTTCCTTTGAGTAATCTAAACTTAGAGTTCAAAGTGCGCAATCAAATAGAGTGGAAGTTTGCCCGAGGCCACAATTTGCCTAATGTTCCCCTGAACTACTCTCCAAGATCTTGTTTCCTTTATCTCAGTTTCCGGGAACTACTTTACTGGTTACGGTCGGGGGAAAGAGACACAAGACCCATCTAGTTATCCATGTTTGTTCGCTTTCTCATATCAAATTTAGGTTTGTTTCATAGACATTCAAATACGCTTAGAATAATAAAAAATATACTCCTTTAGAATCGTCGTATTACGTTTTAGTTGTAAAATTATCATTACCTACTTCAAAATTTTTAAAAAAAAGTTATATTTAAAATAAAAATTAATATATGTGCTAGTTTTGACACAGGTACATTGTCTAAATTTTATAAAATTGTATCTGTAATAGGATCGTCAAAATACATCTACTGGAAAATAATAAACACATTAAATTTCATTCAGGCAAAATAAAAGTAGGTATTTCATTTTCTTAATATTTAGCAAATTTTTGTTGTTATTAGTTTAAAAACTTTAAGATTTTATATAAGATAATGAGAGAATGAGAAAGATAAAAATTAAAATGAGTATAATATATTACATACAATTAATTTATAATTGAGATTATTAGAGATTTTTGAAACTCTAACTTCAAAGTTCTGAATAAATAGATTATGTGTTAAAGATAAATTATAAGTATGACAGTTGGATCTATCAGTGTGACAGTTTAGGCCACAGTTGCACTACTAGTTTGTATCAGCCACTGTACGTGCTGGCTTCTGCAGTTGGTAGCGTGGTTCCAAATGGCACGTTAACGCAGCTGTTGCACGGATATCGTGGCACAGCTGCCGTATCGTGACAGCCGTAGCAAGGCTGCCGTAGCGTGACTGCCGTAGCAAGGCTGCCGTAGCATGGCTGCTGTAGCACAAAAGTTGTAGTATACTCTGGAGGCACATAATTATCATTATGCGTGATTAATTTAGGAAATATCTGACGATGCGATGTTTATCAAGTTTTATATTCGAGTAGAACTTGATCTTGATTCCAACAATAACTAAGTACTGGCATACGTAAGCTGCTTACCCACTAGTTGTAAATTCAAAATCCACATATCGGTATCCATTACACAGATTATTTACACACACCCAGTTACCTCAAAAGCCTTATTTGCGTTTCTAACCAATTAATCCTCACCCAGTGAACCAGCGCCTCGGGCGAGGTACGGGTATCAAATTAACTAATGGAGAATGCTTTTTATTTATTGATATGTTAATTTAACTGGTTGATGAAGTTTCAGTGGGGTTACTTAATTTCATGTAATATCTGGGAGACCGAGCGTTTCTCTGTTTTACACTAATTAACGAGAAAAAATTGATGTTAAATTCAACAGAGGTAGAACAGCGTTATCAAACAAAATTTGTTGCTTTTATCCGCGCTTTTTAGGAAATACTATATATCCAGATATTCCTATTAAGAAACTCTACTTAAGTACGTAATTTTATTAAATCATTGGAAATCGAAAATATATTTTTGAGTAGGTACATACTTACTGAGTAGAACGGCCCGTTTAAAAGTATAATATTTCAAACCATTCTCATCATACTAATATTATAAATCCGAAAAGTTTGTTGATTTGTTCCTCTTTTACGCAGCAACGAAACAACGTATTGACTTGATTTTTGGCATGGATATAGTTCAAAGGCCGGAAAGTGATATACTAGTATACTTTTTATTCAGAAAAAATTAAAGGTTCCTGTGGGATAGCACAAAAGTATAAATACCACGCGGGCAGAGCCGCGGGCAAAAGCTAGTCATCTATACTTTCAATACCAAATTATACAAATATATTATCATTGTATACTACGGGACTAATCGCGCACTAAAATTACGAGATAAATAAATACCAAAAATCAAAATATCAAATAATAATAGTATATAATGATAATGTGTTCAAATCGCGGAAGTTTAAAAATAACAAATTTAAATATAGTTTTCTAAAAAATCTAAATAAACACGTTTAGGAGTCACCAATTTTTTTTATTAATGCATTGTCATCGGTCTTTGATAGGTGTGCAAAGCTTAAAGAAAATCTGATCGCTCAAAGTAGGTCAAAATCGAGCTCAAAGGAGTTGGTTACAAGCAAGCAAACATACAGGTGAAACTAATAAAAGCGTGTTGAAATTGACAGGTGAATGGCTGTAGAATAACTAGCAAAGGTGTAGCACTTTTAGTTCTTCAAAAAATGTACTCAAATACGTTAATAAGAAAACAATTTCAAATCTCCAATTCCCCAGACACATCAGCGTTTCGCAGACTAGATATCCGCATCGAGATAAATTGACGAAACGTCGACGAGATAGAGTCGTCCAATATCGTGCTGAATAACAAATGTCCGCCATCAATCCGACGGCGATGAGGCCTAATGTGCCTCATCATATTTGCACACTCGCTCCAATACCCGCGCTACATCGAGCGACGAATAAAAAGAGAGATAGGATATTATTAGGTTTGTACTGTACTGTATCAGCTTTTTTTAATAGTCTACAGGACGTAGGCCAACCCACGAAGGGTAGTTGGGCCATATCCACCACACTGGCCCAGTGCGGGTTGGTGGATTCACATATGCCATCGAATTTCCTCCACTGACAAATGCAGGTTGCCTCACGATCTTTTCCTTCACCGAAAAGCCAGTGGTGTTAAATACCGTACATAATTTCCAAAGAACTCATTGGTACGGGACCGGCATTTGAACCCACGACCTCACGATCGTAAGACGGGTGTCACTACCACTAGACCACTACGGCTTCACTATTAGGATTAATAGAATATTATTAGGCAGCCAAAATAAATATAGGTACCTAGGGCTAGTTAGAAAAGGTGTACTGAGCCGAAAGGCGTTGATTCAGATCATCATTGTGAACAACTTTTACTAAAGAGGTAAACCGGAGATTCGAAAAAAATTGCTGTCTCATATAAAATTACAACTCACCATAGACGAAATCTATAAAAAAAAAAATCTTAAATATCAGTTTGGTCCCATAGTAAAAGTTGTTCATTATAACCCAGATCACCAACTTTTGGCTTGGTTTACCTATTCTGAATAAGCCTGTATGTGTAGATGTGAACGTCTTACATGTTGTACATTGATTAGTGTTAGCTTTTTTGACTTTCGGCTAGGAACTTTGATAAGATTCTAAATTTGACAGTTTGATAACCATTTGCCACATTTGTTTTGTTAGTATTATTTTAACTAAAGATCCATTTCACGGTTTCTTCTTTTGCAGTTTATCCTTATTTTTTTAATAGCCGAAGTGCTGAGTAAACTGGTTAATTTTAAATAAACTAGTCGTCAATAGTAAAATTATGTGTACGTCCGAGCCGTTCAAAAGTAAAAAATAGAGCCTCGGGGCGTTTATTTACGCTCTGCTACTGTCACTGCTCCTGTTGCTTCTAAAACTATTTTAAAAACTATTTTACTTTTAAATATCCGACAGCTGCCTGCAACAGGAAGTATTCCGTATTTAGTATAGGCGCCAGTTACCAAAAGCATACCGACATACACCGGCGAGGTCGAGGACCCTCAGGATTCTGTCAGAAGATCGGCTAGGTTCTCTCCAAATACCCAACCAGCTCAACCCATTAGGGCCACAGGGTACATCCCTTCTGGGGAGCCCGGGCAAGTCTGATCTCCCCCGCCGGGTGACGGCCGAAGCCGAGGCCTGTACCTTTTTAGGTGCCCTTGCGCTAGTCACCCTTTAACCCAATCTTGGGGCTCAGCCGCCTTCAGCGCTCGCCCATGCCCGGAAAGCTGTAGAGGTCACAGAGGCTAACAGCTTTAAGTCATTAAAAAATAGCTTTAAATAAATACTTCCACGACAATAACTACTACTTACCGAACGAGTAATGATTGCGGCACTTAGATATTTAAGGAGGTGAGCATCCTTGTCAACTTAGCTGTTTAGTAATTTCGTATTGAAAAGAAGCTATTGAAAAGACGTTACATTTCTTCACGCGACATACTTAAACAAATTGTCAAATTTCCTAGATTTTTTTAAAAATGTTACTGTATAATACCGCGTCCACCCTTCGCAAGTTTTTGCATATATTTATGCCAAACAAATCCCCGTACATATTTCATACGTGTATCTGTTAAATTATTTATTTGCTCCGTCCGTGTGATCATGGCTTTATTTGTCTCGTATATTACGTTGCATTTCAATATTTATTATATTTTCGTTTTGTTTGTTCCAATCGATGTTTTCAAATGTAAATTATTACGATGTAAGCTTCGTAAAAAGCTCTCTTTTCTTTAGACTAAACTGCGACCTAAAGTACTTACACACTTTAGGTTGCAGTTGATTATGATGATGTTATAAATCCGATATTAAAATTCCGAAAGTGAATTTTTTGATTTGTTATCCAACGCAACGCTCATTGCGTTGGATTGCTGTTTTATCGAAGAAAACAATAAATCTAATAAATAGCAAGTCGGGCCAAAATACCTCGACCCTCTATTCGTAGGTAATTCAATAAGTCATTGTAATGTGTATTTTTATTGCTGAATACCGAAAATAATAGTGTTATCATACGTGACCCGGCTTCAATGGCCTATCTCTTTTGATTTGTGGACAATCTATCATTGATCTCAACCAGGATTTGTTGTTTGACTTTTGTGAAAACTGAAAAAAAATTGATGTTCCATACAAAAATAACGCTGGTGAACAGCGACAAAATGTATGGAATAGCTGTTTTTTTTGAGTTTTGACAAAAGTCGCAGAACAAAAGTTGTTATTTCTGATGTTTTAGTTTTGACGATGTTTTGACAGAACAAGGCCCTAAAAGGATGCTAATTGATTAGGAATAACCCTGTATAATTTACGTCTAGCTGACCCGGTGAACTTCATAGTACCTTCATGCGTCGCTTGACCTACAATGTGTGTCGCATTAATTTCGATGACGTCTAGCGCCACCGACGACCAGATACGACAACTTTTACCCCTAGGAACATTTTGTTTGGGAAAATTAAATTAAAACCTTTTTATTTTTCAAAAGTACCTTTTGAAGAAAAAAAAAAGATTTTTTTGTGGTCTTGCCATTACAAATACAGCAAAAATAGATAGCGTAATCGGTCCCACCGTTAACGCGTAATGCCGTGACCAAGGGAAATAGGAATTCATTTTTATGTAGGTATAGAAGGTAGATATACAAGGAGGCCTATGTCAGACAGTGGATAGGTATCCTCTGGTTGAGAAAAAGAAGAAGGATCAGTAGTGAACTCAATGAGCAAGATAAATTTCTTAAATTCGTCAAAATCGTTAATTCGGCTAACCTTAGACGAAACCAGTTAAACATAACGAATGAAAAACTATCCTACTTCCTATTTGCTAATCCGCTGTATTAAAATTATCATTCGATATATTAAAGAAATTTAATGTTGTAAATCGATAAACTTTTACTGGCCCTAGATGAACTATTTGTATGCCATTCGAAATACGCTTTCCATAACATTTCAAAAGTCTTCAGAAGACGTGGCGTAAATAGATAAGGTAAATTCTATAGGACATAACGACTTACAGTCGATTACCCCATGTTCAATATTTAAATGCAGGCATAAACTAGGCACTAAAACAATCATAAAAATCCGATTAAAGTATTCAGTGTCGTAAAACTCAAAAAATACCAATAGTGTTACCAGCGTGGAAACATGTTTTCCTCAACTATACTCCAAATAAAATATTGTATGTTACTGTTTGGTATATGATATGTTTCATACATTTTTGCATGTACTTGTATAAGATTAATTAAAATGAATGTAATAATATCTATAGTTTTCAATTTCCGTTTCACGTTTCTTTTAATTATTATTTCATAATGGTACTTTTATCGATGGTAAGCATTGAGGAGGAATCTCCTCAATGATGATAAGAAAATTTTATATTTAATTTATTACCACATAATCTTTAGAGACTTTGACAGGCACAGCTAGCAAAACACAGACTGCAAAGAAAAAAAGTGCCTTTCACTTTGATTTTTTTTATTATTGCATATAAGTTCTTAAGTTCGTATGATCACTGTCTGCCTCATCTGCGGTGTTTTACTAAGCACGCTTCCTTGGAAGATATATATTTGTGTTGTTGTATGGTTTTTTGACTGTTTCTGAAAGATAACGTGTAAGTTTTGGCACATTGTTAGTTGGCTAATTTACACTTCTTGAGGGAGAATCGTAACAGCTAGCAACACCGAGCTCCCGAATAACTATTGATGCATTCTATTCTATTGGTTGAGTTTTATGGGACTGATGCAGGAGCTCGTATTGTTGTTTATTTTATGACGGGTTTATAGGGCAATGACGTCACATACGTAAGCTGCACGGATGGCAGTGCAATTTTTATTCTGCTCAGGTGATTGGGACTTGGAAGCTGAGCATATAAAGGAAATAAAAGATGTAGACTGATGCACTTGTCTGAAAGATTTTTTTTAATTTTTTTTATTTATTCACAGTAAAATATAGCTTTACAGATTACACATAATCTAATACGCTACATTTTATACTTTGCCTAAAATACTATATACTCGTACATAACAGGTACTTAAAAATTATACTAAAAATATAGGAACACAAGATAATAACATATTATATATATTTCTAGTAACATAGATATATTTCTTCACTGCGCACAATTTGAAATCGATGGCAAATAAATATATTTTTTCTGTTGCCGCTTGCCACACTAACCAACTCTACGCCAAAGCGCCAATTTACAAAATAGTTAAATTAATATAAATTACACTTGAAATTATAGCACAATATTTATAAGCTACAGAAAAAAATACAAAATATTAATATAAAAATGATCATGGAATAATAATTTCTTTTAAACAACCTTCTTCATTATCAAAATTCAAAGTTACAAAATAAAAGTATCAAAGATAATATGGTAAATAATAAACCTAGCGCTTTTTTCGACTCTTTACCAAATTGATTTAAAGTAATCAGCCAAGTGCGAGTCGAACTCGCGCAAGAAAGGTTCCGTACTGTACTGGAGCCCCCTTTAAATATTTATTTTATTTTAATTTAATACTTATAATTTTTGAAGTAAACATACAATTAAATATTCTGTGGATATTTCAAGCGTATACCTTCCTGTTACCGTTATTAATTTCGAGCGAAAAACGGCTAAGAAATCAGGTTTGTTGTATGGTAGCCCCTTTAAATTTTTATTTTATTTTGTTTTTAGTATTTGTTGTTATAGCGGCAACAGAAATACAGCATCTGTGAAAATTTCAACTGTCTAGCTATCACGGTTCATGAGATACAGCCTGGCGACAGACAGACGGACGGACAGCGGAGTCTTAGTAATAGGATCCCGTTTTTACCCTTTGGGTACGGAACCCTAAAAAACGAGACTAAACTACGAAAAGCAAAATAACTTCACCATATTTTTCGTATCACGAATAATGCAGCCTTTGAACATTATGTTGCCTTTAGCAAAGAAGATATAATAATACTACGTACTTATAGTAAGCGTGAAATCTAAGTACTTAATGCATAAACCTAATAAGACTTTTTTAAGAGATAGTCTATCAAATAAAGATGAAGTAGTTTTCAAAAACGAAGCTAATTGCAGATCAATAAAATACTTATAAGACGCGTCCGCCCGAAGCTATGAAAATCTCTACCCAATGTGCAGGGTTACGAATGATTTTTTTTTCTTTTTTATTGGTATCACACGGCATTGTTATTCGGAGGTCGGGGAATATTGGGGATAGAATGTAAAATATCACGTTTCAAATTGATGTTTGTTTAAAATAATGGTTTAATGTAATGTGATACGGTGTACGTGACCGTTAGGGATGATATATGGGTAGGAACTGATTGACTGATTTTTCTGACAAAACTTTGATGGTAGGTACATCAAAGTTTACCTACATACTTAAATTTTTAATAGAAGGTTTATAGAAGTAGTTTTTAAATGCAGTTTTTAGGTATATAATGCAGTTTATTAAATGCAGTTTTTAGGTTTATATGTTTAGTGTTTAAGATAATAATATATGGGCCGTGTTATTTAGTTGCCTGGAATAAAACTTATTTAATTTCATTTAACCGATTTCTTATCAAATGTTTTTGCAACTACCAAAATACTCATATAGATTTACCTAGTGTATTTTTGACTGTACCTGCCAGCCTTTTTAAAAGTCCACTGTAGGATGTAGGCCTGCTCACGGAGGGTGATTGGACTATATCCACCACGCTGGCCCAGTGCGGGTTGGTGGATTTTTCTAATAGTATCGCCAAACCATTTTTTCATGCGCACGATAAGTAATCTATTATTTTATACTATATATAACGGGACTAAACTCACGTGTAGGGATAGTCGTAACGACTATAGTTTCGGTCGCATTCGGCGACCTTTCTCAAGTTGGCGAGTGCTAGCACGCGGAGCCGTCTCGCAATGCACTGAGTGAAACTATAGTCGTTACGACTATCCCTACACGTGAGTTTAGTCCCGTTATATATAGTATAAAATGTGTGTAAATGTGTATTTATATAAAAATGTCGTGTCACAGTGTTCGTTATCGTACTCCTCCGAAAGGCTCAGGCGCACAATGTCCCTTTCTCAAAATGTCTACCGCTCAAAAAATGTCCCTTTCGCACAATGTCCTTTTCGCAAAGTGTCTCTTTCTCAAAATGTCCCTTTCGCAAAATGTCCCTTTCGCACAAAGTCCCTTTCGAAAAATGTCCCTTTCTCACAATGTCCCTTTCGAAAAATGTCCCTTTCTCACAATGTCCCTTTCGAAAAATGTCCCTTTCGCAGAATGTCCCTTGGAGCCTCAGTGACTATGTTTGACGTGTTGTCAGTGCATATGCATGTGATGAATAAATAATATAAATATAGTTTAAAAACTATTAAAAACACGCATAGGAGCGATTCCTTCTATTTTTTTTAAATAAATGCTTTGTCATCCCTTTTGATGGTTGTGCAAAGTTTGAAATAAATCTGATAGATCAAATTTGGTCAAAATCTAGCGCACTCAAAGGGGTTGGCACACACACACACACACACACACACACACACACACACAGACATGCACATATGAAATCTTTTGGCTGATTTTTTATTGAAGATTACAAAAAATGTTATTGTTTTGTAATACAGCAGGTATTACAAAACAATAACATTTTTTGTAACAGACAAACAATACAAAAAACAAACAATACAAAAAAAATAAAATTGATAAATATATACAGTTATGAATTATTATTACATAATTAACGTAAACAATATGCATAAAAAACAACTAAAAATTATCTTCGTCAATATAAAATGCTGTACAAAATAATAAAGAAAAGTAATAGTAGAAACTCAGTAAAACCAAACCGTTTTTCATAAAAAAATATTTTTAAAATAACTTAAATATGTGCACAAACATCCACGTACTCGTACTTATACGTTTATTGGGCCGTACAAAAATAGAGATAATCATATCAAACTTAAATTTCTATTTACATATTCAGGTGGACTAACAATTTTTTATTGTTTTACAATACCTGCTTTACAATTTAAAAAAAATAGAAATTTAAATAAGTGCAATAAATGATAAAAAAAAACCATTGGTTACCCATAACTTTACTTTTTCTAATTACCAAAATATTGTATTTCAAAATACATAAATAAATATGTGGATGAACAAACAACTAAAAAAATGTTACACTATACTCATCATATCAGCCATAGAACGTCCACTGCTGGACATAGGCCTCCCCTAATGATTTCCAATAAGACCGGTTGATAGCGGTTTGCATCCAGCGCGATCCTGCGGTCCTAATAAGGTCATCCGTCCACCTTGTGGGTGGACGTCCTACGCTGCGCTTGCCGGTACGTGGTCTCCACTCAAGAACTTTTCGACCCCATCGGTCATCAGTTCTCCGCGCTATGTGCCCTGCCCATTGCCACTTCAACTTGCCAATCCGCTGGGCTATGTCGGTAACCTTGGTTCTTCTACGGATCTCCTCATTCCTGATTCGATCTCGCAGAGAAACTCCGAGCATAGCCCTCTCCATGGCTCTTTGGGCTACTTGGAGCTTACTAATAAGGCCCATAGTGAGAGACCACGTTTCTGTGCCATAAGTCATCACTGGCAACACACACTGGTCGAAAACTTTCGACTTGAGGCACTGAGGTATGTCGGACGAGAAGACGTTACGCAATTTTCCAAACGCTGCCCAACCGAGTTGGATTCGGCGATTGGCCTCTTTCTTGAAGTCGGACCTACCTAGCTGGACTACTTGTCCCAGGTAGACGTACGAGTCAACGACTTCAAGAACCGAGTTCCCAACTGAAATAGGGGTGGGTACAACATGAGAATTACACATGACCTTTGTCTTATCCATGTTCATTTTAAGACCCACCTGTTGAGAGACTTGATTAAGGCCTTCGAGCATCGCGCTGAGTTCTTCCATCGACTTTGCCATGACCACGATATCGTCGGCAAATCGAAGGTGAGTGATGTATTCGCCATTGATGTTGATGCCGAGTCCTTTCCATTCCAGGAGCTTAAAGGCGTTCTCCAGAGTAGTAGTAAACAGTTTCGGAGAAATTACGTCTCCCTGTCTTACGCCTCTCTTCAAAGGGATCGCCTCGGAGCTATCTTCCTGTACTCGAACCGACATAGTGGCGTTATTATACAAACACTTCAGCACTTCAATGTACCGATAGTCAATACGGCATCGTTGAAGAGACTCAAGCACAGCCCATGTCTCAACCGAATCAAAGGCTTTCTCATAGTCCACAAACGCCAAGCAAAGTGGCAGGTTATACTCCTCGGTCTTCTGTATAACCTGCCGCAGCGTATGTATGTGGTCCATGGTGCCAAAGCCCTTCCGGAAACCGGCTTGTTCGGGAGGCTGGAAGTCATCAAGCCTGCGTTCGAGACGATTCGTAATGACCCTTGAAAACAACTTATAAACATGGCTCAGAAGCGAGATGGGTCTGTAGTTTTTCAATAAGGTGTTGTCACCTTTTTTGAAGAACAACACCACCACGCTTCTGTTCCACGCTTCTGGCGTTATGCCCTCGAGGACGACGGTGTTAAATAGCTTCTGAAGGACTTTTAGTACCGGCGTTCCACCCGCTTTCAGAAGCTCTGAAGTAATTCCGTCGTCACCCGGCGCCTTATTGTTCTTAAGTTGGTTCAGGGCCATCCTAATCTCGTACAGGCTAATGTCCGGGATATCTTCGGTGAAGTGTCGGGTTAGCTTGGCTCTTGGGTCTTTGGCCGCGCTGTTTACAGGCTTTGCTACCGAGGCGTATAACTGTCCGTAAAACCTTTCGATCTCCTGCAATACCTCTGCCTTGGTTGACGCTATACTGCCATCTTCTCTCTTCAGCTTTGTCAACTGGCTTTGCCCAATAGACAAATGCCTTGCGAACACTTTGGAGCCTTTGTTCCGCTCTATTGTCTCTTTAACATGTTTAGTATTAAAGAGACGAATGTCGCACCGCACCGATTTTGAAATCTGTCTATTGAGCCGCCTGTATGACTTTGCATCATCGGAAGACTGCAGTCTTAGCGAGCGTCGTTCGGCCATGAGATTTAGAGTATGATCGGAGAATTTCTGAGGTCTATCTGAACGGCGGGGTCTAAAGAACTTAGAACCCACCGTTTGGACAGTTTCTACGAGCCCGTTATTGATCTCGTCCACCGACGCAAAGTTCTCCAGGCAAGCAAAGCGATTCGAGAGCTCGAGCTGAAAGTTTTCGGGGTTTTGTATGTGGGCACGAGTAGGTCGGAGCGTAGACTTCATCAGGCGGGACCTTTCGAGTTTAACGTTGATATTCAGTTTGCCTCGCACGATTCTGTGATCACTGCCGGTTTTTACCCTGTGGATCACGGAGACGTCGTTAAATATCCGTTTCTCGCTAGTCATGATGAAGTCTATCTCATTTCTCGTGGTACCGTCGGGACTCATCCAGGTCCATTTCCTGCGAGGTGGCTTCTGGAAGAAAGAGTTCATCATGAAGAGTTCCTCTTTCTCCAGAAAGTCTGCCAGCATGTGGCCCCTGGGGTTCCGTTGCCCATATCCAAATTGCCCCACTCTCAACTCATCATCGCTTTTCTTGCCCAACTTCGCTTTGAAGTCTCCCATAACAACCGTGAAGCGGGTCTTAGACGTATGTATGGCCCGACTTACGTCCTCATACATAGCTTCCACTTCATCATCGGGGTGTGACGAGGTCGGTGCGTATACCTGGATGACCTTCAACGAATATCGTTTGGATATTCTGAGTATCAGGTATACAACCCTGCTCGACACACTTTCGATGGTAATGATGTTGTTAACGAGAGACCTGTGTACGAGAAAGCCGACACCACCTTGGGACCGTTGGTCACCTTCCCGGTAGTACAGTAGGTTGCCGGATTTCAGGGTTATCGTGTCCTCGCCCTCTCTACGGACTTCAGATAACCCCATAATATCCCATCGCAACCTACCCAACTCTTCTTCCAGTTCCGCAATCTTCTCATCAGTCCTCATGGTGCGCACGTTATATGTTGCCAGGGCCAGTCGTCGTCGGTTGGGGTGGCAGCCGGATCTCTGCCGGGGATTCTTAGCACCCCTTGCTCCGCCGTTACCGTGGTCGCTGCCGGAACCAGGACTAGCGGAGCTGCCGGGGACTGGGGGCCTGGTTCTATTTTGTACAATCATAAGGGGGGGGGACACTATACTACTACATATATAATTATTATAACGCGTGCGTGCGTGCGTGCGTGCATGCGTGCGTGCGTGCGTGCGTGCGTGAGTGCGTGAGTGCATGTGTGTGTGTATGTGTGTGTGTGTGTGTGTGTGTGTGTGTTTGTGTGTGTGTGTGTGTGTGTGTGTTTGTGTGTGTTTGTGTGTGTGTGTGTGTCAACCCCTTTGATTGAGCTCGATTTTGATCTACTTTGAGCTATCAGATTTTTTTCAAACTTTGCACAACTATCAAATACCGATAACAATGCATTTTAAAAAAAAATGGCTTCTAAGCGTGTTTTTTATAATTTTTTTAACTATATTTATATTATTTCTTCATCACATGCATATGCACTGACAGCACGTCAAACAGAGTCACTGAGGCTCCAAGGGACATTCTGCGAAAGGGACATTTTTCGAACGGGACATTGTGAGAAAGGGACATTTTTCGAAAGGGACATTGTGAGAAAGGGACATTTTTCGAAAGGGACTTTGTGCGAAAGGGACATTTTGCGAAAGGGACATTTTGAGAAAGAGACACTTTGCGAAAGGGACATTGTGCGAAAGGGACATTTTTTGAGCGGTAGACATTTTGAGAAAGGGACATTGTGCGCCTGAGCCCTCCGAAACACCTTGACCGATTTTTATGTTTTTTTTTTTGTATACAGGATTATTTCTAATCAATTAGTATCTTTTTAGAGTCTTATTATGTACATCAAAACTAACAACTTTTGTACAGCGAATTTTGTCAAAACTAAAAAAAAAGGTTTATCCATAGAAAAATATCGTTTACCCGCAACAAAATGTATGGAAAAGCTGTTTTTTTTTTTTTAGTTTTGACAAAAGTTGCAGATCAAAAGTTGTTAGTTTTGATGTAGGTACAGAATAATCCCCTGAAAGGATGCTAATTGATTAGAAATAACCCTGTAAATATGTAAGTAATTGGTAGTTAAGGTACCAATGAGAATAGATCGTGGGCTATTTTTATGCTTTTGTGTAAATGTAAATGTGGTAAGGGTGAACTTCTGCAATTATTTTTTAATGTCAAAACAGCGTTTGAATGTCTGCCGAGTCAGCTAGTTCATTCAATGGAACAAGATTATTTTTTGCAAAAAATAACATGACCGACTTCACCCGTGAACAGAATCCGCGAATATTTCGCACGGCTCGATGTAGCATTTTTCACATTATTGTTGATTTATCAAAAATAGCTTAGCCGATTTCGATAAAATTTAAATGAGACCAATCTCGACGTATACTCTTTCCAATGAAAATAGAATTATTGAAACCACCACCACTACTATAAAAAAGTTATACATAAAAAATAAGCGTCGAATTGAGGGAGGATCGCGTATTTTTTTCCGGTTCGTCGGTCAAAAATAATTTTGCTCTCTGATCGGGATGTTTCGCCTCAAATGAAGATTGATCACTGATATAATAAACTTGCTAGATACGTCACTGTACAGTATCAGAAGCTATATATAAGCTCCCGCAGTATATCGGCGATATTATCATATTAGGCGTCGCCCGGGGCGGCACATCCACCAGCCTTTGTCAGCAATATCTAGCTACCTTGCGCAAATTTGCATTCGCCTACAGGCTGTTAAGGAATGTGACTTGTTAAAAAAACAAATATTTATTTGCAAGTACCTAGCTAGTTATATACAAATCAATATACAGAGTTATTTCTAATCAATTTTGTTCTGCGACTATTGTCAAAACACAAAAACAAATTCAGCTGCTCTATTAATTTTGTCGCGGGTGAACGATATTTTCCTATGGAACAGTTTTTTTTTTGAGTTTTGACAAAAGTCGCAGAACAGTTGTTGTTAGTTTTGATGTACAGAATAAGCCCCTAAAAGGTTGCTAATTGATTAGGAATATCCCTGGCTATGGTCAAAAGAAATAACTGCACTCAGCGTTGCGTATTAAATTATTCGTAAACGGAAACTAGTAAAGTTTCGTCATGTTCCATA
The DNA here is from genome assembly GCA_949316475.1 of Hypomecis punctinalis. NCBI lineage: Eukaryota > Metazoa > Arthropoda > Insecta > Lepidoptera > Geometridae > Hypomecis > Hypomecis punctinalis. The sequence goes on from OX438806.1 coordinate 20,404,573, forward strand.
CAATTTTTTACAATGCCTGACGGATACGAAGATGAACTAACAAAAATGTATGGAGTGAAATGGAAACGACAATAGTCTTTGTATATTATACATACTCAGATTTAAGCTTCTGTGCGGTACCAAGCTCTTAGGGACGATTTATAATAGGACGGGACGGGCCCATACGACGCCCGTCCGACACATGTCACACGAATGTTCCATACAATTTTTTGTCGTGGCCCGTACAACGCCGGAAAGGGGTCCAGGCTTTTACAAGAAAAATAATAAAATGTGTGTCATGCTTGCGTCGGACAGGCGTCGAAATGGCCTCGTCCGGCCCGTCTTGGGCCCACCCCGTCCTAGTATAAATCATCCTTTAAATAGTCCATTTCTGAACATACGTTTACACATGAAGGGTTAGAGCAATATCCGCTATACTGGTCCAGTTCGGTTTGTTAAAGGAATAAGTAAATGAGGAAAATTTGTTATATATAACATAACTACAATTCAGTTACTTTGTTATGCCTCTCCTACGTTGCGATTTTCGATTTCAAACCAAAATATAACTCGCAGTCTAATTCAAATATCGTTGCCGTAGCAATCAAACCACATCGAAGAGGGATTTTAAGTTTAAATTTATAATTAAAAAAAAATAAAGTTGATTTATAGATGACACTTCAGCTACGCCGCTGTAGCCGTAACATAGGTTTGCGTATAGCATAGCGTGTATCTACACCTAGAGCGTAGCGTATATCTACGCCTAGAGCGTAGCGTATATCTACGCCTAGAGCATTACTCTACATGCCTCTTTTAATTATTGTATAAGTGTAGATAGTTGATTAATAATTAGGTATTAATAGTAGTCAAAAATGTTTCCTACCTATTGTTTACAAATAAAAGCCATATATTATTTTTACAACTAGTTTTTTTATAAAGCTAAGAATTAATATCTATGTTATATTATGAAGAATACCAAAATACAAACTTACTCCAAAAATGTCGACTTAGGACAGACATTTTGAATCACCCCGTGTACATTTTCAAATGAAAGATTACGCGTACGGAGTCACAAAGCGCAGAACAAATATATCATGCGAGATGTCATCGGGTCATAAATTATGTAAGCCATTTTTACCCTACCTGCTTATAACGCTGATTGTGTTCGAAAATTGTATGAAAATCTATTTGGTGTGTAATAAGTTTCAAAGAAGGGGATGAAGGTACCTAGAGATTCAAAGTGGCGCGATGGATGTGAGTTCAAATCGTTAGGTACTTTAACATTTTACGTATGTATTCACATCTTATGAAATCGATTAATCCATCCATCAGCCATAGGACGCTCACTATTTATTTTTATTTTAAAGTGAAAATTGTTCCATCGACAAGATTAATTAGCCTGTTTCCTCTGAAGGTACAAAAAACAGCACCTTTTTGAGGAATTAGGTGGATTAAAATGTTTTGTAAATTGATTTTAATTTTATATTGCATCCCATACTAGTTTTATCTCAAAGAGTTATTTTTGTGATAAACATTTCAAAAATTCGTCGCGGATGCAGGACTCGGACCTTGCGTGCGAACACTAGCCTGACGCTCTGCCCAACTGGGCTAATCCGCAGTACTGCCTCAGCGTCGAATTTGTGAAGTGTTTATCATTTTAACCAACTTATAGCGTTGGCGGCGCCACCTGTGATACCCAAGGTTCGAGCCCTGCATCCGCGACGAATTTTGTTTATCACAAAAATAACTCATTTTTTAAATAATATTTTAATTATGAATTTAATATGAAATATTAACACTTATTCAAATTTAAGATATACTATAGGTTCTTCACGATTAATTAATCCACTCCGAAAACTTTTTCATGTCACCTCGAAGTATAATTAATTGCAAAAATACTTACTTTTAGACTATCTATTAAAAATCCAAAGTGCAATTCACGAATGCACAATATTTCATTGGCATGATAATTAATTATCATTTCCATTCACTTTATAAACCTATTTATTTGAAAGATAAAACATGCGTTTAACATTCCTATCAATAGGAAAATCAAAATATTTGTACCCCCCTTAGAAAAATTACAAGTAATAGAAACAGTACTACAACCCCCCCTAAGCGTAATCCCCTGGCGGATTTTTTTGTACCTTCAGAGGAAACAGACTAATTGACCTCGGACCCAAAATGAGGTTTTGCTATGTTTTTGTGTGTGATCGTAATATCCAAACAAATGAATATATCAACCGATTTTGGTCAACAGTTGTTAGCTTAAAAGCAAACTTAATAATAATTGAGATAATTCTTGGCTATACCATCTTACTATACTGCCTTGCTGTTTGGATTAGTAAGTTGAAACGGCAATGGGCAGGGCACATAGCTCGGAGAACTCATAGCCGATGGGGCAGTAAAGTTCTCGAATGGAGACCACACATCGGCAAGCGCAGCGTAGGACGTCCACCGACCAGCCCCCCGACCGCCTAAGCAATAGTAATCGTAATAGCAATCGTTTATGACTTCATTTTAGTCATTTGGCACCGCTTATGTGACGTTAGCCATCAAAGTTGTTCATTCAACGATTGCTTTCGCAATCCGCGCAAAGCATTGATGGCTAACGGTGCCAAATGACTAAAATGAAGTCATAAATGATTGCTATTACGATTGCTATTGCTTAGGCGGTCGGGGGGCAGGTGGACCGACGATATTATTAAGACCGCAGGAACGCGCTGGATGCAGGCAGGCTGCTTTCAACCGGACTTATCGTAAATCCATAGGGGAGGCTTATGTCCAGCAGTGATACGGCTGATAATGATGATGATGATTTGAACACCTAAATTGTTGGAGAAGGGTTCTCATTTTTTTAGCCAGCTTCATCACTTTACTTCCTCTGTTATCATTCAAAGAAATCCTAATTTTTCTTCCACAAAGCTAACCTTCCACAAAGTTTCAGACTAATATTAATATTAAAATTAGTTTTCATTTAAAACAGTTTCCTTGACGCGCAGACGTTAGCTCGACACTGAGATATTGCTGAAGCTTAGCGCAAGAATTTCAATTTGCTTCATGTTTGTATGAATAAAAAATGGTTTGAATATTTCTTAGGGTTTAGCGCGTCTACATGATTAATTTAGGTTCTTTAGTGGGTTTTAATTAGAGATAGCGCTTATAGCGTAGTTTGACTAGATGTTTGTTAGGGATCACCGAAGTTAAGCAATGTTCGTCTCGGCTAGTTTTTGGATGGGTGACCGCGGGTGACATTTACAAATGAGCGCTACCGTGGGTCAGATGACACGTTAAGTTGTAGGCCCCGGTCGGACAGCAGGGCTAGCTCCCCGGCTTATACAGACTTATTGCTTTGGAGTTTTGCCGGGAACGCGGAAAAAGCATGTCGCCGCATCGTTAGTATTGTTTTGTTAAACTTGTGTTTCTATCAGTCATAATTAATAAAAATTGTAGAATTTCGTTGATTAAGCTGAATTACGTGCATGAGTGTAGGCAAATGCAAGTGTATCGTGTTGTTCCGTGTTGTGACTATTTTGATAAAATATCAATAAATATGAAAAACTTATACTTGACACTGGCAAACGCATAAACCAAACATAAGTTTCTTTTTTATAGTTTGGCGTACAACGCCAAATGTTTTTTTCCACAGATATTTTTTTACAGTTTTTTTTTATTAGAGGTCTTGTATAACACCTTGTTTTCAGTTTCATGAAAGAATTTGAAAGATAGGTATTTATTGGATTCGGTGTTATAATAACAATACGTTTTCAAACAACTGACTTCCTAAACGGAGGAAGTTCAAATTTTGCTGTATTAGTGTTTATATGTGCTTTAGATACGGATCCCAGCGCTAAAATAGTAGGTACCTACCTACTCAATAACTTAGACTAATACTTAAAGAAAAATAACCGGACAAGTGTGAATCAGGGTTCCGTACAAATCCAGAAAATTTCACTAAATTGGGAAGTAAGTTGTTAAAATCTCTGTACAAATATCATCGACAAAAAAAGTTTTTATTTTTTACTTTTCTCGTCATACATAGAAAATTACACATTGTTTAAATAATTAAAAACCTGTTTGAGCATGTGCTAATGAAACTCTTTTATAAGATACCTTACATGGCACGATTTACTCTCTTTGAATTTTCAACCCAAATTGTGTGAATCTAGACCCTATTTTTGTGATTTCAATAAAAATGTACGGTTTTCAGATTTATTCATATGTGTGTATTTTGAGACAATGCTTCTCGCCAAATTTCACAGTTCTGTGTGAACGGGAAGTACCCTGTAGGTTTTGGTTTCTGTGAGTGTCAAAAAAGCGGTTTTTTATATTACATAAACGGCTCTAAATTTTTTTATACGATAACTGAGAAGTTTTCCTTTTACACTACTGCAAGATACTATAGATATACGCATATCATTTAAATTTCAACTCGATATCTTTACGCGTTCCTAAGAAAAAGAATTTTGACATACGGACAGACGGACAACAAATTGATCCTATAATGGTTCCGTTTTTTTTTCCTTTTGAGGTACGGAACCCTAATAAAGAGTGTTGCAGCTAGAAGCTGCGGATAGGTAGTATAGCAAACTTGTATCGACTATTACGTTTGGTTTACGTTTGTCTTTGAAGTTTCATATAGACATTTCGGACTGGTAATATTTCAAAAACAATAAACTCTCTTCGTTCGACCAGCCACTCATTTTGAAGACAGAACTAGACGTGCGTTAGACAAAATAAGACAATATCTAAACAGTGTTATAGAGGCCGACTACTACATAGAAAAACGTCAAATAAAGTCTAACAGACATGCTTCGTTCATTATTGGAATGCCAGAAAAAGTAAAATCACAAGTGGCAACTCCTAATGCGTGGCCGCAAGGGATCCGGTATGCTAATTGGTTTTTTCGGGGACCCTCAAAGCCGCATCCAGTGAAGCAGTAGACAGTATCAGCGTAAATTCTACTAGATCTACACGCAGCCTTACGGAAACCAGAGCGCAGGGATCGAGCATAATGGCAAAACAACGCAGCGATGAAACCAATGAGCATAGCTATGTTAGGATATGCCATCAAAATATTAGATCAATTAGAAATAAAATCAGTCGGTTAGAGGTAGCAATACAAAGCGATCTAAAATGCGATGTATTGTGTATAACTGAACATTTTTGTAGAGATAATGAAATGCAATGCATAAATATAAATAACTTTGTATTGGCTTCTTACTATTGTAGAAGTACAGTAGAGCACGGTGGTTCGTGTATTTTTGTTAAAAACAATTTAAATTTCAAAAAACTAAACGCATATAATAAATTGTCAGTAGAGCAGGTTTGTGAGATATCAGCAATAGAATTGCTAGATAAGAATGTTATAATAGTTTGCATATACCGGTCAAATACTACTGGTACGTCTTTATTTTTCCCTGTCTTTGAGTGTTTGCTCAACAAACTAATTGACTGCGACAAAGACCTTGTACTTGTCGGAGACGTAAATATCGATTCTTTAGGTGGTTCTAATAGTGATTTAAGGAGATTAAACGAACTTCTAGCCATACATAATCTTTGCAATATTGTGGACTTTCCAACAAGAGTAACAGGTACCACAAGCACCTGCTTGGATCATGTCTATGTGAGCTCAGATTTGGTAGCGGAGACGAGAGCGGTGACCGTCAAATGCTACCTATCTGATCATTACGCTGTGCGAGCCCGCGTGCCGAGTGCAACGGGCCCGGAGTCAGAACCTACTCATCTGTGTAGGTCATATAGCCAAGCTAATTACGCTAATTTTGTGACTGCCATAGAAAGTGTGGACTGGACTGAAATTGAGCGAAAGTGCGCGGTGAAGTCACCAAACGAGATGGCAAATATCATAATAGATATAATAAGAAATAAGATTGACTGCTGTTTTCCTCTCAAGCGGTATAAAATTACTAGGAAAAATATCTATTGGGCAACTGATGAGATATTTCATTTTAATTCTCTGTTGATAAATATGCAAGACATGTTGTGTAAGTTCCCGACAAATATCGCGTTAAATATGAAAATTGAGGAGTTTCAAATTAAGTATGACGCCCTGTTGCATCGCGAGCGAAGCACTTACTACCGTGATTTGATTTATCAATCACCAAACTTAACATAATCTATGTGGGATGTCGTCAAAAGCGAAACTGGAAAATCTCACAGGATCAGAGACTACACCGAGATGGTAAAGCGAACTGATGAGTCTAAGTTTTCCAGCAAGGTAGAGATCGTTGAGGCTGTAAATGCGCATTTCGTAGACTCGGCGGCATCATGCGACGCTCCTACCGCGAATATCGGCGAGGCGACTCGTGCTCTGGAAGCTGTGCAGAGTTCTGCCGATCGCTCTCTTAAACTACGACAGTTTACTCCTCAAGAGGTGGTACGTATTTTGACTCAGGGAGTGGCAAAAAAAAAGTCCAAAGACGTATACGACATATCGATCTCGCTACTGCACCTTGTAGCTACACCTTTGGCCTGCATACTAGCCTCATTATACAATCGGTGTATCAGAGACGGTGTGTATCCCTTTACTATGAAATGTGTAAAAGTATCTCCCCTATACAAAGGTAAGGGCAACCAAGAAGAGATAAACAGTTATAGGCCTGTCTCTATAATCCCAGCTATCGCGAAAATTTTTGAATATGGTCTCAGCTCACGAATGACCGAATTCTTAGCGGATTGTTCGTCTCTATCAGCCAGTCAATATGCGTATCGTAAGGGCCTCTCTACCACGGCTCTCACACAAGATCTACTTCGAGCAATCCTGGATGCACGAGAAAGAAAGCAGCAGGTCGCAGTTATATTCTGCGACTTATCCAAAGCTTTCGATGTCGCGGATCATCAAGTCCTTGCTGCAAAATTCAGGAGGTACGGCGTTGAAAACCAAGCGCTACGACTTATGTCGGACTCTATGACGGGTCGTAGCCAGGTGGTCGTGGGAGAAGGGGGCACGGTAAAATCTCAGCCGCTTACCACCGTGATCGCAGTGGCGCAGGGATCTTCGCTCTCCAATATAGCATTATCCCTTCTTCTTAACGACCTACCTGATAATATAAAAGATGCGCATGTACTTATGTACGCTGATGACGTCGCTGCGGTTGTCAGTGCTCCAACGAGAAAACGACTAGAGCGAAAACTGAACAAAGTCGCCGGTGACCTGACTAACTGGTTTAAGATTAACGGTTTGATCCTAAACATTGCCAAAACACACTTTGTTCATTTTGACCTATCAGGACACAGAAAAGAGCTTTTAGAAGTAGTAGTGAACAATGGAAAATTGGAACAGGTGAAAGACACAGTATTTTTGGGATTTCATCTGGATAGCGCCTTAACATGGGAGAAACATGTAGACAGACTGTGTCTCAAAATCGGGCGTGCTTGTTTTGCACTGTGGAAAATTTCGGCCATACTACCGAAGGCCATGGTCCGAAGTTGCTATTTTGCATCTGTTCACTCTCTCTTACAATATGGTGTTGAGTTCTGGGCATGCTCTTCAGATTGGGACACATCGGCGCGTCCACTGTTCCAGGACTTGAAAATATTAACTCTTCCGTCGATGGTTATTCTAGAGGCGGCTCTGTACGCCAGAGACCACCTGGAAGAGTATGCGTGCCTGGGCGAGCGGCGCGCCCAGCCGCCACGGAAGGGGCGATTACTGTGCACGCCCACTCATCGACTTCAGAAAACATCCAAGCAGGTGCACATTATGGCAGTTAGAGTCTACAATAACTTGCCAGAAGTTATAAAAAATGCACCATCACTACGTGCATTTAAGAATTTGACTAAAGAGTGGCTTGTTGAGCAAACATTCTATAAGGTGGTGGAATTCTTGCCTAAGATAGAGTAGAGTTTGTATTTAATTTCTTTTTTTTTTTTACTGATAAGTAGCTATTGTTTGACATTATTTTACCATTTATGGTATAACGAAATGCAGAAATGCAGAATATTAGTCGCGAAATCACAGCGGCTACTAAGCGCGCGCCAACCTGTAAACGCATCGCAAGCGCTTGCCGCAAGCGCCCTATGATATGTGTCCAAAAACTGACACTAGACCGGATCGGATACAAGCGTCCTCAAGAACATGCAAGTCAAACCAAGCCCCGTCTTTACACGCGTGTGCTTGTGGACGCTTGTTGAGCCTTGGCAAGCATGAAAACGCACTATAACAGCTGCGCGAGGATTGGGTTATTCGCAGCCTGTAGCTAACATCACAGCCGCCCATAAGTTTGATTCGGCCTATACTAAGGTCTCTTTATCTCGTATGCCGCAAGCGTACTGGGGTACCTGGGTTGCATACAGGGCTACCTGGAAGAATTTACAATGAGACAGGGTTACCTGGTACACACAGGGTTACCTGGTACAAACAGGGTTACCTGATACATACAGGGTTACCTGGTACATACAGGGTTACCTGGTACATACTGGGTTACTTGGTACATACAGGGTTACCTAGTACATACAGGGTTACTTGGTACATACAGGGTTAATTGATACATACAGGGTTACTTGGTACATACAGGGTTATGGTACATACGGGGTTACTCGGTACATACAGGGTTACCTGGTACATACAGGGTTACCTGGTACATACAGGGTTACCTGGTACATACAGGGTTACCTGGTATATACAGCGTTACCTGGTACATACAGGGTTACCTGGTATATACAGCGTTACCTGGTACATACAGGGTTACTTGGTACATACAGGGTTACTTAGTACATAGAGGGTTATCCAGTATACTAAGCCGATAGGTGATTCAGACCACCAATTGTCGTCGTCGTCGTTTCAACCATAGGACGACCACTGCAGGCCTCCCCTGCAGATGTCCAACAGAACCGGTTGGTAGCGGCGTATATCCCCCGCGATCCTGCGGTCTTAATGTCGTCCTACGGTGCGCTTGCCGGTATATAGTCACCACTCGAGAACTTTTCGACTCCATCGGTTATCGGTCCTCCGTGCTCTGTGCCCTGCCCACCACCATTACGAATAACTTTTACTATGAGGCCAACCCAGAATTCGCGAAAAATAAGCTGTTTTATACATTTTGTTGATTCCCAGATGCAATTTTTAAAGTCTGTTTTCTTTCTCGAATTTTGGGTTGGCCCATAGTAAAAGTTGTTTATAATGATGGTCTCAATTTCGGCTTAGTAGTGGGCATACAGATAACCCGGTAATTGGTATTCTGTGTTCAAAGCAAGGTCCTGCCTATCACTAGCCGTTAAGATGATAATAAGCCCAATTTAAGAGGCGCCATCGTAAATTTAATAGCAACGTAATTTTTTTCTCTCTATCAAATCAAAAGTTCATTTATTGATAACAAACAGGTTAATATTTGTTCTTATAAAGTCATTGTAGGTAATAGGTTTTTCTTATTTATTCGGTTTGACTTATTTTTTAGTTCCGAAAATGACAGATGTCAAAGTGACAGCTGCCATTATATGGCATATTATTATAGAATTCATACTAGAGTGGCATGACAGGTGTCATCCGAAATGTAGATCTCGTTGAGCTCTATCAATTTTGTGCCTAAAGAAACGGTCTAGAAACAACAGTTACGGAGATAAATTACTTTAAAGATCTGTCATCCGAAATATAGATATTGTTGAGTTCTATCACTTTTGTGAAGACAGCAATGGTCTAAAATCGTTAGTTACAGAAATAAACCGCATTTAAGTTTGACAGCTGTCACTTTGAGACCTGACATGTCATCCTAGTATGGATTCTAGAATTTGACACCTGTCACTTTGTTCAGTCATTTTTAGGGTTTCGTAGTAAAACGAGGAACCCTTAAAACTTTGTTATGTCCGTGTAACGAACGGACGCCGTTTACAAACCATATTAAAAACTTTCCCTGAAAATTATTTTGAGCACTGTGGAATCATACATTTTTGAGCTATAAAGAAAAAAATTAAATTTTTAAACATTAGAGGTCATCGACCTCACATGTATATTTCATACAAATAAACAAACAATCACACTTTATTAGAAAACCACATAACATAAAAAAATTACAGGGACAAAACAAAAAAATTAATAGGTTTCTAACTGGTGGCCTTATCGCTTTAAGCGAATTCTCCCAAGCAACCAAGAATTCATACTAAATTACGTTTTCCTAGTAATCAACCATCTTAAAAATTGGTTTTTATCATCGTCATAATCATCGTCACGTCTACGGAAGCCTATCATACGCAGGTAACAACAACTTTCATGAATCCACTGGCTCCGAACTAGTCTTACGACTGTATTTTTTCTAAAGTCAGTGGCTTCACCCAATTTTTAACTTATTCCTATCGATATTTAATTATAATTAAAAAGAAGGAAGGATTTAAAAGAAGATGAGGGTAGATCCTCCTCGCCATTGCTATGGACCTCTGCATATTTTGCTAAATTTAATTAATTTATTGACTTTTTCCGTATCTTCGTTGATTTGAATAAGATCTGGGTACATCTCGAACGGACAGTTGTTATCTAAATATTTCACCTAGTGACAAATTCAATAAATCAAGAAAACCTGGGGGCGTGGAGACGTCAACAACTACGCTGCAATAAATCAAGCAATCAAACAAAAGTTCGGCTCCAAAGCTTTGGTTGGCTGTTTTCTCCGTTAGTGATTTTCACAGTGTACAAGTGTGTGACAGTGACGAAAAGAGGAGAAAACAAAGGGAAAAATGAGTAATGAATTTGGTTTTAACTCCTAATTCGTTATTTTCAACTGGCGCCATCTCTGTCCTAATTGGCACACTAAATCAATACCACTTAATACACAGTCCGCTCTTTCAAACGCAACTCAATTCGGCTCGTGGCGTTGAGACGTACTGCAACTCGGCGCGGCGTCGCGGCGCTCAAGCAACTTGGTTCTAACCACAATCCATAGAGGGCGGGACCTACAATAGTAAATACCTCGTAAGCCGAATGATTTAGGCATAGTCGTTAGTAAAAATAACATTTATATATACATAGGCTTTTACGTCGTATCAGTTTTGTAAATAATTAACAATCCTTCACGGGATCACGTACTCCTGAATATTATTATCGTTGCAAAGTTTTAGGACTGCGTTTGATCATGTTTTTGAAAACATCAGCCATCTACTTACGAGTATGAACTTGATAGATTTTTGTAATACATTACTATGCCTACTTATGTATATTTTTAAAATAACAATCGGTCCATATATTAATGGCTATTATTATGACATTTTAAATTATTATTAGTGAATTTATAGTACCTAATAAGTACTGTACCTACTTATTATAAATTACACTGTATTATAAACATAATGACAAGTCCAGCACAAGCTCCGTGCCACCACTGCCTTGACTCCACTAAGTTACACGCCGTGCCTCACGGCCTCCGTGTGCATGTTAGCCGTAAGCACAGAGACATTTCGCTACTAGATTCAGCGTCTTCTTTGCCTTTCGATTCTGCGTTCCCGCTTCAAAAGCGAGGGTTCAGGTTCTTAGACACGTACCTAAGGGTGCGAGGTATTTGGCAGCCGGGAAGTTAGCGTCTGTAATTGACAAGTGCTTACAATTTAATGATACAGATGATTAGTTTGTGCTACTTTCTTTCGCTTTCACGGCCCTGAAAATCCCCGACCATAAAGTGAAAAAATTCCGTCACAAAACATCTTTCTTCGATTCTTCTTTCTCTGTGGAGACAGTCAGACTTTGGATTTATCAAAATATCTGGGCTGATAGCCGAAAGGGGAATTTTATAAATACCAATTTCAAATATCTGTATTTTTTTAAATTTAGGATAGTGTATTTCATAGTCAAATTAGTTAGAAACAAAGTAAACTACACACCCTTAACGGGAATAGGTCGATTTACCCTGTAACCTTGTATAATTATTAACCTTCCTGTACCCGCGTAAAATTTTTGTAACACCTACACGCGCGCAAGGTGCCACAGACCGTAACTTAATTGGGAAATTTTTTGGGAAACATTTTTTTAATTTTTAGTAGAAGAAGCTGTACATATAGGTAACATTTTTCCGGTAGCTATAAGATTTAATAACAAAATAAATTCAATTAGTCCTACTAATAATTTATTATTTTACTGACTATCAGACTTCGCCTAACAGGCTTCAAAAGTATCAAATTTTTGTTCAAGTTTAGAAAAAACTAACTAAAATCTCAATACTTCTAAAAACTGCGCATGAGCGTAAAGTAAAGATTAATTATTAACTGTTCATTAATTCTGTTATACAAACAGTAATTCTTGTTTTAACGAAACGGCCAAGTCACATATAAATAATTAAATAAATAAATATTTCTGGGACATTTTACACACGGTCTCTGACCCCAAACTAAGCAAAGCTTGTGATGTGGCTGCCAGAGTGCTATACTACATATACTTATTTTTAAATACATACTTATATAGATAGTAACTAAATAACACCCAGACACAGAGCAAACACTTATGTTCATCACATAAATAATTGCCCTGGGTGGGGATCGAACCCACGCCTCTTTGATCCAGAAGTTAGGGTCACTAACCACTGAGCCACCGAGGCAGTCATATATTGACTAAGCTGTAGAGTTTGTGAACGAAGGACTTGTAGAGTAAAACGTGTAGAGTTAGAAGCTTGGCTTTACGTGAGATCTGACAAATTTTTGACAGTGTGAACTGTGTTTTAGTCTTGGCTCCATTTCACATGGAAATGTTTTTGTTAGATAGGTATTTTCTGGGTCTGCGTGCTTCATCTTCGACTGCGACGTCGCCTACCATCAGGCAAGTTGGTGGTGATGCGCGGACTTATTCGCGATAAAAAAAAAACTGATGAAAACCGAATTGGTGTCTACCAAGTACAAAATACTTTTAGTTGTACTAGCAATAACAGATCAGTGTTGTTAACGTTACAAAATTAGTAAACTAGACCTCACCTACGATGCTTGTCGTTTTGCACAAACTCCATGTTAAGATGATAATTATGTAATAGCCCGTGGTTTGGCCCACGTTGTAATATTACTTACTTGAAATGGTAATAAGTTTGTCTCGAGGCTTGGTCCATATCATAAAAAATATTTCATTGGTATCAACTTGGTATTTTCAAATTTAATTTCAATCAAGGTTTTAAGTTGTCACGAAGGTATTAGGTTTTTCCGGATGGAACTGTACACTTTTCCCGAGACGTATACGAGTATATCTCATTTTCTAGTTAATTCTGTAGTAAATTCTCATATAAAATATCATATAAATCTATTCAGTGTTTTAACAATGTGCGAAACAAAGTTTATTCTTAATTATTCCTGAAGGAACTGGGATGTTTGTCGGGATCATAGATAACAATATGCTAATCCATGTTGTTTCTTACTTCTATATCTGATTTGAAACGGATACATTGTCGTATCGAGAATCCGTTACGAAAAATTCTCCTTATAAATACAAAAATAAGTTTGTTCCATTTTTTAAATTTTCCTTTTCTATGGGGTCAGCCCTTAGATAAGGAAGATTTAAAAAAGGAACAAACTTATTTTTGTATTTTGTCTGAGTAGCACTGCACGTACACAAAATTTCAAGTCAATCGGTACGAGGAATAAAAAGTTACATAGAAACAAAAAGCATCCGTTTTAACCCGTTAGACGATCGATATTTCAAATTTTTCGTCCTTAATGCTCCATTGCTCTGTGTCTGGGTGTTTTTTAGTTACTATCTATATATGCCGTGGGGTGCCGGCAGAGTAGAATAGCACCCCCCTCTAGTACCAGGTGTCGTAAGAGCCGACTGAGGTACAGCGGAACCGACTAATGGCGGTATAACCATTCGACTAAAACGTAGCTAAAATGGCACAGGGCAGGGATGGGGAGCAGCATCCCTGCCGCGAAGCTACGTTTCTACGATCGCCACCACGCTTGCCCAGCGCGGCGATTATGGGCAAATACCCCCAAAATATGGAAAAAACGAATAGACCAGGCCCCCAGTCCCCAGCAGCTCCGCTAGCCTGGGGCTACGGTAGCGGCCCCGGTAACGGCGGAGAAGGGGGTGCTAAGAATCGCTGGCAGACGCCCGGCTACCACTCCCGCAAACGACGACTGGCCCTGGTAACACACAACGTGCGCACTATGAGGACTGACGAGAGGATTGCTGAGCTGGAAGATGAGTTGAGTAGGTTGCGTTGGAATATTGTGGGGTTGTCTGAAGTCCGTAGAGAGGGGGAGGATACGATAACTCTGAAATCCGGCAACCTGCTCTACTACCGGGAAGGTGACAAGCGGTCCCAAGGTGGTGTCGGTTTTCTCGTGCACAAGTCCCTCGCTAACAACGTTATCACCATCGAAAGTGTGTCGAGCAGGGTTGTATATCTAATACTCAGAATATCCAAGAGGTATTCGCTGAAGGTCATTCAGGTATACGCACCGACCTCGTCACACCCAGATGACGAAGTGGAGACTATGTATGAAGACGTAAGTCAGGCCATACATACGTCTAAGACCCACTTTACTGTTGTTATGGGGGACTTCAACGCAAAGTTGGGCAAAATAAGCGATGATGAGCTGAGAGTGGGGAAAATTGGACATGGACAACGGAACCCCAGGGGCCAGAGGCTGGCTGACTTTCTGGAGAGAGAGGAACTCTTCATGATGAACTCTTTCTTCCAGAAGCCGCCTCACAGGAAGTGGACCTGGATGAGTCCCGATGGTTCCACCAAAAATGAGATAGACTTCATCATGACAACTGAGAAACGGATATTTAATGATGTCTCCGTGATCCACAGAGTGAAAACCGGTAGTGATCACAGAATTGTAAGAGGCACATTGGATATTAACGTTAAACTCGAAAGGTCACGCCTGATGAAGTCTACGCTCCGGCTTACTCGTGCCTATATCCAAAACCGCGAGAGCTTTTAGCTCGAGCTCTCAAATCGCTTTGCTTGCCTGGAGAACTTTGCGTCGGTGGACGAGATTAACAACGGGCTCGTAGAAACTGTCCAGGCGGTGGGTGCTAAATTCTTTAGACCCCGTCGTACAAATAGACCTCAAAAATTTTCCGATCTAACTCTAAATCTTATGGCCGAACGACGCTTACAGAGACTGCAGTCTTCCGATGATGCAAAGTCATATAGGCAGCTCAATAAACAAATTTCTAAATCCGTGCGGCGCGACATTCGTCTCTTTAATACTAAACATATTAAAGAGACAATAGAGCAAAATAAAGGCTCCAAAGTGTTCGCGAGGAATTCGTCTATTGGGCAAAGCCAGTTGACAAAGCTGAAGAGAGAAGATGGCAGTGTAGCGTCGTCCAAGGCCGAGGTATTAGAGGAGATCGAAGGGTTCTATGGACAGCTATACGCTTCGGTCACTAAGCCTGTTAGCAGCGTGGCCAAAGATCCAAGAGCCAAGCTGACCCGACACTTCACCGAAGATATCCCGGACATCAGCCTGTACGAGATTAGAATGGCCCTGAATCAGCTTAGGAACAACAAGGCGCCGGGTGATGACGGTATCACATCAGAGCTGCTGAGAGCGGGTGGAACACCGGTACTAAAAGTCCTCCAGAAGCTTTTCAATACCGTCGTCCTCGAGGGCATCACGCTAGAAGCATGGAACAGAAGCGTGGTGGTGCTGTTTTTCAAGAAAGGTGACAACACCTTATTGAAGAACTACAGACCCATCTCACTTCTGAGCCATGTTTATAAGCTGTTTTCAAGGGTCATTACGAACCGTCTCGAGCGCAGGCTTGATGACTTTCAACCTTGCGAACAAGCCGGTTTCCGAAAAGGCTTTAACACCATGGACCACATTCATACGCTGCGGCAGGTTATACAGAAGACCGAAGAGTATAATCTGCCACTTTGCTTAGCGTTTGTGCACTATGAAAAAGCCTTTGATTCGGTCGAGACATGGTCTGTGCTCGAGTCTCTCCAACGATGTGTTGAAGTGTTGAAGTGCTTGTATAATAACGCCACTATGTCGGTCCGAGTACAGGAAGAGAGCTCCAAGGCGATCCCGTTAAAAAGAGGCGTAAGACAGGGAGACTTAATTTCTCCGAAACTGTTTACGACTACTTTGGAGAACGCCTTCAAGCTCCTGGAATGGAAAGGATTCGGCATCAATATCAATAGCGAATACCTCACCCACCTTCGGTTTGCCGACGATATAGTAGTCATGGCAAAATCGATGGAAGAGCTCGGCACGATGCTCGAAGGCCTCAATCGGGTTTCTCAACAGGTGGGTCTTAAGATGAACATGGACAAGACGAAAGTCATGTGTGATTCCCATGTTTTATCCACCCCGATTTCTGTTGGAAACTCGGTTCTTGAAGTCGTTGACTCGTACGTCTACCTAGGACAAGTAGTACAGTTAGGTAGGTCCGACTTCAACAAAGAGGCCAATCGCCGAATCCAACTCGGATGGGCAGCGTTCGGAAAATTGCGTAGCGTCTTCTCGTCCGACATACCTCAGTGCCTGAAGTCGAAAGTTTTCGATCAGTGTGTGTTGCCAGTGATGACTTATGGCACAGAAACGGCCTTATCAGTAAGCTCCAAGTAGCCCAACGAGCTATGGAGAGGGCTATGCTCGGAGTCTCTCTGCGGGATCGAATCAGGAATGAGGAGATCCGTAGAAGAACCAAGGTTACCGACATAGCCCAACGGATTAGCAAGTTGAAATGGCAATTGGCAGGGCACATAGCGCGGAGGACTGATGACCGGTGGAGTCAAAAAGTTCTCGAGTGGAGACCACGTACCGGCAAGCGCAGCGTAGGACGTCCACCCACAAGGTGGACGGATGACCTCATTAAGACCGCAGGATCGCGCTGGATGCAAGCCGCTTCCAACCGGTCTTATTGGAGATCCATAGGGGAGGCCTATGTCCAGCAGTGGACGTCCTTTGGCTGATGGATGGATGGATGGATCTATATATGTATATATTTAAAAATAAGTATAATTATGTGGTATATCAGTCTCTGGCAGCCATATCACAAGCTTTGCTTAGTTTGGGGTCAGAGGCCGTGTGTAAGATGTCCCCAAATATTTATTTATTTATTGCGTCTTTTAATGTACCTATATTCCAAATTTAAAATTTATATCATTAGCGGTTTGGGCTGTAATCTAACCTCAATAATTTTGCCGTTCCCAAAGAAATCCTATAGATTTTCTGGGATATTAATCGTTCCTATATAGAAACATGTCGTGTGCTTCAACCAGCTACTATCCATAACCGTTCAGCTCGTTGGATTTAATTGATGCTTTTTAGTCAGCTTCCTTTATGAACCAAATCGGTCAAGAACGATTCGAGATAATAGGCTTATGAAAATTCAATTATAGATGTCTCGCGAGGTCTCCTGTTCGTAGAACTGGTTTGTGCTTATAGAATTAATTGTGATAACATTCAGCTATAGTCATCGAGGTTATAACTATGTTTACCAATCAATATAACTCAGTAAAACTTTCCATAATTTGGAGCACACAGTTACACGCATTTATTATAAACATCAATTCATCATAGTCGTGGCAATGAGAATTTTATCGCTCAAATGAACGTACATTAACAACAACACAATAATGAATCAACAAAATTATTATTATTTAGGCATATATTTCAAATGGTATAGTATTGTTCTAAAAAAGAACTACTTCTAAACCATATAAGTAAGTAACTGTAATCACTTACAGTTGTCAAAACTGCAACCTTCTCAGTTAACATGGAAAAAAGTTAGAGCCGTTTATGTCGTAAAAAACCGCATATTTTAACACTCACAAGGGAATCAAAACCTACAGGGTACTTACAGTTGACCTAGAACCATGAAATTTGACAAAAAGCATACACGTACGTATATGAGTACACGTTAGGAATAAATCTGAAAACTGTAAATTATCAACTAAATCACAAATAAAATACAAAAAATATAGGCCCATTTTCTCATGACGATTAAGTATTTATTTATCTAGATTTTTTTTATTTAGAGATTTTAGCATAATAATTTTGTGAAATTTCAAGGATTTACACGGAACCCTTGCTAGGAGCCGGAGCAAGTGCGAATCAGACTCACACGAGTCTGATTCGCACTTGCTCAGTTTTTTATTTTATTTAGAGCTATGCTTTTTACAGTCGATTCTGTGACAAAAGGGACCTGTAAAACTTGATCTAGTAAGGCTCTAAGAAGTTGTGTGCTATCATTACTCGCTGAAGCTTTTACGATATCGGTAGCTAACAGAATTTGGCTAGGTATGGTCTGCTCTGAGAGCACACATTGGAAGTTGACGCAGATTTATCTAACTCTACACTAACATCTGATGCTGTGTTTACTTCTAACTCCTCTTCTGGTTTGGCTACATAAGATGTATGCGGCAGATGGCGGGGTATGAATTAAGGAATTATGGTTACGTTTGCAGATGCGGCATTTGATAGAAGACCGAGAAGCATTTGCTGAATGATTTTGTCGGCCCAAACAATTGAAGCAAAATCCACTGGTTCGATAGATAGATCGTACCGAGTGTCGTATTCAACAGCACAAAACTCTTTACAATTCCATATTTTACGATCACTTTTCGTAAACAGTGTGGGCAATAGCCGCGTACCCACCTAGCGCACAGGCTCGCGCGGCAGCCTCGCGAGCCAAATGCCTCGGCTGGTGTGGACGTGCCTCGGCCTGCCTCGGGCGCGCGTTTGCTCGACCGAGCACGGCTCGGCCCCGAGCCATCTGTTGTCGGTAAACTTGACGCGCTCAAAGGTGCCTCAGTGAGCGCTGTGTGTTAGGTGGGGACGGTTATGTTTTGGCTCGCGCGCGAAGCTACTTCAAGTTTTGTCTCTTGCCGTGTTTGTCTTCTGTAATTTTGATATCATGGGCAGTCAGGAGGAGTCCATTCGCTCTATCTAGAAGCGTCTAGGTTTTTTCTTGATACGTGACTGTTTTCGTTTCTTTAAACAGTAAACAGCTAGGAAAATAGCTGCAGCTGAAAATACACGACTATCCATTACGAATACTCGCGGAATTATGATGGCTCAGCCTGCCTCGCGAGGCGGCGTCGTGTAAATTGAACCAAACTACTGAGGCTGCCGCGGGAGCCATCGCTCGCGATCCGGACACCGAGGCTGCCGCGCGAGCCTGTGCGCTAGGTGGGTACGCGGCTATTGGTTAAGCTCAGTATTTGTATCTGTGAAGTTTGCGTACATTACCTTGTTTATGGTTTAAAGATTTTAGATTTGATTTAGGATTCAGAAACTCGGAGAGATTAAAACCTGGACTCCAAAAATTTTCTCATTTGATTCAAAGTAGGCAAATCATTTGAAGTACTAATTTAAGCCTTCAAAAGCTTGCGCGAATCAGAGTCCAATTTGATACAAATTATGAGCACAACTATAATGTCCCATGAATCGACACCGATATTCAATTTTTTTATTCAGTAGCCTATTATAATTTGTTGTGTCTAAAAAATCTTTAATTGCGCTGCACCACTCTGCTAGGCTGGCCAATAAAACGACTCAACAAACGATTTGCAAGAAACTTCTTATTGTTATACCTTGATTCCTTGGATGACCATGACTCCTGATATTTAGAGCCGTGATGAGGACATGCCTTATGAGTTGTTCTGCGTAGCCTGAAAGATGGCCTTTCAATTAATGCATTTTCTCCATAATATCGTCTATTGCGCCGTTGTTATGTATTGTGTCAGTGACAAGTAAAGATTACGAAAGGTGGGCATCTGTGCATATTGACTGGACCAAATTGGGATTGTAATTTTCGGAAGACGTACACGGCATTCTACTTCATTTACGTTGGGAGAATTCGAAAGTGTTTTATTCTTACAAATTGAATTTAATACGCCTTTTATATCTAGTTAGTAACTGATGTAAGTCTCTTCAATATTTTCATAAACTTAATTTTCAATATAATCAAAATCTGCTTCAAAATAATAGCTTGAGCTGACAATTTGGAGTCATTAATTATTTATAACAATAGGTACTCCATTCCTGTTCCAAATTATCAAGTCAGATTTGTAAGTGAGCTTCTTTAACTAAACGTTCCTTTGACATGTTCTTAAAATAGTTGTGTCCTCTTTCTATTATTTTCTTAAAAGCTTTCAAACCATTGATTTTATTATGACATTTTGAATGCAATTTAGTAATCTTATTTACCCACCCGATTTAAAGTTTTTAGTAATGTTCTAAAAAAAGTCCAAATGATGTTATACGTCAGGCTTGATAATAATTATGTTCAAGTTCAAGTGTGTGTCCGACTCTGAAGAACCTCGTCTAAACTACAGGCCTCTGAGTCGCTAATATACCGAGAATAGGGTTCAAATTTAAAATCAATTTCCGTAACTGGTGTTAGAAAAATCTATAAGATAAGTGCGCCACTGAAATGCACCGTAATTCTAAAGACAGAGTCGAATGTGCGTTTTTATTTTTCTATGGCGCCAACTATTGACAATCTTTGCATAACTTATCATAACCTTAATCATCATTCGATATAATTGAATGGAAGATACGGACCTGATGTATCGACCTTCTTAAATAGGAACAGAGTAAGTTAACTTGTTCATAGTTTTCATGTTCACATTACATTAACAAAATTGTATCAATAATGAGGCAACGGTTAATAACGCTTAACATATTTTATATTGACCATTATGCTTCTAAGCCTCGTTCAGTATTCATATTCAGGAAAATGACTAACATTACTTTTAGAAACGTAAAAACCGCAAAATTGATGACAATGTTTTACCAACTCCTTCATTTATCAACTGGTGTTGATTTCGGATTTATAAAATTTAAGTCTTTCAAAGTTCAATTTATCACAAATTTAATTTTAGCCCTTACGACAATAAGTTTTTCGGTGGCTTGTTTGATCCAAATGTACTATGATGAAACTTGGTATTCATCATTCGGTCATGGCGTATTCATATTTCAACATTTATCATACATGGGCAATTTTATGTTCATGAATAGAGATTTTAATTTAGCTGGATTGATGTCATTGTATGATCAAGTCGA
This sequence comes from Hypomecis punctinalis, assembly GCA_949316475.1. Lineage (NCBI taxonomy): Eukaryota > Metazoa > Arthropoda > Insecta > Lepidoptera > Geometridae > Hypomecis > Hypomecis punctinalis. The sequence goes on from OX438806.1 coordinate 20,425,504, forward strand.
TTTCAAACTAAATGTTCCAAACCACTTTAACAAGTCTGCAATGTCTTTTAATCTGGTTACAGTTGCTGTTCTCTTTTCTTGTAAAACATTATGGACATGTTTTATTTGTATTATTATGAACAACTGCCTTCGATCAACACTATTAAATATGTATATCTTTTGGTTAGGCATTACTCGAGACATAATTGCTGTTGTGAATGTATTTTCTTTTTATGTAACTAAATGGCGCCTGGCAAAACTTGTCATATTTTTGGAAAACGATTCCGTAAATATCACATATTTCCATCACATTTACAAGAACATTGCAGATATTGCTGTTAAGCTTAAGCGAGCATATGATTTTGCGGTAAGTTAAAAGTGCGAACATTTGGAAAATTTTTAAATTATTATCTTCCGACATACTTCAATGCCTCAAATTGACAGTATAATTATGTAGCCAGTGTTGACTGAAGACAGTGACACGTGTTCTCACTATTGTCTTTATCTCATTAGGTATATGAACATGCTCAAAGAACCCCAACAAGCTAGGGAGGGACCTATGCTTGGAGTTTTCGAGATATTAAATAAGAAATAAGGAGATCCGTAGAAGAGCCAAAGTCACATATCCCAGTGGTATATCAAGTTAAAATGACAGTAGAGAGTGTGGGCATATAGCATTCAGAACCGGTCAATGGGGTCACTAAATTCTAAGATACATAGTCATAGTCATATTTATTGATAATATTATTTTACAAGTCAACATTACTGAAATAATTTTAAGAGTTACAATATTTATAAATCAAAAATTCAGTATAAATAAAATGAAAAAAAAAAACAAATTACTATGTCAATTATACAAGGATAATAAAATTAATTCTAAATTTGAGAAATAATAATTAAACTTAAGTATTATAAATCAACAATATAATAATCAACTGAGATGAACTAACCTAAATGTAATGAACTTATGAGAAACTTGAGATGTAAATACAAAATACACAATATACACAAAAGTAAATTAAAAACATGTAAATCTATTGTAACGTGATATAAAATAAAATTAATAAAATATTGGAATTTTAAAAGGGTAGTGGTGTATAACGTTACCAATTAGAGCAAAGGGACAAATGGTACAAAAAGGGACTAATGATACTAAAGGGGACAAACGATACAACACCTTCGAAGGTGTGGTGTCGCAGCTACCTGACAAATAAACAAAATGTTACCTGGATAAACTAAGTCGATAAGAACAAATAACCTCTGTTCCCAAGGACCGTATTATTATCTACCTGTGAGTGGTTAAGTGAGGACAAAATTATAAGATTTGTTTTGTAAGTTAAATCACAACAAATTAAACCTTAACTCCTTGAAGTTACATGAAAATGTCTTAAATCTAAAGCGGGTAGATTTACTCAGTTGTAACCAGAAGGGTCTTAATGCCAACGGGCTTAAAACTACACAAACTTAACCATTGTAAAGTTTACCATTACTTATTACTATATTTTCAACACTTGAATTAAAGCGAACCTAATTAAACCAAACCTCTAGCAATGCAGTAGGTAATTAAATTAATTATCAGAGTCGGTGCATATGTCGCAGGCAATTTGTATGATTCCGCCGTTTACATACGGCGTCGTCAGTTTAAAAACGCTCGCCGTTATGTAAAATGCCGAAGGCAAAATGACAACTCATTCAATTGTAATAATTTCAACGTCGGTTGTAGTTTTAGGGTGACCATGACAAAACACACTTCAGAAATATTAGATTGACAGATAAAAATTTTGGACAATTCAAATCAATCAGATCGATTATAATCTCGAGATAAGTAGGTATAGTTTGTTTAACGGTTGGAGTGTACGAAACGAAAACGTGTGAGGGGCACTGAGCCTAAACCGCGATCTTCGGAATGCGATGGGATGTGGGAGTATATAGGTGGGGAAATACTGACATTGACTTTTACGCCAGGATAAGTGAACCAAACTTAGTGACCTTAGGTCAAACTTATATAAAGTTTGTAGGTTAGGTTTGAACAGTGACAACAACGCGCGAGCCGAGCGAGCGAAGCGAGCGTGCCGCGGTAGCGGCCGGCGAAGCGCCAGAAACAATATGTCCTTATTACGAGCTCAGGACCTTCTGTTAAATATGTATACTCTAACATTAACTAACCAACATAAGCACTTATCTAAGGTATTTCGACTTCAATTGGTCAGGTTAGCCTCTTTTGATATCCTCTGACCATTTTTTAACTATGGTCGATATGCAACAATCGGAAGACTCCTGCATATTTCAGGAGTCCTCGGAACACCAGATTCTATGGACACCTTAGCATTTTTAGGTACCGAAAAACCTTGAAAGTTGTCCACGGCGTGTTTATTGCTTTCGTTTAAGAATCGTAACTTTTTTTAATTCACTATAATAAATGTCTTTAAAATCACAAGTATTTTGCGAAAAGCCTTTTGTACACGAAGTATTTTCAATATTTTCTTGGGTCATAAAACTACTACTTGACGCCATTTTGTTTGTTTTCATCAACAGCGACGCGCGTGGTAAGAAACAGAACTAAATACTTCAATTTGCCTCGGCATTATGTATACGGCGTTTTAATTGTCAATCAAATGTTTCGGCATAATATAAAATGCTAAGGCAATATACATTTTGCCTTCGGCATTATACATAACGGCGAGCGTTTTTAAACTGACGACGCCGTATGTAAACGGCGGAATCATACAAATTGCCTGCGACACATATACCGTCTGCGATATTACGAAAAGTACAATCTAATGTGATTTCTAACATTAATTTACAATCAAACGATCAAAACGGTAGCTAATCGTTTTGTCCGTGAATAAAAATAAATTCTACTTATGTTCACTAAAGCATGGATCATACAGTGAAAACGAGGAATATCTCATACGTCTAAACTCTGTCCAGAAAGCTTCAAATCATGAAAATCAGTAGAAGTGTGTGATCTTAGTAGTCATACCAAAGTGACCGTGTGGCCTTGGGTTATGTAAAAAAAAACAAAATAAGTGTTACTTGTTGATCCGTGACAGGCATGCTCGCAGGATGAAATCCACAAGTGGAAACAGGTGTACGCTGGTAGGTAAGCCACAAGGCTAGCCCGCCGATACAACCAAATTGACGTGTGCAAAAATCAGGAGTCTGTAATCATCATCGCCGGGTCCGTCGGGAGATCAATCGGGTCGCGGGAAAAGGCTATGGACAAACCAGACGGCAAATAAGTATCACTCGTATTTTTCACCGGGAAGATTCCAAGATCAAAAAAGTGTTTCCCGGCGAATCAAAATTCAGATCAATTGACGAGCAAATCACTAAATCAATTGACTACTCCTCTTTCGCCTTTTTTTAAACGCTTCCGCCCTAAGGCAGATGGATGTCCGGAGCACTAAGTGCTTCAACGAAGTCTCCACAAAAAGAACCATTGTCGATCCGAGAAGCTTTCTGCAATCCGCTCGAAAATCGCCAACTCACTATTCTGTCACCTTTGAATCGTTTCGAATCACGCATCCATCTATGACGTCACCGCACTTAATCTACTACGCCTTGTAAACAAAACATACTTATTTGCGTTCCATTCTCCCAACAAGGTTATGAAAATACAGACACAAATAATTTATTTTTGTTTTCTTTACGGATCAGTCCGAACAATGACAAAGACAAGCAGTCCATGCATGACAGCGTCAAACCAACTGTCACTTTTACTGTCTCTTGCCAACTTCAAAGTCACTGCATTTGCAATTTCATTTGCTATTTGATGTTTTCGATTTATATACTAAATAAATTGTCAAAAAGTGCAAAAACGAATGATCGTAATGTTGAAGTGTCGTGCAACGAGAAAAAAATAAGTATTGTAAGTAGCTACGCTACACTATCTAAAATAAAATATTTCATACTAAAATAATAATTATAAACTAGATGACAACCCGGCTTCGCTCGGGTGAAATATGACTTATAATACACACACACTCATCATAATTTTACTTGATCACCATCTTTACGAAGAGCTCTTCGCTGCATCAATTTTTTACAATCATGACAATGATTACCAAATGCAAGGAGCATAGATGAAGGAAGGATCGCTTTGTTCTGAGCGAAAACTTATCCTTCATCTATGGCAAGGAGATTAGGCTGATAACAAAATGATGAAGGTCAAGCAAAACAATTATGAAAGACATATATTAAAAAATAGGTAATTTCGGAATGATGGGTGTAAACAATATCCCAAAGTAATTGATCAAAACTAAATGAATAAGTACTGAAAATGTATCTATACATTCTGATAAAACGAAAAGAAAGGCAACGTCAACTTTAAAGATTAGGTATGGCAAGTATTATATTTTCTATGATTATCTATCTATCTATCAGCCGTAGGACGTCCACAGCTGGACATAATGCTCATAGATATCCAAAAAGGCCGGTTAGTGATATATTATGATGTACTTTATGTAGCCTGTATCCTTTGCTTCTCCAGTGGAGTCTGATTACTACATTCACAAAATTAATAGCCTACACTCCTGTCCTATTTTATGTTTCGGATCATTGAAAACATTAAGTAGTAATATAAGTGGTACCTAACCGAAGGTTAGGTACCACTTACATACTAACCTAGTATATTAGATATCTGTGGTACTAACTAAAGGTTGGACCTTAACGTGACTACGACAGTGACTATTTTGATACAATATTATCAAAAATTATTAAAACTTAATACTTGACACTGGCAAATGCACCAAAATGCGACGCCAAAACATAAAAAACTTGACTGCTCAAGATCAGTGATGCCAATTTAGCATTTTTATGCTAAATTTAGCATATTTTCATCTTGTTTAGCATATTTATTTGCAATTTAGCATACGTCATATTTTTAGCATGTAAAATAATTGTACAATAAGTTTTTTACCATTAAAATTACATGCAGAATTGCAGATTTATGTCAGCAATATCGTTTTTAACGCTACCACTTTCAAATGACGAAATTGAACGGGTTTCTTTTAGTTTTAATACATTCAGTATTAAAAATTATGCTACGCAATTGTTTGTCGTTAAAAACTTTAAATGCTATTTTTTTATAATTATAAGATTCGACTTAAAAAGGGCAAGGAAATGCTGCTAGACTTACGCAGTTCCAGAGAACGCACTACGCTCTGTAGGCAAGATCCAACACCAAGATACTTACATTTTATTTGATAACATAATAATAGGACATAGTCGATTAAAACACATATTTTTTAATTAATAATAATTTTATAATTATGTTACGTTTCATTTCACATTGAAAAATGTTATCACAATTTTTGGCATGTTTATATAGCATTATTTTTTCACAATTTTAACACCATTTTAGCAGATTCTTTATTTGTGGTGTTGGCAACACTTCTCAATTTATGTCAGCCGTCATCCGGTGTCAATATGGACACCGTGTTTTTGTTTGTCAGCACCGTTATAATTTATTAAAATACTCGATAATCCGAATTTTCCGGATATATGTTGTCGACTCGAAATCATTATTTTTTTATGTTTTATCATTCAGATAAAGTTTCAATCGAGTCTACCGTACCCCTTGACGAAATTATTAATATAGATGTTTGATAATGTCAAACACAGTGTGCCACGGGTTTTATATCGCAGCTCATTGTTAGTTACCTATAACCCGAGCCGCACCGGCCGGCAACAGAAGTAAATAGTAATACTACCTCACATTTATGTAACAAAAAAGGAGCAGCTTATATTTAGTACTTTTGTGTAATATGGATTGCTTTCAATGATTATACAGTTTCCTTTTTTCTAAATTGATTTTTAAATATATCATTTTAAACTTTTAATTTTAGTTAACATAATTAACCAATATGTCATGAGAAACTGTATTGTAAAAATCCTGCGTTAAAATATTGTTTCTGTTAGTCAAATAGTGTTTTTACTTCTGTTTTTGTTTTATAATATTGATTTTTAATTAGTCTGCGCGCTGCGCTTTGTAGCAACGTAATATGTACCTACATAGATGAGTATGTAATCTCAGTTAAGTGGTTTTTTGTAAATTCTTTTGAGATTATTAAATATTGTTAAACCTTAAATATATACTAAAAAAAAATCATGAGCTATATAACCACGCACCGACCAGTGCAGCGTAAGAGTAATCTCTCACAAAGTAGACTAAAACCTTTCAATTCTAAACATACACACTTGTCAAAAATTGTCAACATGAGGCAGACACTGAAACACATTTGATGAAAAAACGTTGCATGCATGTTATATGATTTGGTGACTGACTTTTTTGTTGAAGTTTTAAATTGTGACTGCGTTGATCTTTTTTTCCAGTTCATTATAAATTTATGTGTCAATGGGGCCCATGCAATGTGGTACATTTATTTTAGAGCAACAGCCATGAAAAATATTGACATAACAGTAAGTCAAACTATAATATTTTGTTCATTAGTTTTTTTTGTGAATGAATTTGTGGGCATGAAATGTATTCTTTAAAAAACTAACTGTACCAGGAACTCTACTTAGGTGTCTCCTATAAAAAAATGTTTTTTTTTTATTATTTTTGCCTATTTTGAGCCTGCATTTTTAGGGTTCCGTACCCAAAGGGTAAAAACGGGACCTTATTACTAAGACTCCGCAGTCCGTCTGTCTGTCTGTATCTCATAAACCGTTATAGCTAAAAAACTGAAATTTTCACAAATGATGTATTTCTGTTGCCGCTATAACAAGAAATACTAAAAACAATAAAATAAATATTTAAGGGGGGCTCCCATACAACAAACGTGATTTTTAACCGTTATTCGCTCGATATTAATAATGGCAAGTATAACAATGGCTTACAATATTCACAGAATGTTTAGTTGTATATACAATTCAATAATAAACAAATGAAATAAAATAAATATTTAAGGGGGGTCCCATACACTACGAAACCCTGCGTGCGCGAGTCCTGCTCGTACTTGGCTGATTATTTTCTGATGTCGTCACCTCTTTATGTGTAGGGTCTTCTTTTGTAGCTCCTACCTGGTGACCCTCTCCATGTCATTGCAGTTTCTTAAATATCTACGTAAATATACCTAAATATATATCACAGTATAGGTACATAATGGTTCTGTTTTTCCAGATTACTGAAGTAGTGGGACGAACTCTTTGGGTACTGTACAAATTTATGGTAACCTTTGCTCCCGCAATTATGGCAGGCATCTTGTCATCACAAGTTGACACTATAATCCACATACTGCATGACAAACTACTTCTATGCCAAGGTAGGTAATTTAGAAATATTTGGTACTAGTTTTTACCCGTGGCTTCGCCCGCATACGCAATATATCATTATAATTCATAGCCTATGTGTTATTCTGATATCTAAGCTATATTATTGCAAAGTTTCATCTCAATCCGTTCAGTCGTTTTTGCGTGAAAGAGTAACAAACATCCATCCATCCTCACAAACTTTCGCGCTTATAATATTAGTAGGATGGTGTATACAGCACCAAGAATAATAAGATAAGTTCCCTATGGTTGAAAATTTGAAGATCACGTCACGGCGTTGTTAACACATACATTTTACCGAAAAGCCAGTGTTGTGAAATTCCGCAGTACATAGGTAAGAAAGAAACTCATTGTGGTGTTAAAAAGCTTCTGAAGGACTTAATTTCAACAAATGAATATACGAGAATTTCTCGTTGAAAGATATATTAAGATTTATTGTTTTATGCTTTTATTTGTAGATATTTCTAGCACTGTTTACTGTCGTAGTCGTAGAGAAAAAGAGAAAAGAGAACTATAACATAATAGCAATGTGACGATCTAGCATAAAAAACAATTGTAGGTCGGATCAAACTTTATGGTGTCCGTAAACACGAGGCGAGTCATTGCGCAGTAGCGAATTCATTATTTCAGGACATGAAGAGAGGGGATCTGCGCAGCTTATAGCTAACTAAAGAGACGCTATAATGTTGGTTTTATATTATAGATGAAATCGAAGCTCGGAAGATAGACAAGTTCATCCGCTACGTGGAAGCCCACCCGCTGAAGTTCGTGGTGTACAAAGTGCTTCCTCTGGACGCCAGGCTGCCCGGAATGGTTCTCGGCTTCTGCATCACTTATCTTATTGTTGTACTTCAAATGTCACATGCATATTAAATAAATGCTGTAATATCGGCAGTGTTTTCACATTTGGGACGTATGGAGTTGAGACATTGGTACTTAAGGCCCCATATCCAAACCATACGAGGTCGGCACGAATATAAATGTTTTAAATGTAACACCAGTAAACACATACACCATCGTTTTAAATCTGCTTTAAGTATATTAAAGTTGCTTGAATAAGATCGGAGAAAGCGATAAAGCCGCCATATGAATTAATAATAAATCTATATCTGTATTTGTATGTAGCACTAGTTTTAAAGCTATTTATAAAATATTTGCTCGTAAAGTGGCTGTAATTACACCAATTTCAATATCGTAATGTATTTCATTACGCACTTGTGCGTTATTGTAATGTAAAATGCACGAGTTTTTTTTAATAAAGCAATATGCACAGTTTTTTAAGATGCTGCGATATTTTTTAAAATCTTTTAAAGAGTTTTTATGTCAGAAAAGTGGTCAATATTCTGGCAACGTAACAATCACTTTTAAAAACTGTTCAAATTTCTATAACTGATTTAACAAGTAATTAAAGATTTATTCGTTTAAGAAAGTCAGAGTTTTATTAATTTCCTCGCAAATATGTTATAAAACGTCGTATGACATGTGTAGTGCGGTAAGTTGAAAATTACAGCCTCTGCTTTCTTATAGCCCTCGCCTACTCGTGTGTAGTGCGGTAAGTTGAAAATTACAGCCTCTGCTTCCTTATAGCCCTCGCCTACGGCTCGGGCTAGCAATATCGCCTCGGCTGTAGTTTTCAACTTAGCGCACTTATATATCATAATGTACTATTAAAATATTGCTCTGTTTTTGTGTAATCGGCGTGAAGTATAAACAGTTTGTGTATTTATCAAGTATAAACAGTTTGTGTATTTATCAAGTATAAACAGTTTGTGTATTTATCAAGTTCTTTCATTTATCAACTAGCTTTGCCAGTGCCTTCACTCGCATGATTTTTATGCTATCTCATAGTAACCTTTTATTTTTCGGCATATAAAGTAACTTATGTCGGTCTCCAACCTTTTTACACAATACAAGCCGCAGCAGTGTAAACGCAAGTAGCGTCCCACGCCACGAAGCCGTTATTACATGGCGCCAGAGTCAAACCAATTGACTTCTTATACAGTCGGATCTGCTAAAACGTGACAGTTCTAGCACGCATATGTACGCCGATATTTAATCTCTGCGGACTATGTCGTTGAGGACGTAATATTCCAGAAACCTACTCGTGCATCGACGACAACTGAGAGCGTGATAGCCATCGGCTTACACCATGAAACCACCGTTGCATCTGTGTGGTTTACCCACTTCGCAGCCTTGGAAGAGGGCGAATAGTTGTCGCCGTTCAAGAAGGTGTCAAGGTGTGTAAGAGACGCACTAAGATTCAAGATTATTTATTGGTCATAAAACACGGTTATCATATATAACTTAAAAAATGTCACACAAAAAAATTTGTTTATTTGGCTCAACGTATAAGCATTGCCATTCAGCGTGGCAATGCTGCCAGCATGCTGGGCACGCTGCCAACTGGCAGTGGGCTTGAGCACTTGGATTATCTTTAGACCTTCAAGGGTCTGTGGATGATCCAATTGCTTTCTATGTAGTAGTAGTGTAGTATTGTCATTAAAACTTATCACAAAAATATATTCATAAGTCATTATGTCAAAAATCATTAAACAGAAATGAACATAATAATAATAATAAAGTCAAATAATAAACATTATTCGGATCTGAACATAACAATAAAAAAGTCAAATAACAAAAAAAAATCGGAATTTAAAACACCAACCTTTTGTCACCTAAGAATTTCCAGATTTCATAGTAACATTTTCGGGCTAGCAAGGATTTTAATTTACATTTAAACATAACAATGTTTAGGTCTCGTATGTCTTTGGGTATCAATCATAATCTTGGTGTATATTATAGGGGCCATACAAAAATACTTTTTTTCATTAGTGCAGTTTTAGCTGGTCGAGGGCAAATTCTCATCTCGTCATGGAATCATGTACGTATATACCTGCATTGGTCCAGCTACCGAAAAGGCGGAGATTTGTTGTCACGAAAGAAACGACTTCCAATATATATAGCGACGGTAGTGTGAGGATACCATATTTTTTTCTATCTCGAATGTGTCTCTATTTGTACTATTTATTGTCACAGTACTATCGTCGGCAAATAGAGTCATTGGATAGTCAACTGCTTTAGCGAGATTATTGATATATCCCGAAAATAGCATAGAAGCTAGCACACTACCTTGTGGTATACCGCAATTTAGTGTACGGGCATCCGATTTGTATCCAACCTCTTGTTTTTTGGTTATATCTACTTCTGAAATCTCAGTATAGTTATTTCTGAAGCTCAAATATGATTTTATAGGATCATTGCTATTTCCTCTTACACCGTACAATTTGAATTTACTTAGAAAAGTGTTGTGCTGGACATAGTCAAAGACTTGGGTTATATCGCAAAATATTGCGCAAACAGGCGTAGTTGTGTCAACATTACTCATAAAATTATTTAATAAATCATAAATTGCCATGTCTATGCTTTTTCTTTCACAAAATCCCTTCTGTTCATAACACAATATATTATTATCTTTCTTCTCTAAGTAATTGTAAATTTGCGAGTACGTATATTTTTCCAGTATTTTTGAGAAGATAGGGATAAGTGAGATGGGCCTATAATTACCTATGATTTCTCGATTATTATTTTTTTAATACTGGCTTTATGATGTAAATCTTAAGCTCGTCCGGATATAATTATACCTGTACCAATACATAAATTCGTAATGTAGCTCAGGCGTTCACATAATAATATGTAAATAGAGACTTGCTTTATTATATTTGTACAGATACCATCGTAGCCTACACTATCAGTATTTTTAACGAGTTAATTATTCTATAAATATCGAGCGCAGTGCTGGGAACTGGGACTTACAATTAATGATTCATTTTTTTGGTAACAATTAGTACTAACGGGCTCAATTTTGTCATATTGGGATCAGTAACAATACTATCGCCTTCTTTTATTCGCCAATTGCATTGGTTTAGTGGTTTGTTTTGGTGGTTTGCATTTTGCACTATTAATTATGCCCCAGGTACATTTAGACTTATTTGTGGCAGTTTTTATAGCGTAGTCGTTCTGAGATTTTTGAGTTAGCTTCGAAATTTTTCTAAACACCATTAAATATTTTGTTAATTTATTTTTACTATCCATGTTTGGGTGTCGCCTATATTGCCATAAGAGCATTCGTTTCTTTTTACTGTTTTTTTAATAGTTATAAGCGTTATTCGAGTTAGTCATCTATTACATAAAAGGCTTCCCTGAGTGACTGACTGACAGGCAGCCTACAGCCCAAACCGCTTAAGATATAAACTTGAAATTTGGAATATGGTATATTGTACGACGTGATGGAGAACTAAGGAAGAAAATTTTGAAAAATCGATCTCTAAAAGGGTAAAACGGGCCCTTTTCGTTTGTATGTAACTTTTTATTCCCTGTACCAAATGCCTTGAAACTTTGTATGGATGTTTTACAGACAAAATAAAAAATACATTTGTTCCTGTTTTCCCGAATTTTTCGGGGTCAAATAAGGTCCGAAAGTTACATCCAAACAGCTGAACGGTTATGGTTGAAATCTGGCATGAAGGAAGCACACAGCATGTTTCAATATAGGAATTAATAAGATCTAGGAAAATCTATAGGGTTCCTTAGGGATAGCCCAAACCGCTAAAGACAGGAACTTGAAATATGGAATATACGTTTATCGTACGACATACTGAACTGAATCCGACCAGTTTCGGAGTATTCAGTACTCCATCATCGTCGTTTGTCAGTCACACCGAGAAGACGATACATATTGATGATCATGGGACTTAAGGTCAGCGAGAAAGAGGTGGCCCGATGGCCCTTTGTAAGTAGGCCTATGTTCAGTGGTGAACTCTTAAAACTGAGTGCTGTAGCCCCCTGAGGGGTAGTGGGGGGTTGGAATTTTGTACATCATGTTATCTCTATACAGGGTGATTGGTAAACAATAAGCATCCTTTTAGGGGCTTATTCCGTACATACGGAATAAGCCCCTAAAAGGATGAAATTAACAACTGTTTTTCAACGACTTTTATCAAATCTCAAAAAAATAATTGTTGTTCCATTGAAAAATATCATTCACCTTTGACAAAATGTATGGGACAGCTGATTTATTTTTTTGAGTTTTACCAAAAGTTGCAGAATAAAATTTGTTAGTTTTGATGTACAGAATTAGCCCCTAAAAGGATGCTAATTTTTTACCAATCAGCTTGTATAAGTTTCATTTGGTATATTTTCGAACCCCAAGCTATGGCAAAGCTATCCTACCTACTTCACCGTTTGATGGTAGTAAAATAATTAATGAATTTATAGATAAAACATTTATTAGTCTACAAAGGAAATAAAGTTAACAGGCAAGTACAATATATTGTACTTGCCTCAATTACTATGAAAGCTACTTGTACTGAAGAAGACAGAATATTATAGTACCATCATTATTATAATGTTACCCAGCTTAAAACCCGCGGTTTCGCCCGCGCTGTTTTAGAACCTTTAAATCATAATTCATAGTCATCTCGTTAATCGAACACAAATCGTTTTTTTTGTAAGACAAGAACTAAAACTATTCTTCAAGAAGTAAAAAAAACCTTTCAGTATAATCCATCCAAGGTTTTCATTGGCACATTTTAAAACACATATAAGCTTTTGTTTGTCGTGAAAGAATATTTTTCGGTGTGCTCAGTCACGTATTGATCCATGCCGCTTCTCACTCGTATACAAAATTGTATCCAATTACATTCAGTATCATTTCATTAAGCATCAGAAAGCCTTTTGCCATGATTTTTAAGTGATTCAGAGCGTACCTGAACATCCGCGATGCCGGATATAACTACCTCGATTTTGTTAGACTCTCCAGCCGGTCTCCAGTCGATCTATTAGCACCAACTTGTTGCTCGAATACTCGATGTAGCTCGTTGCCTGGTCAGTTTTGTAGTCCACCATAGCACGGAAAAGGTCGTGGAACCTTTTCGTTGCCGCAAACTGCCGAGTGAGTCGAGTCTTCAGTTCTTCCCAAGTTGTACATAAAGGATAAGATCGCGCCGCCCATTTCTTCGCATGTCCTTGCAAATGCGTGAAACAAGCATTTCTGGTCTCGTAGTCCGTCCATGAATTATTTTTCCGATGATGGTCGATTTCTTCACACCATTGGGCCGCAGTAAATTGACACTCATCCGGGTCAAATGGCGGTAGGTGAATCTCGCTGGCCTTCAATTTTCTTGGTTCAGAAGCGCTCGTAGATATTTTCTGGTTAGTCTGGATACACGACATCATATTTTGCAAAAATGCCGCCCACGTATCGCTATCTGGCAGGCTATGTTCTTCAGTTCTCGACGTCGATGGTTCTTTGAGGATATTTTCTTGATTATGATATCCCGGCGTAATTCTTGGTTATGGGTAGCTGGTGTCACGGTAGACGCGCAGGGTGCTTGTGGAAGTGATCCCACCGCTGCTGTCGCGAATTCAGATGGATTAGAATCCGCGTGGTTCTCGTCGTCGTCCACCATCGTCAATGTTATTACTTGTCAGTGCGCACAGGTGGCGCGGGCGCTGTCTCGAGGAGAATTTAAATGAAATCAAGTCAAACCAATAGAAAACGCACTATTGACCAATAGGAAAAACTTAATTCGATAATTCATTCAATCAACACAGAAAACCAACTTCTGAATTCACACTGTGTTGCCATTCGAATTTAGTTAATTACTACTCGAATAAACCAAAACAAAGCGTTCCTCTTACATAAATATATACCACCTTACCACAAAAGATTTAAACACGCTTTAAACACTGTCTAACCGTACAATTTGTACTGTTAAACACTGTACGCACGCTTTAGCGTGCGTAAAACTTTTGTGCTAACAGGGTTATTTATAAGTTGTCACTTCCTCCTAGAAATTGAGCTAGCTAAACAATTCAAATTTAATATACACTTTTCTTGACTTTTTTCGTCAAATTGATTCAATAGAATATAATTACCTATATCAGTTAAGTAAGTATAGCTGAAGAAGATTTCAGTTGTTCTAAAATGTCTGCCTCTATAGATAACTTTTGGGCGAACGCTTAACCCGGGAAAAAAAGAGATGACTTTTATTCGGGAAGCACGAGATTAAGTGACAATATGGATAACATTTTACTAAGTTTTACTTATTTTATATATATTTTTTATATATATATATATACTTATTTTACTTCACACGTTAAGGCCCCTGTAGCTCGGGGGCCCCGTATCGTTGATACAGCTGATACTACGGTAGCTACGCTCCTATAGGTAAGTGTCCTGACACATAGTTTGTGACACATAGGTTGAGTGTTGTGTGTTTGTGTAAAGTTCTCGAATGTAGATAATTTATTGGCAAGTGTAGCGAAGGTTTTCACGTAAATATAAGATCTGGTCGAGACCACTAGAACACGTTGGATGCCAGCGCTTCGATTTTTTCGATCCTGTTCTTTGGGTTAGCAAGTTAAAGAGGCCATAGGTAGCGCACACAATTCGTAAAACTGAGGTCCAATGTTTTACAAAGTTCTCGAGTGAAGACAAGATCAACAAACTAACTCACATAGGTAGAATGTAGATGGACTGTGGGTCTCTAATATTTTAACCGTTTATTTCATTTTCATCACTGTCATTTTCTCAAATCAAGGCTATATATTATGTACAGCCACCCGACACAAACGAACTCACTTTTATTTAGATATATGCTAATACTATCTTTCTTTTATATAAACTTCGAACAGTTTAAGACTACGGAAACTTCCGCGATTAGGGTAGGTTCTAACTAAATAAATAATAAATAAATATTTTGGGACATCTTACACACGGCCTCTGACCCCAAAATAAGCAAAGCTTGTGATATGGCTGCCAGAGACTGATATACTACATGTACTTATTTTTAAATACATACTTATAAAATAATAATAATAATAGTTTATTTGTTCCAAGGGGACGCTTAGGCTAAATTAAGTACGCTGCACTCTGCACTAGGTCTCCGAGGAGCCTGTGTTGCAGAGTACAGTTTCATTTTAATTACAATTACATTTACAATTTTTAATCCTATATGAGCATTCAATACCTACTGTAGTGTGTGTGTGTGTGTGTGTGTGTGTGTGTGTGTGTGTGTGTGTGTGTGTGTGTGTGAATGTGTGTGTGTGTGTGTGTTTGTGAGTGTGTGTGTTTTCAAGTGTATCAGCTGTTCATTTGGCCACTCATCACTTCATCGTCTCCAGTAACCTCTCCGTCTTGTCGTAATCCATGGTTAACAAAAAATCTACTGTCCTCTTATTGCACTCAAATCTGTTGGCATTTGCAATCTCTATAACTTTGCTGACTTTATTATATAGAAACGGACCTAAGTAATTTATGCTCATGGCACCAAATTTGGTTCTGGACCCAAGGTATTTAAACACTCTATCTTTTCTTCTCTTTTGTGAGGCCTCGGTCCGGCTTTCTGTACTGACTAACTTATGTTGCCTTGAGATTGTTGCCTTGATAAATAGTTGTCTCACTGTGAGTACGGCGCATTTTTTGTATAATTCTGTGGTCGGAAAGAGCCTGGGTTTGAAAGTCATCACTTTTAACAGAGCTCTTTGTGATATTTCAAGACGTTCCAAGTGCGTTTTGGCTGCTGACCCCCATGATGGAATGCAGTAGCTCAATATTGACTGAGCTAGAGCATAATATATTTTGATAAGAGATTCAAATTTCAGGACGTGACGAAGCTGCTTAAAAACAAATATTAGTTTTCTGATTCTGTTTGAGATGTTTTTAATATGGCTAGACCATTGTAGGTGCTTGTCTAGTGTTACGCCAAGGTATCGAATTTCTGAAGCTTCTTCCAGATTTTCACAAGAACACGTGCGTTCCATATCACAAGTTGATCTGTGCATTTGGAGTTCCAGCGGATTTTTGGGTTGAGTAGTACTATTTATGGTGAAAGGCAAAAATTTTGTTTTGGATATGTTTATCGAAAGTAAATTATTCCGAAGCCATGTGGAAACTGTCTTTAGTCCAGCATTTGTGACTTTTTGTACCTCATTCCAAGACTGTCCTTGGAATAACAGTACAGTGTCATCTGCGTAAGTTACGATTTTACCTTGATGTACCCTTAGGTCACACAACTGGTTGATGTATATAAGGAACAGCGTCGGACCCAATATACTGCCTTGTGGCACACCAAATTTTATTTCACAGTCGCAGCTTACCATATTGCGCACCCTTACTGCTTGTGTTCTACCAGTTAGGTAACTTTGAAACCATTTCAAAGCAATTCCCCTGACGCCAATGGCATCCAGCTTTGCCAACAGAATAGGGATGGAGACGGTATCAAATGCAATATAGATAGTAACTAAATAACACCCAGACACAGAGCAAACAGTTATGTTCATCACATAAATATTTGCCCTGGTGGGAATCGAACCCACGCCTCTTTGATCCAGAAGTTAGGGTCACTAACCACTGAGCCACCGAGGCAGTCAACTCATAATAATGGTTTATCCGGTATGTCTAGCATGTGTGTAACGTATACCTACATTACGTGGTAAGTATATGTATAGTCACAATATTTATAAAATCTGTCTTCTCTAGCCAATTGTACCCGGGCAAAGCCGAGGCGGGCAGCTAGTATAATAATGACTATGAAAAATAAACGTGAGTACAACCTCGTGATATAAAACATTAAAAAGTTAAATTACATACTTTTTCATGTAACCAAGCTGTCACAAATACACAGTGTACCTATTTGGGCTGAGCCGATTCTGTAAAGTAACTAGGAATGCATATCGATTTTAACCTCAACTGGAACTTTCACATAAAACTTTGGTATCCAGAAACAGAAATCTTACATACGTAACTATTTTTTTAGAACTGTAGCCAAATTTAAACTGGTTATACAAACGTAAGAACATTGTATGAATGCACAATAAGTACCGTATTTGTGCATGTGCTTGCACTGCTCTTAGAACTAACATCATACCAGCTGAGAGAGCTCAGCGTGCCAAACTAAAAATACTTTTTACATTTGCCTTTTAGGCATTCTACATCTTCCTACCTTCTTCCTTCCTACATCATCTTAATTTAGCGTAAAAAAATGTTTATCAACGAAAGTTTAAGTCGTTATCATAAAAAAACTGTACCCATCAAATTTTTTCTATATCAAATTTTATCCAGATAGATGTAATAATAATTGTTGTTTTTATTTAACAAATTTTAGGACCTAATCTGATTCCTTAGATAAGGAAAATTCTGAAAACAGGATCAGTTGTAGGTTTTTCATTTTGTTTGGACAATATGTATACGAAGTTTTAAAGTCAATCGGTCTAGCTCTAGGTAGTAAAAAATCACATACGAACAAAAGGTCCCATTTTACCACATTAGAGGTTCAATTTCCAAAATTTTCATCTTTAGTGCACCATTACGTTAATCAATGTACATTTACTCGTAATATCCAAATTTCAAGTTTCTATCTTCAGTGGTTTGGGCTGTTGGCAGTCTGTCAGTCAGTCACTCAGGAAATATTTTTATTAATATAGATAGATGTATTTTTACTACTTAACATGTAACAAATGGTGATATGAATAAACTACTATAATTATGACTATATTACATACTAGACTGGGAGGCGAACGATAAAAAATGCAAGCATTTTCTAAAACCTGAATGTTGGTATTACGTAACCATGGTGAGTGTACAGTAATATCCCGGAGTCAGATGGGTTCCTAAGTATTTTTTTAAAAAAGTAGAAGCGTATCTTGGAACTACTAAAAAGCCGCAAAAAATAATGTATAAGTAAAGACATTATTATAAATCGAAAAACGAAAACTGACTGGCTGACTGACTGACTGACACAAAAACTGTTACAAACGGTTTCGTAACAGTTTTGTGTCAGTCAGTCAGCCAAATAATGTGCAAAAAGATAGTTTGTAATGCAAATTCAAAAATTCGAACAGGTGGGGACGCCAAACGATAAGGAACCCAGCTGATTGACTCCAGCGGGCTGAGCATACGGACCATAAAATAATACTATCGACGTGTCAGAACGTGACAGAGTTATGATAAAGCATATATCTGTCACCTTTGCACACGTCGGTAAACTCTTGTCGTCGTCTTGTATGCTAAGCCCGCAGGGTATCGTTGTACCGCGTAATGGTAAAGTAATACCAAAAATTGAAAAGTTATTGAAAAGTTATTGAAAAATGCTTGCGTTTTTGTTGCTCGCCTCTCGGGCTATATCTTGTATTCTAGAAAAAAAAATAGCTTAGTGGCACATAGAGAATCAGCTTTGCCGTGTTAAAACACTTTTCACGCTGTAATGAATACCTATTTCCAAAAATATCATACAACTAGCTTGACCATACTTTTCAAAATACTTCACATTTGTTTCGGTTATGATTTTGGATTTTTTAAATATGAAACGTTGAAACAGAAAATTATCGGAAAGTGTTTATGTTTCCTACAATGTATTTTGTTATTTTCGTTGTCAATATGGAGTGTTTATTCTAGCAATATTTATAACCAACTATTTTTCATTTGGATCTTTTATTCTTTTAGTCAATATGTAACTTATGTTTTACTTTTTGTGTTCAAACGATCAGATGCGACTTTATTCCAGTTTTATTGCGATATAAAAAATATTGATCTTGAGTTAAAGGAATACAAAGCTCGTAAATATATTGAACGAAGACTACAATGGCTCATATTATTTTGTTACTTATACCGTACATTAGAGTGCGGTGTTTATTGCGGTATATACGGTTGGTGTACACAACCAATATGGGTTTCAGCTCTAAATTTTTGCATATTAATGACTTTTGATACCGTTTTAATAACGGTTATGTTTATATATTACACCTTTTACCATCGCCTGCAAATTTTTACTGCAAATTTAATGAGCAGCAACCATCGACTCCTTGTATCCTATCATCGTTTGTACAAATCAATTGCTGATGTAGTGGAAAAATACAAATGCGCATACGATTCCGTGGTAGGTGCATACAGCCGACGCCAAACGAGTGAAATTTTGTGAGACGCGAATCGCGTAATTTCGGTTTCATACCAAAGTCGACTCGTTTTCGGTCGCTGTGTGGTACAAATAGGATTTTAGGATGAAACCAAATATTGAGTAGGTAAATTCCAGGATTCATTTTACGTAACTCACAACTCAATAAATTATGCCCGCTTGGCCTCGCCTCTGTGCAATCATTTTTTTGTCATTTGATCGCTTGTACAACGAATAATATTTTTTTATAGTATTTGGTGGCTCTTTCATATAATGTACCTGTGATCATGATGTCATTATACCTCGCTGTTTGGGATCTACACACCAGCAAAGCACCGGTAAATAAATACGTAGATACGTAAGCCAAAAAACCTCATTCGTGCTTTCAAAAGATCTCTCATTTTGGCGTCATCATCATAGCTTAGCTAGATTTTTTTACCACAGCATTTGAACTTATACAACAGCTACGCACTACGGGTCTCCGTACGCGCTCTAGCGATTATGCTAGATCACATCTGACGCGTACAAATTGTTGTTGAAGTGTTTATCAACGTTATATTGAAAGTCAATGGCACTTCCCGTGATACAAGCAATACACTCGTATTAGGAACAGATGACCAAAATAATGATTTTACAATTCGAAAGTAGATGAAATTACGCACTGACTTCCATTCAAACGCGCATCCATTCATAAACATCAATTCGATGAAGCCAACTGTTGGCTTCACATTTTACACAATTATTGTTTGATTTATAGGAGAAAAAAATACAGTGTTTTTATTTTTAAGAGTATAGGGATACTCCGAGGCAAAGAAGTATTCATTTGTAGCGATAAAGTACACTAAAATGATACCATTTTAGTGACTTATGCCATTCGTGAACATCGTAAAGTCAGGTTTAAGACAATAATAGATTGCAAAAATGAAGATTTTTTCTTTGAACTAGCTGAATAATATAAATCCGATTGAATGTTACGTATTTAATATCGCATGTGTTATGTTGTAATGAATACAGACATAAAGAAGAAACAATATTAATACATAGCAACGTCACATTACAGGTTTGGAAAATCGTGTTTTCTCATCAGAATGTGGTTGCCATATATTTCCTAGGTCTTACAATAGGACCTGCTTTGACCGCATCTCTTCTTGTTAGCCAAGTTGAAAAGGTCAAACTTATATTACATGAGAAACTTCTGTTGGAAAAAGGTATGAATATATGAATAAGATATTTTGAAGAGATCTTCTTCTTCTTGATAAGTGAACGTCTTGTTGGAAGAAATTACTTATAATCACTGAATCGCTGTCCTTATTTCTGCCTTCTACTGTTAATTTTTCTCAAAAAATGTGTTAATGTTTCACAGATAAATCAAAGTCGTCCGATATAAAGTATTTCATCCGCTACGTGGAAGCCCGTCCGCTCAAGTTCTCGGTGTACAAAGTGATCCCGCTCAACGCGAGCCTGCTCGTGGTGGTTTTGAGTTTTTCAGCTACCTACGTTATTGTTGCGATTCAGTTTACACATTTGTATTAAACGACAATAATTACAAACAAACTTACCTTTAGGTAAGTTTTATTCTTAATCTTTCGCGATTGGATGAACACGAAAAAAAATCGCTAAAACCTTAGACACTACACTAACGTTATGCCCGAGTGTCGCAGGCCAAATCGTCAAACGTGAAGAGTTGAATGACATGGCTAGTGTAAGATGTGCTGGCACGGCGTATCACGATGTGCCCAGACATATCATGATGTGACTAATGTAGCGACAAGCCTACGACTTATAAATTTTTTATGTCCCGTGACCCCGACCGATGCAACTCGGTCGAAAGTCGGAACGTTGAGATAATCAAGTACCTAATTATTTACCTCGAATTTTCAGTGCGCGATTAAAAATAAATTGCCCGTTAAAATATAATAATAATCTTACCTGGATGAAGTTCGATTTTAATTTTGTAGTATGATATGAAGAGTTTTTTCCTCTTGATTAAGGCGAAAGTAAATTTATAAAACAAAAATAGGCAGATAGAATTTAAGTCACGTGTTTAACTTCATGATAATTTTATTGAGTGTGATATCACGAGTGTGTACTGCTTTGTGCCTAATAAAAAATATGTCTGTTATATTATATCTTTATTTTTGTCACCGACACACTCACTCACACAAAAATCATCATAATAAGCATGATGACTAAAATATAAATTAGTCTGTCAGACAGACCATCAAAAAGTATTAGACACGTATTTTTTCTTTGGTCAATTAAACATAAATTGATGAAGATACAGCCCGTCAAAAATCTGCGGGACGTCACAAGTGCCATACTAATGTATAGACTTCTGTAAGTGAAGTGACGTCACGACTCCCACTCCCAAACTTTGACAAGATTTATCTTTGTCGTTTGTTGTTTGATTGACAAAAGAAAAAATACGTGTTCAATATTTTTGGATACTCTAACTCGCGGACTAATTATATTATTAATTTTGCTTACCCGGTCATCATGCCTATTTTAAGATACTTCTAGCAAACACAACTAGCTTATAATTTTGAATATCATTATTAATTAGCTTAAATAGCTAAGAAAAAATCAAACATACCGTAATTTTGGACAAGTTATCTTATTTTAGAAGTGATTAGCAAGATAACTTTGCGATCGATTTCAGTTTATGTCCCTATAAGATTCAAATTATGAAGAATTGAAAATGATAAAAGTTTTAATCGACATTACATCATGGTAGGCTTACAAACTACGGTTACAAAAAAGAAAAATAGCAAATACAGAAATGTAGAAAAAGGTTCATCTCAGCATGAATCATTAAAAAAAGTTAATAAGAAAAACGTAATTAATTAAAAATTTAGGATAAACGCTAAAGTATTGCGGGCGCCACAAATATAGCGCCAGTAAATGCAACCAGGGAGGCATCAAGGGAGCCAACTAGAAAGAAAGAAAGAAATACCGTTTATTTCGTGACATACATGAACAAATATAAACAACAAACAAGAGTAACAGTGGTTATGCAGCAAGTAAGCACGGTATGCCACGAAAACCGGTCCCAACTCAGCGTGAATTGCTGATTGAGAACAATCAGCGCTGGTATTCTGCCGAGACCGGTAGGTGACGTCACGTACAACATAAATGTAAATTTAAACATTAACAAAGATTCAGAGTATTAGAGTATAAATACACATGAAAACACATACACATAGTTAAATAAAATCACACAACAAAGACAGTATTCCATGAACTAAAAACATCAACACACATTATCCTACATCACACTATTAAATATCTTCCTACGAAAGAGCCCAAAAAAACGTAAAATCAAAACAACTTAATCGATTGATAGGTTTCCCAGTGTTAAGAAAACAACAAATTAATAATATAAATATTCTTAGGTAGGTACGCCGTTCATAAAATCACAAATACAACGCACAATAACAATGAGATCTCAATTTCGAATCTAGATGACACTTGTGTCGTTTCTGAGAGATTCCTCACTTTTTTGATGAGCGAAAATAAACTTTTTTAGTTTATATTTAAAACAAAACAAACTTTGCACGTTCCTTATGGCTGGTGGTATATTGTTCCAACATTTAGTAGCAGCATATCGGAAGCTGCCTCTGAAAGCCGCTGAGTGATGACGCTCTGTCCTCAGAAGAGACAGCTTCAAACATGCACGAGTTACGTGAGGGTTGCGACCTTGCTTCCATGACAACTTCTCGTACAGATAACTCGGAGTTTTGTATTTCATGACACCAAACAAAAGACTCGCTAGATGAATTTTCCTACGATGCATCATTTTCAGGACAAAATGCTTATTTAAAAATGACGTCACATGTGATCTATAAGGAATGTCAAAACAGAAACGAGCACATGCGTTTTGAACTCTTTGAATTATTTTTTTAGTTTTGGCCAGTAGTCGTGGACCGAATACGGTATCTATATAATTTAATTTAGACAAAACTACTGATTCCACGAGTTGTATTCTACGGTCTACTTTCAGATACCTTCGCATTTTGTATGAAACCTTGAGTTTGTAGAGACAATTCCGAACGCAGTTTGCTACATGTTTTTCATATCGCAATTCAGAGTCCATAAGTAAGCCTAGATTACGCGCCTCATAGACCCGCTCGATAGGTTCATTCATAAGCTGCACCTTTTCTACTGGATATAAATTAGTTAATTGGTGTCTGCTGCCAAAGACAAGGTATTTTGTTTTGGTAGGGTTTAGTAAAAGGCAATTATCAGTGGCCCATGCAGCAATTCTGTCAAGATCTTCGTTTAACCTAGATATCGCTGTGTCAATATCCGATGGTTTACATGATAAATAAACTTGGATATCATCTGCATATATGTGATATTTGCAGTATTTTATTTGTGATACAATGTCCGCAGAATACAAAGAAAAACAGATGGGACCGGCAATAGATCCCTGTGGAACACCTCTTCTGACAGTTAGCTTATCTGATTCCATCAATGAACCATCAGTCCGAACAATCTTCACAGCTTGAGTACGACCAGAATGATAGCTGTTGAACCATTGCAAGGCATCGGAATCAAATCCATAATAACTATATTTTGAATGAGCTTAAGGTCAATGAGATTTAGGTCTTCTTTTTCTACATCGTGAGTAAGCCCAACGTAATGATTAGATGTCATTACCGTGGTAGGCCCAATATGTTCAGCAGTGGACTGTTAAAAAGCCGGAGCAGTATTCAAAAGAAGTTTGAGAATCGATTCATTCATAACAATTATTATTTTGAGTATTTCTTGTGGACGTTTTCTTAAACCTACATAAAAGTGATAGATGTCTATTATAAAAATAAAGTTTATATCATAAAATATTTAAATATGTTAAGTAAGTACCTTTCTTTCGTAATGAGTTTTCATGTAACACATCAAGTCAATGATAAATTATGAAAAGACCAAATGATACATTGTTTTCATTTCCAAAAAAGTGGAGTCCTAGGTTCTTTTTTTTTTGTGTATGTTCATCGATAATTTCGCCAATTGTGGACCGAATCGAAAAATATTTTTTTTAGTTCGAAAGGATATACTCCCGAGGTGGTCCCATTTAAATTTTACAGAAATCGGCTAAGATGTTTTTGAAAAATCAACAATAATGTAAACAATTCGAGCGATAAATTCAAATTTTGTACACAATGGAAGGCGGTTTAACCATTTTTTTACGAATATGTATTTCCATTCTTCTAACCGGTCTTATAAGAAATCAATTGGGAAGGTCTATTAGTGGACGTCTAAGGAATGAATGGAATTGTCATTAACCTATGTGAATATTTAACTACGACAAATAATATTCCTTGAATCCTTCTTGAAAAAAATAACAATATAAACTGGTGATCCATCCCAATATAGCAAAACAAAATTAGCCGTTCCAAAGATAACTAACGTTAACATTCCCAATAAGTAAAAATCTGTACACTGTAATGTACTATAAATGTACATAGTAATAAACTACAAATATACTGTAAAATTAGAACATAGGTATATGATGTACATCACAAAATATAATAAGTGGAGCTCAGCTCTGGTGGACCCGACGCGTGAACAAAATGCTAATGTTAATTTGGCTTAACTGTTCAATTGCAATGCTATTCATAGTTTATTATTGTTATTCCTATAAATAGCATTGCTATTCAGCATGGCGATGCTGCCAGCATGCTGGGCACGCTGCCAACTAGCGCATGGTAGTGGAAAATTGAAGATTTGGATTATCTTCAGACCTTCAAGGGTCTGTAGATGATTCAATTACTTTTTAAGTACCTAGTAGTAGTTTAAGGGTGTAGTTTTAGCTAAAGTATGTAGTATTAAGCTCAGATGCTTAATGTACTTTGTATTGTTTTACAGTAAATTACAATCGAAATGCCGTAAAATAAAGGGCTTCATCGGGTACGTGGAAGCCCGCCCGCTCTAGAGTTGAGTTGAGTTGTGCAGTTATCTACCTCATTGTTGCCATTCAGCTCTCTCACTTGTACTAAGGCTGTTGTTTTTTTAAACAATGGTCAGTCTATGAACGATAGTGCATCAACTTAAAACTAAGGTGAAAATCAGTTGATGCACTCTTGTACAATGTGCATAAACTGACCATTATTTTGGTTTTTAGGTTTAACCAACTTCAAAGTATACCCATTCCAAGTAAAAAATAATTATCGAAATCTACCACTCTGTCAAAAGTTATGCGTAGTTGTACATAAAAAAGCAAAAAATTTACGCGTCGACTTGCTCTGTTTTTTCGTCGGTCAAAAATAGGTATAAAGCGTGTAGGTACGCTATGAATGTAACGATCCTGCAGTTGGATCTTAGTCTATCGACGCTTGAAAGGCAAAAATTACCAAGCGACAGTTTGGGCGATATTGAGTTATATATATCACTGAAATCAGAAAAAAAAAACTGCGTCGATTGGTCCTACTCTCACGGCGCTAGGACGAAGTTTGTTGTCGTTAGGTAACTTAAAAAAAGACACATTTTCACAGTTTTCGGCGTCCAAGCGACTAAAATTTTAATGATTTATGAATATTTTTCACATAGTAAGGATTAGATTTTTATAGTTTACACTAAGTAATTTTTGCCTCGACTCTAAATAATGCATCTAAACATAAAGTATTTTCTGCCTTGCGAGTACCCAGGAATTAGCATTACTTAAGAATTTTTACCTGATTGTTGTTTTTCTCTCTCGTAATTTAAGACTTTTTAACACACCTTCAATAGACTTTCTTTGTCATTTAGTACTTTTTACCTAAATATAATTTATTCAAAAATGTGAAGTAGTGAATATCTACCTGCCTAAAACAGGATATATTTTGTCGTTAAGTAATTTTCTACCCGCCGATTTTTTTAAAGTTTATGTTACTTAGATAACTATTTCTGATATGAGATTTCTCTAAAAGTGACCTTATCCATGCAGCGCCTTTTTTGTTTTGTCACTTATCCGCACTGTAAATCAGATTCTAAGTGGCTGTTGGTAA
The DNA here is from genome assembly GCA_949316475.1 of Hypomecis punctinalis. Classification (NCBI taxonomy): domain Eukaryota; kingdom Metazoa; phylum Arthropoda; class Insecta; order Lepidoptera; family Geometridae; genus Hypomecis; species Hypomecis punctinalis. The sequence continues at coordinate 20,451,692 of OX438806.1, forward strand.
CAAAATAACGATTACGTCTTCACCGAACTGTCGCTTAGACAACACGCATGCGTGCGCGCATGGTACAAAGTGCTTAATCTCGTAGCTTGTTTGTGTACTCGGTAAGTGCATTATTAAGATTTTGTGACTTTATATTTATAGATTTTCAGATATGACTTTATATTAGATTATTATTAAATTTATATTTTACATTAATTTAAATCTATTGTTAAAAGTACATAAAAATCGAAAAAAGCGAGTAGATTGAAGCGAGATAGAAGCTTGGTAATTTGGTGTGTTTCAGTGTGTTTAGCATATGTGGACTTTGAGATAGCCATTGATTCGGTCAAGACATGGGCTGTGCTTGAGTCTATCCAGCGATGCCGCAAGTAGTCCAGCCGGTCTGGAGACAGGTCAGTTCCTAAATTTACGGAAGACGGATAGGTTAGTCCTTCTGAGGAAAGATGGGCGCCCTGCGGACTCTCCCTCCGCATACCGCCCTATAGTACTGCTGGATGAGGTGGACAAGCTGTTCGGATGCGTGATAGCTGCTTGCCTCATCCAGTATCTTGATAGGATTGGTCCACACTTGCCCGACGAGCAATTTGGTTTCCGGGCGGGCCGGTCTACAATCGACGCTGTTAAACGTGTCAAAGGCCTCTCGGACGAGGGGGTAGCTGTGTTGGTGGCGTGTCTCTAAACATCGCCAACGCATTTAATACACTGCCATGGGTTTGTGTAGAGAACCTACGAAGAGGCTGCCAGTCTTGCGATGGCAACGGTGCAGGTGCTGGCGAGAAGGATAGTGAAACTGGGACTCCAAGTAGCGCTGAACAAGTCAGAGGGCCTGGTATTCCATGGCCTTCGACGAGCGCCGGAATCACTAGGGAGTGAATCAATTAAGGTGAAGCCTACGATGAAGTATCTAAGGCTACACCTCGATGAAAAGTGGAACTTTTGGGAGCATTTCGCCCAGTTAGTTTCTCGAATAATGGGTGCGGCTAGGTCACTTAAACGCCTTCTTCCTAATCTTGGGGAACCAATTGCCGCTAGTCGTCTTTTTTATCTTGGAGTGGTGTGGTCGATGGCCTTGTGCGGGGTGCTTATATGCTAAACCGAGAAACGGTCGCTTTTCTAAAGTGAACACAACGCGCAATGGCCATCAGGGTAGTCAGAGGTAATCGCACTATTTCGTATGACGCGACATGCCTTTTGGCTGGGTCACCTCAATGGGATTTAGAAGTGGAGGTAAATAAATAAATAATTTTATTTTCAGACAACACAGTAAATCGTTAAAATCAGTAAACACAAGGTACATGCGAACATATTCGTACTCGTGGCGCAGTGAGCTCCGCCAACGCGGGCAGAATCCGGAACTCGCATGCATGCTCGAGGAGTGGAAAGAGGAGCTGGCCAAGCATACAGCTGGCATATGGACCGTCGAAGCTATACAGCCCGTCCTCGTTGACTGGCTGGATAGGGCGCATGGGTCGCTTATTTTCCGGCTCGTGCAACATTCGCAGGTGCTTTCTGGGCATGGATGCTTCGAAAAGTACTTGTGCCGCATAGCCGGAAGAGAACCGACAACAGAGTGCCACCACTGCGGCTGCGACGAGGATTTGGCGCAACACACTTTGGAGGAGTGTTCAGCATGGGCAAATGAGCGCCGAAGCCTCGTCGCAAGTGTAGGAACTGATCTCTCGTTTCCAGCATTGATTCAGTCAATGCTTGGTTGTGAGAGATTGTGGGAGATGGCCGTTTCATTTTGCGAACAAGTTATGTTGCGCTTGTGTCGAAAGAAAACGGTGGAGCGCGAAAGGGAGAACTTTTCGGAACTCCCGATGCGCCGCCAAAGAACTGGGCGTCGGAGGAGGATTTTCCACGCTCTCCTTCGACCCCGTAACAGGAGGCTTGGGCAACGAATTCGAGGGAGTTCGTTGCCTGAAAAGCGTAGCCCGAGGGCTACGCTAGGAAGAGCGTGCGGTATTTCCCCGCGCCACTGAAGGAAAGAAGGGTGAAAATCCACCCTCAAATAGGGCAAGGTCCTAGGAGCCGCGAACGAGTGCGAACGCGTCCCCGCAGCTCCAACACATAGGCAGCAACATCCCCGGGGTTTGTAGTGGGTACACCGATCAGTGTAACTCCCTCGGCGTGGTGGTAACCATAAAATATTTATTTGGAAAAAAGAAGGACAAGTAGTCCAGCTAGGTAAATCCAACTTCAAGAAGGAGGTCAATCGCTGAATCCAACTCGGCTAGGCAGCGTTCGGAAAACCACATGACGTCTTTTCATCCGATAAACCTCAGTGCCTCAAGACGAGAGTTGCAACAGTTGTGTGTTCCCGAAACGTGATCGTTTACTGTGGGCCTAATCGCAGCGTAGTCTTGATATCTAGATTATGGGTCCATCTCCGAGATGAACGGAAGATCTCATCAAGACCGCAGCATCGTGCTGGAAGCAAGCCGTTTCCAGCCGGTCTTATTGGAAATCTATAGGGGAGGCCTTAGTCCAGCTGTGCAATGTCTGCAAAGACAACGACGACGACAAATTAATAGAAACAATAATTAACAATAAACTAGGTAATGATTTGACATGGTTGATTTTTATTATAAATATTTAGATAGGTTTTCCAGAAACCGATGTCAACTTTATAGTTTTAATTTTAAGTAGTTTTTATTGTGACTATATTTTTGATAGCATTTTTTTCATTCATCATCAGATGAGGTTCATACTCAGTAGAGAGTGATTGTAGATAACTACAAGGGCTATTTAAGAATTGGTGATGACGATATCCGTTGAAAACTTTTGCAAAAGTTTCTAATGTAGAGTAAAAACCTGAATTTTTGTTAGGTTGTTCCCTTTTTGGAAGGTAAGTGTAGGACTTTTTGTCCTACACTTACCTTATTTAAATAGGACTATGGTTGAAATTGCCTGGCAGTAAAGTGGTTTATCTTTTTATTTCGATCATTTTACCTATGTGTTAACCATCTGTTTATTCTGGATGCATCATTTTGCTTCAAATATAATCATAAAATATTGGGGTTTAGTTAATTTTACATGTTTTATGATAAAAATTTGTTTTTGGTTAGTAATTTTTACCTGTTTGTGATTTTGATCGAAATTTTACTAACCGACACTATCTCTTAAATTATTGAGAAAAATCATATTTTTTAAATGACAGTTCATAAAGCTTTTAAATTTCATTTATAATCTATTAGAACCGAGTAGAAATGAGTAATAGAAAAATTTATATGATTTTTTTTTCCAAAAATAAAACTTTAAAATGCTCTGGTGTAAAGTTGCCAATATGTCGCTTGGTAATTATTGCCTTTCAACCGTCGATATGATTGGCATAGTTTGATAATAAGTAGTGTTAAATATGATTTGTATGTTAAGCAAGAGTATCGTGTTAAAATGCAAAGTTAAATATTAATATAATAAATTGCAACAATTTAAACGATTACTATTTACCTATCATCATCCCACTGTCAGGTATAGGCTTCTCACTCTTGTGTATAGGTATGTGTAAGTGTATCATGTTTCAACCGGGGGCTTAGTATGAGTTTACAGGTAAACAAAAACCACAAAAGTTTCCATTTATTTAATGTGGAATATATTTATTTTAATATGACTTCTTACAATTTTATTCGATGCCACGGTGGTCTTTATCTGGACGAAAACAGATCTAGAAGTTAATGAACCCGTGATTAGATGAAAATGTGTTGCCTGAAATGAATACAATCGCCTAATTTAGCTTTTATATAATAATAAATTATGTAAAATAATTAGGTTTTTTATATGTATGTGCCATTTTTAGTACCAATGAAACAAAATGCGCTTAGTGGAATAATATTTATATTTGCATTAGACGTAGAAATAAATTACATACACCCAGATACGTATACATCAAAATATGTGCGATGTGTGATACCTACAGCTTCTTATTTTTAGATTTAGCTTATTTTTTCTCTTTTTTTAACCTTCCAGATTTGAGGACATTATTCTTATATTAAATAAATAAAATATGTAAATATTAAGGGACATTACACATCCCAAACTAAGCAAAGCTTGTGTTATGGCTGCCAGAGTCTGATATACTACATAATTACATATTTTCAAATACATACTTATATATTTAATACCTAAATAACACCCAGACACAGAGCAAACACCTATGTACAATGTACATCTCTGGGAGGTAATCGAACCCTTTCCGGCCCAAGAGTCGGGTATTGCGGTCAGGGTCACTAACCAATGAGCCAACAAACAGTCAAATTTCAAAAGTCAACAACAAGAGAAAAAGATATGCATGGTTTAAGTTAGTTGCATGTCTTGCCGTTACACAGAATGTTGCTTTTGCACAGTGCAGGAACTTTAAGAGGTGTTAACACTAGACAAAAAATGAGTGCTTCCACTCTGCCCCACCAAAGCGCCCTACTGGTAGGGCAGATTCCACTCCTTCATTTTTTGGAGAGGAATCTGCCCCACTCAACCCATCTTGGTGGGGCAGATTCCACTCACATTTTAGACCAGTGGAATCTGCCCCACCAGGGGTGTCGCATGATTTTAAATTAAATTATTAGTGCAAAATGTATTGAGCACATCGAACAAGTATCTATAGAGTAACAATCGTGAAAAAAAAGTGTCCGAGCCAAAACTCTGCCCAAGCTACGTGGTGAGCAGGCTTTTTAGTTAGTTGTAAAGTGATTACAAGCCGATTACAACGCCGCGCGATGCTAAAGTGCTCCATTACAAACACTAATTAGGTACATTATATAACGCCGAGAATTGAGAAAATAGGACATTGTGAATTACTTAATTTATTTATCAAAGTAGTCGAGTATGACGGATCTCGGACATTTTTTTACTACTTTCACTTAGGGACTGTGGCTCTGTAGATATTTGCCCGAAGATTGAACACCTATTTTTTTGGCGGCTTCACAGTTGGTACTGTGCGAGTTAAAATGAAATGAGGGGGCTACCATCTCTTTGTTAGCATATTTCGCATAATTTTGGCGACTGTGACACTGTTTTCCCTATTCACAATCAACAAAATAAAACAGAAGATTGATAATGCAATAAACTTAACAATGATTGCCAGTTCAAGTGGCAGCTCCAGGGAGAGTAACTTTTTAGTTCCCGAATAGTTAATTTCTACTCTTTTATGTCGCACTGTACGCTTTGGTAGGTGCTTTGCTTTTGGTTGGGCTGCTAGTACAACTGCTTCAGTGGTTTAGATCGTGATGTTACAGTATATAATATGGTAGCCATTAAGCATTCTAGTATATATGCGACATTTGTAATACGACAATAAGGTAAGTGGCGCAGATGCCGACAACCCTGCCGGTCAGTCTGGCGTCCAGAGGAATTACTTTGTAGATCACGAATTTGAAAGGATGGGCTTCCACGTAGCGGATAAACTTATTTATGTTTCTTGCTTCCCGTTCATCTGAAATAAACAACAGCAACACCATAAAAGATACTTACGGGAGAGATTGAACAGTACTCTACCGGTTTCTATCAACTCGAATGATGAGTTCCGTAGAAGAACCAAAGATCAGACATAGCCCAGCGGATTAACATGTCGAAATGGCAGTGAGCTTGGTACATAGTATGGAAGAGAGATGACACATCCTTCCTACTATACTATATAATATTATAAATGCGAAAGTTTGTGAGGATGGATGGATGGATGTATGGATGTTTGTTACTCTTTCACGCAACAACTACTGAACGGATTGAGATGAAACTTTGCAATAATATAGCTTATATATCAGAATAACACATAGGCTATAAATTATAATGATATATTGCGTATGCGGGCGAAACCGCGGGTAAAAACTAGTTTGATTATAAAAGTTCTCGAGTAGAGACCGCGTACCGGAAAGCGCAAGTAGGACGTCCACCCACATGGTAGACGGATGACCTCATCAAGACCGCAGGAATGCGCTGGATGCGAGCCTCTACCAACCGGTTTTATTAGAGATCTATAGGGGAGGCCTATGTACGGCAGCAACTACGGCGAATAATAAATACCTTGGCATACAAGTAGTGTGTCGTGCAGTATATGTGAAATATTTTCACTTTGTGACGATAACATTCCTGCCACAACTGATGGAGAAAAGGTCGCAAAAACGAAATCGATCAATATCCAATTAACTCTGAAGCAGAATTCTAAAAGCTGAAAAAAAAATTACGAGTTGAAATTTAAACTGTATACGTATATCTATGGTTTCTTGCAGTTGTGTAAGATAAAAACTTCTCAGTTATCGTTTAAAAAAGTTGAAGCCGTTTATGTCGTAAAAAACCGCATATTTCGACACTCACAAAAATCAAAACCTACAGGGTACTTCCCGTTGACATAGAACTATGAAATTTGGTGAGAAGCATTGTGTCAGAGTACACATATAGGAATAAATCTGAAAACTGTACATTTAAATTACAAAAAATAGAGCCTCAAATTCACAAACTTTGGGTTCAAAATTCAAAGTGAGTAAATCGTATAATGTAAGGTATCATATAAAATAACTTCATTAGCACATGCCAAAACAGGTTTTTAATTATTTTAACAATATGTATGTACGGAACCCTCGATGTGCGAGCCTGACTAGCACTTTTTTTTCACTTTTCTTGACATACTTTAAAAATTATACATTTTTAAAATAATTCAAAATCTGTTTTAGCATATTCTAATGAAGCTCTTTTATATGATACCTTACATGATACGATTTACTCGCTTTGAATTTTGAACCCATATTTTGTGAATCTAGGCCCTATATTTTTATGATTTAAATAAAAATGTACAGTTTTTAGGATTATTCCTAAGGGGGTAAGGGGGCCCCTTAAATTTTTCTATTTTTTGTATTTGTCTCTAACAACAAATACTAAAAATAGAAAAATTCAACGGCAACAAAAATACGTCATTTGTGAAAATTTCACCGTTCTAGCTATCACGGTTTACAAGATACAGCCTGGTGACAACAGGCAGAGAGACGGATAGATGGACAGCGAAGTCTTAGTAATAGGGTCCAGTTTTTACCGTTTGGGTACGAAACCCTAAAAACCACACAAAACGAAGACGTGGGCGATTCACAGCGCGCCGCGGTTTGACCCGCGACATGGTGTGAATCTACTAAAGACTCGATTTATGTCATTATTAATGTGAAATTGTGCAAACGAGATTGATAAATTATAGGCGAATAAAATTCCTTTAAATACTTACACCAATTTCTACGTTTTTCATGTCTATTACCATAAAGTAAATATACCACATGGTTTGGGTCACGTTACAAATTAGAGTTATTGTAAACTGCAACGGTAAAAATGTTATTATTTTAACACGATTACTTAACGATACGATAATTAAGTCAAATCAAAAATTACGCATTTTATATTATTTTTTCAATAAATTTAAAAAAAAACACACCACAAAATCATATCCACGTTTTATTTTCAGCGCGATGTCAGAAATGTCCTTGTAAATTTTATGAAAAGATACAATATCGATATGTTGAATCTCCAAAATGGTCACAAATTTTGCCAGTCGACATTTAATTACATAAAAAACGAACGCATTCACGATAATAACCATATCTCGACAAACCCGCAATAAAAATAAATATACTATACCCATGGAATTTGACTTAAAGCACAGGTTAGAATTATAACAAGCAATTGATGTCCATAATATCCTACAGACTAGATCAATCGCAATTGCCGTCATTAATTTTGTACTTAAATTGTAAGATTCATTTGACGTATTCATTTTTGTATCAACAAGGTCGAATATCGAATTACATTTAGCTAAAGTGACTTCTGTACTTATGGTCATAAATGCGAACGCGTATAATAAGTGCTGAATTCCGAATAGCAGATGTCGAAAAAACTTGTACCAATTTTCCTCATGAATGGACTCAAAAATGAACACAACAGAAAAACTGAGGATCACAACAGCCAAAACAAAATTAATGACACATTTCTGTTTGAACGATTTAAATTTTACAAAACCTAAATCGATGCAACTAGATAAATGGATGAATGTAAAGAACAATGACACGACTTTCGATAATTTTATGTTGAGTTCTTTTAATGACATTTTTAAAACCATGGCCTTCTCGAAACGAACGTCAAAGTGAGAGTGGCTCTCAAAAGTAATAAATCAACAAGCTTCATGACAGATAGTGTTGTAAGTGCAATCAATAAATTGTTTTAGCTTGTCACGAATAATGTCTAATTACTAAATTGAAATACCCATATTGAGGACTTTACTTTTTTAGGGTTCCGTAGTAAAACGAGGAACCCTTATAACTTCGTTGTGTCCGTCCGTCCTAATGTTACGAAGGCTTATAACTTTCACATTTATTTACTAAATTACTTGAAATTGACATTATGATAGTGTTAACATAGATCTCAATTTTAAATACTTACAATATTATTTTGGGGGTGGCTCTCATACATGTAAAGTGGGGATGAAAAATTTGTTTCGACCCCCACCTACTCATGTGGGGTATCGTTGAATAGGGTTTTTAAAATGAATGTAATAACTTCATTAAAACTAGCGTGAGGATTCATTATTAAAATTTATATGAACACCGGATACAACTCACGATTATTTAAACGGTCGAGCCGCTATGCGTCCGAATGAATGTAATAACCCGAGATCCTACCGCAAAAACATCCCGCTCATGGCGTACACGGTCCAAACCATTTTTTTTCGTAATTATATAAATAGGACAATAAATTGAAACAGTTGCCTTGCGAAATTTGGCCCTTGGTATTTGAAATTTAATTTATTTATAGGAAAACATATCTTTCATTGGTCTTTTATATAAATGTATTGATTAGGAGAATACATATAAAAAAGGTTGCCTTGCGAAATTTGACCGCCAGTATTTTTGATTGAAAAAAGTTTGAATATTTTTTGACAAAACTTTTTATTTACTTGTTATTTAGATACATTACGAAGCTCAGAATATAATTATATAAACAAGGTTACCCCGCCGTTCAGATAGATCTCAGAAATTCTCCGAACATACTCTAAATCTCATGGCCGAACGACGGTCGCTAAGACTGCAGTCTTCCGATGATGCAAAGTCATACAGGCGGCTTAATAGACAGATTTCACAATCGGTGCGGTGCGACATTCGTCTCTTTAATACTAAACATGTTAAAGAGACAATAGAGCGGAACAAAGGCTCCAAAGTGTTCGCGAGGCATTTGTCTATTGGGCAAAGCCAGTTGACAAAGATGAAGAGAGAAGATAGCAGTATAGCGTCAACCAAGGCAGAGGTATTGCAGGAGATCGACAGGTTTTACGGACAGCTATACGCCTCGGTAGCAAAGCCTGTAAACAGCGCGGCCAAAGACCCAAGAGCAAAGCTGACCCGACACTTCACCGAAGACATCCCGGACATCAGCCTGTACGAGATTAGGATGGCCCTGAATCAACTTAAGAACAATAAGGCACCGGGTGACGACGGAATCACTTCAGAGCTTCTGAAAGCGGATGGAACGCTGATACTAAAAGTCCTTCAGAAGCTTTTTAACACCGTCGTCCTTGAGGGCATCACGCCAGTAAGCATGGAACAGAAGGTGGTGTTGTTCTTCAAAAAAAGTGATCACACCTTATTGAAAAACTACAGACCCATCTCGCTTCTGAGCCATGTTTATAAGTTGTTTTCAGGGGTCATTACGAATCGTCTCGAACGCAGGATTGATGACTTCCAGCCTCCCGAACAAGGTTTCCGGAAAGGCTTTGTCACCATGGACCACATACATACGCTGCGGCAGGTTATACAGAAGACCAAGCAGTATAACTTGCCACTTTGCTTGGCGTTTGTGGACTATGAGAAAGCCTTTGATTCGGTCGAGACATGGGCTGCGGCGATCCCGTTAAAAAGAGGCGTAAGACAGGGAGACGTAATTTCTCCGAAACTGTTTACGACTACTTTGGAGAACGCCTTCAAGCTCCTGGAATGGAAAGGATTCGGCATAATATCAATGGCGAATACCTCACCCACCTTCGGTTTGCCGACGATATAGTAGTCATGGCAAAATTGATGGAAGAGCTCGGCACGATTCTCGAAGGCATCAATCGGGTTTATCAAAAGATGGGTCTTAAGATGAACATGGACAAGACGAAAGTCATGTGTGATTCCCATGTTTTACCCACCCCGATTTCTGTTGGAAACTCGGTTCTTGAAGTCGTTGACTCGTACGTCTACTTACGACAAGTAGTACAGTTAGGTCGGTCCGACTTCAACAAAAAGGCCAATCGCCGAATCCAACTTGGATGGGCAGCGTTCGGAAAATTGCGTAGCGTCTTCTCGTCCGACATACCTCAGTGCCTGAAGTTGAAAGTTTTCGACCAGTATGTGTTGCCAGTGATGACTTACGGCACAGAAACGTGGTCTCTCACTATGGGCCTGATCAGTAAGCTCCAAGTAGCCCAACGAGCTATGGAGAGGGCTATGCTCGGAGTCTCTTTGCAGGATCGAATCAGGAATGAGGAGATCCGTAGAAGGAAGGTTCCAAGGTTACCGACATAGCCCAACGGATCAGCAAGTTTAATAAATATAAATAACAAACAATATTAGAAAATAAAATATATATACATATACCCACCTACCTAGGAAATAACCTGCCCCTTATCGTTCCTGGTGCAGAGGTGCCCATAACGCTTGCTGCATTGCCGCGTTGGATGGCTATGGACATTCTTTGCACCAGAAATGAGGTAGAACGGGAGTCACCTCCTCTTTCCCGAATCCTGCGCCCTATTTAAAAAAAAAATATTTGGCCTCAGCGCCCCAGCTACCCATGGTCTCCACGGCAACGGGAACAAAATAATAGCTGGGCACTATTGCTGCGTACTTCAACCGCTTTTTATTGGCGGCGTCCTCAGCCGCTGCCGCTGGAGTACGAATGGTGCGACTCAGGTGCGTGGCCGCGACAGTGCTTACGCTAGTGGCATCCCAAACTAAGCACTTGCCGTTTTTCCACGGCAAGTCAAACCATACGGCCTTTTTCCGTCGGGCCTACTAAGGCTTGGAGGCTCAAGAACACAGGGAATGTTTGCAGATATTAAAGCTCTACGTATTATGTCATTAAGAGCATAGTGCCTCTAAATGTGGTAATTACACATATATATGAGAACGACTAAGGTTCATAAGCGTTCCAGTTCAGTTTCGTCTCTCATTAGTAGTTATAGAATACAGAATACACCATCGGTATCCCCTGTATCTATTAAGAGCCTACTTAAAATGAGCCTCTGGGCTCGTGGGTTGTTGGAGATGGGGCTCTAGCCATCCACTTAAACGGGCGCGGGAAGGACGACAACGCTAAGTGGTTGCGTTGTCGTAAGCTGTATACGGTATCTCTGTACAAGGGACATCAATAGCAAAGTGCGTTGCCCTGGAGATCCCGGAGCTTCCAAGAGAGCATTATCAGATATTATTTATTATTATGAGCCTGTTCCGTCCCTCTGCTGGGCAAAGTATACGTCTGACGATCTAGGGGGTTGTAGTGGGTGCAATCCCAAATGACCCGGCTGTACCCTGAAATAGCCTGGTTTCTAATGAAAATTTATGACCAAGTAGTCCTTTTCAAATAGACGTGATGGAAAAAAATAACGACTCTTTATGAGGAAGGGTGTTATAATTCAGACTTAAACCATCATGAACAACTATTACAATAGCACTAACTCGAAAGTTAAGCAATAACCGGCCAAGTGCGAGTCGGACTCGCACACCAAGGGACCGTACCGTATGGAAGCTTAATAAATTTTATATAAACTGTGAATATTTCAAGCATTTTCCTGTTGCCGTTATTTATATCGAGTGAAAAAATCAGGTTTCTTGTATGAGAGCTCTTCTTAAATATTTATATTACTTAACTTTGATTATTTATTTACAAAATCCTCATTAATCCCTCAACGCCTTACCTAAAAGACTTTTTTCCTACTGACATACCTATGATTCTCTCTCCCTCAGATCCAAACAAAATCTTAAACTTAAACGCCATCCGCACGCTGCGAAACTTTTACGGGAAGTAATTTGCTTTCCAGGCAGTTCAGCTATGAAATACATTGCCTGTACCGATCAGACTTTCTCCATTACTTGCCGTTTTCAAAGAACAGGTTAAAAAACATTACTTGCAGTTGTTCACTCGTTGATAAACGATAATGCTGTGGTCTTTATTTTTCTTTTCTTTTTATTTTATTTTGTAGTATAAGTATATAGTTTACTAAGTAAACATTTTTTCAGAACATACATTCAGCACGAAGTTAAATAAGTCGTTGTGCCAAGAAGCAATAGGTATAAGAAATTGATAGTGCCTAACTGTATAAAAACCTTTACAGAACACGTACATCGCAATATCTAATTCCATCCCTTATTAATAACCTCTCAGGTGAAATATGGGATAAACTAACGGTATCAAATTGCAAGCGAATCTTATATCAATAATACGTAGCATCCTACTAGGTATCCAAAGACGAGCGACCGACCGCGCGTGTTTTATTGCACCTGGTTTCTCTTGCAAGTTGTGTAAAAGGAAAACTTCTCAGTTATTGTTTAAAAAAATTAGAGCCGTTTGTTATAAAAAACTGCATATTTCGACACTCCCAAAAATCAAAACCTACTAAACTCGGTTGCTTATTTACTCGTGATAACTTTCTTACTTACTCGTAGTAAATAAAAAAGTTATTGGTACAAAAGTAGAAAATAATACAAAGTAGCACATAGGGCACATCATAATCATCATCATTAGCACATAGCACACATCACCATCATCATTTCAACCATATGGGCTCCACTGCTGGACATAGGCCTCCCCTAAAGATCTCCAATAAGACCGGTTGATAGCGGCTTGCATCCCGTGCAATCCTGAGGCCCCATCAGTAATCAGTCCTTCGAGCTATGTGCCCTGCCTACTGCCAATTTAACTTGCCAATCCGCTGGGCTATGTCGAAAACTTTGGTTTTTCTACGGATTTCCTCATTCCTGATACGATCTCGCAAAGAGACTAAGACCATAGCCCGCTCTGTAGCTCGTTGGGCCACTTAGAGCTTACTAAAAATAAGGCCCATAGTGAGAAACCCCATTTCTGTGCTATAAGTCATCAGTGGCAACACACAATGGTCGAAAACTTTCGACTAGAGGCACTGAAGTATGTCAGAGCAGAAGACGTTTTGCAATTTTCCGAACGCTGACCCACCGAGTTGGATTTGGCGATTAACCTATTTCTTGAAATAATCACCAGTTCAATACGACGTAAGCCAAACCACGGACTATTATCACTTTAAGAAAGTACAAAAAAGAGGGCCAAACCACGGGTTATAGTCATTTTAAGTAAGTACGTAACAATTCAGGCCAAATTGCGGGCCGTGGGCAATAATTAATTTATGTAAGTACTAAGACATTACGGGCCATAGCACGGGCTATAATAATTTTATTGAAGTACAAAACTACGTGGATTTAACAATGGCTTATAATAATTTCGAGGAAAAACTAAAGGACGCGGGCTAAACCGAAAGCTGTAATAATTTTAAGGAAGTACAAAATAGCGTGGGCTAAACCGCGGGCTAATAATTATGATTTTTGTATGTAAACGATATGGGCCAGACCACCTAAGGGCCTAAAACAATGCGGGCAAAGCGTTAACCTTCTATAAAATGATTGTGTGTGTTCATTTCACTGTATAAATTATTTTGCATTTAATTTAAGTTAGCATAGTGTTATAAGTTAAAACTTACATAAGTTAAGTACGATGAATGTAGTTACGCCCTTGTTACAATTCAGAAATTGGATTTCACAGGGCGTATCCGCCACTTTTTTATAAATTTTAGGTCGTAACTCCAAGCTAACTTTTGAATTACACAGTTTATTCAGATTTTAAGATTCTTGTTTTAACCCTTTTAAGGGTTAAAATACATTGAAATGGAAAAAATTACCATTCTCAATGATTATAAGTTTAAAATTGAAAAAGTTATGCCACTTTTTTCCTTTTTTTGACGTTTTTTGCTTCTCCTGAAAAGTTTGTATTTTGGCTTTTACGACCTTTTTACCCCACGGTAACGATGTGTTGTTGTCTACTCCTACACCAAATTGCATTAGAATCAGTCCATTTGTTTTGTCAAAACAAATTATTATTTTTGTTATTTATGAATATCCCGAAGGAATAGAACATTTTTTTTAGGATAACTATGACTCTAGTCTAGTGATTAGTAAATTTTATAAGCTCCAAAGCCAAATGTTATCCCTATTAATTCAGCCAATCGGATGTAATTGGAGTTTTGTTTTACAACATTTAAAATTTTATCGGACCCCCAAGATGAAATAATCACATACTCGTATGTTGAACAAAACGTATTTTTTATTTTCTTTAAAGAATATTTACGAGTAAGCCTAGTTTCAAATAAATCGGTTTAGGGAATAAAAAGTTCGATAAAATCGAAAAGGGCCCGTTTAACCCCTTTAGAAGTCGAATTTTCATAAAAAATTCCTTAGTGCATGCTTACGTCATAGGAGGAATACATGTGCGAGTTTTTGAACATTGCAGATCTACTCACACAACACCGATACTTCCAAATTCTATTCTTAGTAAGACTATTGCCTCATATACAGTGCATTTTTACACTACGCTAACACTCTGTACAGAATGACAAAACAGGTTGTGCCAAACAATATCACCAATTTTTCTGCATACAAAGATGGGTTTAGTTAACGCCATGAACGATATTGACGACGTAATCTCAATTGATTGTCATACTCATGTGTCTATTGAATCATGTAATTCACTTTTATCTAGTAATCTTTCACTAGGCTTTAAAATTATTTCTATAAATATCAGAAGCTACAATTTTGACGATTTTGTGATTAAAGCCCGCGGTTTGGACCACATGTCTCGTACTTGTTAAAAGTCCGTGGTTTGATCCACGTTGCCTTAATACTTGCCTAAAATGATAAAATCCGTTGTAGCCGGCGCTGACTTCTTTTTACTCTTATTTTATTTTTCCGCCTTGAGCTACACTAATAAGTTTTTCATATCTTACTGTTGTCTCGGCAACGCGGGCCATGCCGCGGGCCATGCCGCGGGCCATTATCATTTTAAGTAAGTACTAAAACGACGCAGGCCAAACCTCGGGCTATGTAATTTTTTCCATTTATTATGACAACGCTGACAAGCTGCGAGCTATTGTCATAATTAATAACTAAGTACCGAATAGGTCAACGCGGGTCAAACCGCGGGCTATGTCATTTTAAGCAAGTATTAGGACAACGTAGAAAATCTAACTACGTGCTATTATCAACTTAAGACAACGCGGGCGAAGCCGCGGGCTCCAGCTAGTAAAATATATTCATGAAACAAAACTTCTAAAATGTATAGCTCTATACGGTGAATGTATTTGTGTCGAGTGCGATATGAATTTATGAACTGCTCCACTCGAATGCAGGGGATTCCAATTTCACTAATTTCGTAATAATATGTCTACGTCGCGTTTTACTGTTTGTTATTTCTCTTTGTTGAATGTTTTTTTTTTATAATTTTGTTAGGATTCAGTTTTGATTAAATGATTAAATATGTATCAGCCTAGATACCAAATTGGCTGAGTAAAATGATCCAAAAAATATTACCTAGGAATAAATGGACCGGAAGATGTACGCGCACAAAATCAAAAAATTGGGAACTTTCTGTTTGTGATTGATATTTATATTTGTCCATCTAAACAGATACATAATCATAGGGATTTACTCGTAATAATAACGATCTTGCCAAATGTCGATTGATGAACAGCGCTACAACAAATTTTCCCTCTAATTGTGTCTTTTTGCCCATTCAATCAAAAATTGCAGGCGTTTAAAAAAAAGTTAAACCTGTGTGCTGTGTTTCGTTACGCTTTGCTCACTCGGTTGGTAAACATCATTTTATTCGTTGTCATTTATCACACTTACATAATTGATTTTCCAAAACAAATCTAATTTCTACCCATCAACAATAACAAAACTATCGAAATTCATATATAATTGAAAACGTCGACCAATAACGTAATTTTATTAAATTGGCTTTCTCTTGCGCCTATATTTTGTATCTATTAATACAATTTCATCGTTAAGAATTAAGGTTCTTAGGAAATTATATTGTGATGTTGACAAAGTAACTACGTTGTAAAATTAGTGATTAAGAATATGGAACTTAAATTGAAATTGTTTTGAAAGAAGCTTGCCTTCATTTCAACAACACGGTCGTGTAATGAACTACTATTACTTACTTACTAAGCATTTATATTTAGAATAAATATCACAGTCAAAGTGTTGATTTGGCCACAATTTGATATAGGTAAAAGGAACGATGCAACTCAGCTTAACAACACATAAATCACCATCAAAAATAAGGATATATTTTTGTATTTTACTGCAGATGTTCTTAGGCTACGATTTTAAATATCTTGAGTACAGTTCTAGAAACCAAAAAATTATCGCAAAATGTCTATGCATTCTACACAGTCTTTTAATCAGCACCCTTCTTTTATCGAATATAAATGATAAAATGAAGTTGAGTAGCGTCATTTGGTTTCCTAATTTAGTTTTAAAACATTTTTTATTTGTCGTAATTTTGAATGTCGGTCACCTGGATATTGATCTAAAACGATTTCAATCCGAATTAAACAACATAGACGTTGCTCTCAACTCTGAAAAATCAAGCAAATGTATTAAAAAAAGGTTTTATTGTTTGATGATTCTGTATACAACCTATAAGATATTTGCAGTTGCATCGTACTTAATAAAAACAGGGGAATTGGCTGTTAGTTCTTCACTTCCCAACAATTATAGCACTTGAAACAGTATGTGTATTTAACTCATTCTTATTTTATTCAATATATCATCGAGTTGCCATTCTAAAAACAAATTTTCGGTCGCCCAGTAACAACAATGTTCAACATTTACATCAAACATATAAGTTGATTGCTGATGCTGCAGAAAAATACAAAAAAATATTTGATGCATATGTAAGTATACCTACTTTGAATGTAATTTACAGTTTTTTTATTTGATATATACGAGGTACATTATTTAAAGAAATGGTACCTTTTAAAGTGTCTGCGCAATATATATTTTATGTACTATAAATCTTAGGCATTTATAACTAGGATTTATTAGAGCAAAACTAACTTAGGTGCAGAGTAGCAATGGCTTATTAATGTGAATTTTCTAAAATGTAACTGGACTAGCATAATGGCCTAATGGCCTTTCAAAGTTCAACACTATCATATATTGAAATTGTACACAACTAAATGAAACTAAACTGAACTAAGTAGTGATAGTAAAATGTTATGAAATTTTCGTTACAGTTTGTGGTGAATCTCCTTTTCAATATCCCAAGAGTCATATCTGTAAATTACTTGGTTATTCGAGCATTAGTCAACATTCAACTCAGCACAGTGATATCGCCGTCGGAAATGTACTTTGTGAGTAAATATGTTAGGCTCAATAAGCACTACTATTTCGGTATCAGATTAAATGTCTCAACACAAACCATTTTTTTAACCATACCAATTTTAAACATTTTGAAAACTCCATAAAATTTTGAAAATTTTCTACCTAAGCTATATAATAACTTTGAAACGGCTGAATCGATGACACAAACCATTTTTATAATAATACTAAACTAAACATTTTGAAAACCTAACCTCAGCTAAAGTCATCACAAAATAAAAGGCCCATTTTGACAGTTCACGCCCATGTAGTTCTCTATTTTTTACCGATAGAAATGATCTGATGCTAATTACATTTTTCATTGATAGGTACCTCCCACTCGGCTTAGTGCTGTGCATAATGATTTTTTCAGATTGTCCACAGACTATTAATAATCGGTTGAGGAAAAAATATAACGATCCAGATATATTTTTAAGTGCGAGTCGGCACTTAACCGGTATTATTTATTTAAATACTAGTGTTTAGATCAATTAATTACTGAATTTCACCAGATGCGTTGTGATCTTTATTTAAAATTATAAGCTTGGAGCTCCAAGCCAAGTAAAAAATGGCAACATTGATATCTATAGAATGGCTCTCAGAATCAATAACAATAAGTAATAGAAACCGTACTAAAATGTCGAGAGAATACATTACTTTGTCCCATTTTATTTATGAAATTTAAAAAGTGTTAGAAAAAGATGCTCGATGATCACTCGAACTTTCGTAATTTCGAAGGGTATCATCAACAGACCTAGCATCGAGCTATCTCGGCTGTCCAAATTCAAAAAGATAGTAAGTAGGAAGGTAAAATGATCATGAGATTTGAACCTTCTGATGATTGAACTAGAGGGTTCGAATTTGACAACTCAACTCAACTGACAATTTTAGATCATTATCTTAAGAAATCGATTGACTGCAGATTCACTTTTTCTCGTTTTTTTTCTGACTGAGTGAATGTTATTTTAACCAAAATATTAAAAAGAAAATTGACTCCTACAAGACATATTTAAATCGATCAAATACTCAAAGCAAACTTGAATCGATTTATCGTGGGTATAGGGTTACATCACTAGTTACGTCGCGAAGACAAATGTCAAAACGGGTCTTTTATTTTGTGATGAGTATATAATAAGCATCTGAAACTGTTGACGATTGCCTTAAAACTCGAGTTGGTATGTGTGCACAGTCCCATTGAAATATTTATGTAAACAGGTAGTTGCCAGTTGCTGCAAAAGTTGCTCCATGTGCAGAGGCAGGTGACGCCACATGAGAGTCGCCGGCGGGCGGCGCGCACCGCGCTTTGTGGTCGATGATGGCTTTTTACTATAGCTTGTTGCAGTTTTCAAAATCAGTTCACATAACTTTATTTTTCCAAGCAGTTTTATATTTTTTCTTTTTCCCAGATGTGTTTAGAACAGGTTACGCCAATGTTAACAATTTTGATTACTATTGCACCGGCTCTTTGTGCTGGCCAGCTCGCTACTGAAGTCCAACAATTGACACTGGCTCTTCATGACAAATTTATTTTCGAAACAGGTAATCACGATGAGCATATTTATTTTCTTGCTAGACAGAGAGCGCACTATAGCAGGCTATGACGTCACTGTCTACCAGTGTCATACATTCACCATACAATGTTATGCTTTGAGGGAAAGGGACAAGACATCCCCTCTTTATCCCTACCAAAATCTTTACAAGCTTATATCTCTGGACTTGATAAGTCAATTGCAAATATTTTCTCAGTTTACGAATCATACTTCATCGCATAATTCACTAATTCTAATACTTTTAACTAATTTAATACCAGTCAACTACCCTATTCGAGTAGTTCAACACAGGTCACTGAAGAAATTTTCACATTAAATAACTTGACCGCTACTGGAAGCTTTTATAATAAGAGTGCGTATCCCTTTCCGTCGAACAGCTATCGTTTTCAGTCCCTTTAAGTTTTGTAACCGAAAACCTCCAGGTTGCGCCCTTATAGCGATTGCGCGCCATTTTATTTTCTAGGAAAATACGCGTGCTGGCCTCATTGGCGTTGAATTTTTCGTCGAAGCAATAGCTCCAGGCAGCTCTAGCTAGCTCACGGCCTGTTGCACAGTTGATTTTATAAAAAATTATTAATTAGCTAAGTTAATGATTAAACTCAGTGAATATGTGGTGTTGTTCATCGAAATGGACGCGTTATTTCAAAGAAATAATGCAGCTAAGTATACCTGCGCAGTAAGTGCCCACGATAGTATACAAAATCCTTGGTGCCCACTAGGGTGATTCATATGAGACCAAAAAAAATTTTTTTTGTTTAAATTTGAGTCTCAACCTCTTAAAATGATCTACTCCCTTAGAAAACAAGCTGCTATTTTTATTTTATTTTTAAAATTATATTTAGGGGTCGCTACCATCAATTGAAAATTATCAAGTTCAGTCAAAAACATAACTTTTAATTAAAAGTTCTTAACCTATCAGAATACAGTATTTTTCTAAAAAAAACTAAATATTAACTTAAAAACATCTCAAATGTTAATATTAAAATAAAAAACAATCAGTTTTACATTAAATTAGCCTTATTTACATTGGGGTTTTTCTGCCTGTAATCCTTAACTAATAACATTAAGTACTGTTTCTGCTCCTCATTGTTTGTGTGTAATTTATTATACTCTTCCATCAATGCGACACCCCTTTCGGCCAAGTCGTTAACGATTCTCATATTTTGTACAATTTCTTTAGCTGACTTGTAGCTTTCTTCTTCTTCCCATATCTCGGGATCTTTTTGTAAAAATTCAGATGAAACACCAGTTATTTCAAAGAATTTCCTCGTGTTTTTCGACACAAAATCTTCGATGTTTTTATTTACGATTGCTTCAAATTCTAAAGTAATTCTTTTAGGGCGACTTTCTAACCCTTCCTTGTCAAGTGCTAAAATCATTTGTCGTTTTGTTTCAAAAGAAATTCGATCATCAAAAAATGCGAAAGCAATCAGTTCTTCAGACAAATACCAAAGGTGGCCTAGCATCTTCTTTATAGCTACTTTGGACAAAGTTTGGTTATATTTTTCAAATCCTACTAAGTCTTTTAACATTTGCAGATCATTTTCAGGAGCCATACAAGATACTGCAGCTGTAAACCAATATTTAGCGTAAACACGTACGACAAATATACAAATATTTGTGAGTGCTTTTGTTTCTTTGATTGTGATCTTAAGCTGGTGTTTAAAAAGATACATTTTCAAAGCATATATAGCTTTTGCCATCCAACGTGCACGGTGTATTCCAGCAGGGGCCTTAAAGGAGATACCTTTTTTAGGAATACTTCCTAAAAATATGATGATTAAATGCAGCAGCTCCTTGTAATCATCGCGAGGCTGGAATTGTTGCAATTGATTGTTAGCAAAGGCAATCATGTCTGCTGCGATGTTTTCAACACAACTCCAAGTGGATTGTTCAGATACAGCAGTTTGGAAGTCTTCCTGTTTAACTTTTGGCCAGTGGTTTTTAAATCTTTTGAAAATTAATATTTCTGGTCCACTCGAAGGTCCCATGGCTGAAACTACGACAGCTTCAAGTACAATTTCTAAGATGTGATGCCGACATGCTAACCAGATCAATTCTTTCTCCATTCTTTGCTCTAATAGAATGCAGGCCCCGTTGATTCGCCCTGTATTCGATGCTGTTGTATCGAAGCACATACATTTAATTTTTTCCTTAAGCCGCCATGACAAAATAGATTCAAAAATGGCCGATGCCATTGTTTCACCTTTACCATCGGGAAGCTTTGCAACGGCTAGGAGTTGATCAACTCCTTTTCCGGATACCAGGATTGGTAGGCGATCAACAGTTTCGTGTCCGGTTATATCTTCAAGCATCTTTCCGTCCCAGTGTATGGTAAGCGTGGTTTGGGGTTGAAATGCGTCTTTAAGAGACTCGGCAAGCTGCTGTCTAATGTTCATTCTATGGCGCCGTATAGAAGAGAAGCTAACGTTATATTGAGATACGTCACATCCAAGACTCTTGATGGTAGATGCCAAAACTAAAGTAGCTTTTCGATCACTCAACTTGGCAACATCAAGGGTCGTAGCTAAATTATCGTCAAGAATTGATTTTCGGCCCCGTTTCCGTGGTGGTGACGAAATATCTTTGCTTGTAGAGGGTCCTGGCTGTGGGGTTGGAGTACTAAGAAAACTTCCGTCACTACTACTCTTTTCAGACGCAGTAGTAGAAGAAGATAACACACATTTCTCAGTAAGTCTTTTAATGGCTTCTTTTTCTTTTTCTTTAATTCTCTCGAACTTTGCTTCTCTTTCCAATTTTTTTTGAATTTTTTTAGCATACATTCTATCAGTGTTACCAATTCGACCCTGACGGCCCATTTTTCTTTGACTCAAAAGAAATTGTTTATCTTCCTTAATAGTCATCATATTTAAAGCATTAGAGTGGGCTATGTCAAACAGAACATCTAAATTTGATTGCCACTTGAGTTCTTTTGCTTCTATTGCCGCTGAGCGTTTTGTTTTATTTTCCTTATTTTTTTTCAACTTTTGCCATTCCTTGAAATATTGAAGTATTTTTGAGACGATATGTTGTTTATCCTTGGTGGGAATACTTGCTTTTTGCCACAAAGCTAGCACATCATGAGTTGTACACGACGCCGACTCTTTGTTTACGTTATTCATAACATTTTTGTAGTGGAAAAATAAACTCATCACTTCTTTCACAGATGGTAATTTTGACGGAACTAAGGTCGATCGCGTGTATCCAATTAACCATATTTCAGTCTTTTTTCGTGTATTTATGGTATTGGTAGTCATTTTGCATAGGAAATCACAACAATAAACACAATTATTATCAGGTCAATTTCGCGCACGTACGAATGCGCCCACGCTAGAGCTTGCACTAATTTGATGCCACTTGATAGTAGTTTGTGTGGGCCGTAGGGGCGGGGGTGACAAGGAAAGGGGGGAGGGGGCGACTCTTTAAGTGTTTTTTTACATCTTTGGTTTGTATTTATCTCGTAAAGTGATTTAAAGTAAGGTAAGTTCAACTTCATAAAATGCGCATAATAGATAAAAAATAAAAACTTTAAGGGTCGGTAGCGACCCCTAAAAGTTAAATTAAAAATTCGAAAAAAAATACTACTTCATTTTTACACATGTAGATCACTTTTAGGGGTTGAGACTTGAAAAGATAAAAAAATCATTTTTATGAATCACCCTAGTGCCCACGTATTATATCTATTTCTCTAGCAAATAGATCTTTTAAAGAAATGTACTGTGACCAAGGTTCTATAACCAACTGTGGCATAGCAATTTGTGCTTAGATTAACTTGCAAGAACTGTTCTATTCTGTTCGGAAAACTACATTACTGTTTTGCTGCTTCTGTATTAGTAAGGATTAGTAAAAATATAGATAGACGGATGACCTCATTAACTCCTACGAATACATCCCAGCTGGTCTAGGATGCGTACCATGTAATATTTATTTCGACGTGTCAGAACGAGACAGCGTTATGGCAAAGTATACAGGGTTATTTCTAATCAATTAGCATCCTCTTAGGGGCTTATTTTGTACATCAAAACTAACAACTTTTGTTTTGCGATTTTTTAAAAACTCAAAAAAATTGTTGTTCCATAGAAAAATATCGAGATTTGACAAAAGTTGCAAAACAAAAGTTGTTAGTTTTGATGTACAGAATAAGCTTCTAAAAGGATGCTAATTGATTAGAAATAAACCTGTATATTGTCACTTTTTCACACGTCGAAAAGGGTTTGTTTCGTGGCATTTCGTGGTCGCATGACTAGCAGATCGCCCCTTTGGTATTTTCAGACCCAAGGGCAATTATGTACCTAATTCTTTAATTGTAGTATTGAGAAGTGGGTCTAATTTATTAATTAATTAACTTTACTGACTAGACTAATGAGTATATTATTATTAGTGTTACTTATATAGCATATTAAGTAGTTAAACATACCAACTATTCACTTCACACACATTATTATTATAAATAAAGCTCGTTAGAAATTAACAATATACAAAATGATAAATTGTAATTATTAGTAGGTAACTTTTAGTTCTTTCTTTACTTTATTTTTTTATTTATTTATAAGTATCTGTGTTCAAATTAGGTTACTTTAGCGGTCAAAAGACCAACAGAAAAAATGTACCCTGCTATACAGGCTCTTACGAGACCTAGTGTAAGGTCCAAATACTTTAAAGGTACTTTTGCAATTTTCTACCGCACCTTATTTTTAAGATTGTTTGTAAGTACCTCCACATGTTGTAATACGTAATAAAATATATTATTATATTATTATATATATTATATTATTATATCATTTGTAGTATACAGCTCATAAAAAGTACTATTTGTCAGAATACCTATGTCAAAAACAATTTTGGTTACAATCATTTCTCATGGAAAATTAAAATTACACGAGTTATGGATGAAACAAAATTGCACATCTACCTTTTTCGTTTAGTTCGAAAAATAATAATCCTAGAAAAATTTGATGGGACACAAAAATGTAGGAAATCAAATTATAGACAACTTAAGTCTGACCATTTCTCGTGTAAAATTGAAATTACATGAGTTACCTATTCAAAATTCTGGTAGTGGTTCAAATCATGACCACTACCACCAAACCACCAATTAATACCTTTTAATGAACTGAATGAGCTCCGAGTTGTGAAAAACTGATTAGTTCATCGCACAGTGTATTCCCACCTTAAGACCGCAGGGTCGCGCTGGTTGCAAACCATCTCCAATAAGATCAGCTGGAAGTCCAACCGGTCTTATTGGAAGTCCATAGGGGAGGCCTATGTCCAGCAGTGGACGTCCTATGGCTAATTAAAGAAATGTCATTTAAATAAATGTTGTTACAGATAATTCTCGAAGCGATGATGAAATAGACAGGTTCATCCGCTACGTGGAGGCACGTCCGCTGCAGTTCTCGGTGTTCAAGGTGGTCCCGCTCAACGCGAGCCTAATCCTATTGGTGGTGAACTTCTGTGTCACTTATATTATTGTTATCGCTCAGCTCACGCACATCTATTAGTACGACCGTAGCAAATAATTCAGCCGTTCTATATTAACTGTAGGACGAATCATACAACTTAGCGGTTATGATGTTAGCTACAAATATAATATTTATACATGTCATGTATCAATAGATCTAAGTATATAATTAGGTATCTTAGATACATACTATCATTAGAGAATCATTATAGCGTATAAGTCTTTTTTTTCATAACTTATTATTTTTGATATCTTTCGATGAATGTTTCACGTGTGGCATACACTTGTTTTTTTGCCATATTTGAATTGGCGCGCTTTGGTCCTCAGTAATTAATAAATTATGCTACCAATTCAAGACGCGAACAAAATATAAAGGCTTGTTGATAAAACTCAGTTCAGATTTTCGACCTTTAATGCTATATCCGTAGAAAGGTATACGTATACGTTAGGTACATCTGAATACTGTCTGGTGAAATCTGTATCCGTCTACTCCCCATCAGATCCCAGCCCCAAAGGGTCACGGCGCGTGTGGCGGTACAAGTTAGCAGATTTGGATGAGATGCGGTGTTTTTTTGCTTCTTATCCTTGGCAGCCTGTTTGCTTCTCTTCCGATGATCTTTCTACGTGCGCGGATGCCGTGACAGATGTGCTCCGTACCGCCATGGAATACTTTATCCTATTTTTGGCCGTATTTCTGTCTAACAAAGCTCGGCCCTGGTTTGGACCTGAATGTGGACGCGCTGAAGCGCAAAAGCATAAGGCATACCTGGCTTGGGTCGATGCTCGAAACCGTAAGTTGAGGGACGTTTGTCTGAGGAAGAAGGCATACAATAAGGCTGCTATGTCCTGCAAAAGGGTTATGAGGTTATGAGGAGGGCTTGCTTTGATCACATTAGTCGAATAGGGAACAAGCTTGCTTCTTACCCTGCGGGTAGTAAGGCATTATGGTCCCTAGCTAAATCGGTTGAAGCGAACTTCTGCCGCCCCTCACTGCCTCCGTTGCTGAAACCCAATGATTCACTGGCTCATAACGCGGTGGAGAAAGCAAATTTATTTGCTTCTCAATTTGCTAAGTCTTTGCGCCTGGACCCCGGTAGTGCGAGACCTCCAACTTTGCCAAACTGTAGCACTGTAATGAGTGCAATAGACATCCGGCAAAAAGAGGTCCTCAAAGTTCTCTGCAGTCTAGATGTGAACAAGGCCAGTGGCCCTGATGGTATTCCGGTAATTGTAATGAGGACTTGTGCGCCTGAGCTGTCGCCTGTGCTGACTCGCCTCTTTCGCCTATCTCTGAAGACGGGTCAAGTGCAAATCTTGGAAGCTTGCTAACGTGCAGCCTATTCCCAAGAAGAGCAGCCGTGCGGACCCTGCCAACTACAGACCAATTTCGATCACGTCTTTTCTCTGTAAGAGTATGGAACGTGT
The DNA here is from genome assembly GCA_949316475.1 of Hypomecis punctinalis. Lineage (NCBI taxonomy): Eukaryota > Metazoa > Arthropoda > Insecta > Lepidoptera > Geometridae > Hypomecis > Hypomecis punctinalis. The sequence goes on from OX438806.1 coordinate 20,477,578, forward strand.
TCTTAACAACAGGCTCCTGGCCTACCTGGAAGCGAATGACTTACTCAGTGACCGCCAGTACGGTTTTCGCCGAAACTGGCCTACTGGGGACCTTCTGGCGTACGCCACACACATCTGGAGTGAGGTCATAGATAAGCACAGGGAGGTGCTGGCTGTCTCTTTGGCCATATCCAAAGCTTTTGATAGGGTCTGGCACGAGATCCTTTTTGGCAAGCTTCCATCTTACGGCCTGTCCGCTGATTTCTGCACATGGATATCAGATTTCTTGAGAAATCGGTCGATACGAGTTGTCGTAGATGGCTGCTTGTCAGACCAAATGGCTATCAATGTCGGTGTTTCTCAGAGGTCTGTGCTCTCTGCGACACTCTTCTTACTACATATCAACGATCTGCTTAAGCCCGGGATCTTTTGGTATGCAGATAAAAGTACAATCGTGGAGAGCTACACATCCGATGCAAGAACCTGTAGGCCACAGATCGAGTTACACAGAGAGGCTATGGTTGAACGGCTCAATTTGAGTCTACAGGCGGTATTCGACAGGTGTCATGCTAATCTGGTCAAGTTTAATGCCGCGAAGACTCAGGGCTGTCTGTTTTTGGCTAAAACGAGACCCTTCCAATTGTCTCCCGCTTTCCGTGGTGTCTCCGTTCCGGTAACTGACAGCTTGGAACTATTAGGCGTTTCACTCTCATCTACACTTAACTTTGGCTCTTATAAAGAGTCGAAAGCCCAATTAGCCTCCAAAAAACTTGATGTTCTCTCTAAGGTGAGACGGTATTTCACACCTGAGCAACTGCTTAGTATTTATAAAGCACAAGTCAGGCCTTGCATGGAATACTGCTCTCACTTTTGGGATGGCTGTGCCAAATATCAACTGGAGGCTCTGGAGTCGATTGAGAGGCGAGCCAGGAGGCTGATTGACAACGACACCTTGACTAAGACGCAGCTGCAAAGTCTAGAGCATCATCGCAGGGTAGCGTCTTTGTCGGCCTTTTACCGGATACACTTCGGAGAGTGCGCCCAGGAGTTGCAAGTACAACGTGGGTGTCTTCAAATCCCGAGTAAATAGGTATCTTCTAGGTAAGCGTGCTACACCCTAGAGACTAGACAGCACATCTGCTCAACATCAGGCAGTATGTAGTCAAACGCGAACCTATTCGAAAAAAAAGCCGATCATTGCTATTCGTCAAAAGTGTAGTAAAGATTCGTAAACGGTAGTAAAATATATAAATAAGAATAATATAATAATAATAATATGACTAAACGAACATACGTGCACCCCTATCATTGCAAATAGATGAATTATTATCTTACCACTAATTAATCCACTCGAAAAGGAAATTGTTGCAATGCTAGTACACTAATCGCTCACTGATAATACGAGATAAATAAATACTGAATATATGAATTATTATAATTTCAGTCAGTCCGTGATCCCGGCCGTTACAGTTTGTCCTCAGTCGGGATAGTGACATGAATTTTTTTTCCTCGTATTTACAGTGCATGATTGGTTTCGTCATATAATAATAAAATGGGTTTTATTTAATCACAAAATAATATTTACAATATAAATTTAAATTACAAATAAACTAAAGAAAACTACAAACTAAATTATTAACTAAAGATTAAACTAAAATATAAAGAAAAACTAACTAAATAGGATCGCTTAAACCACCCGTAGACAATAGACATAACGCTGCTGGATAGGGAGACTTATGCGTTGTGCAAAATATAGGCCCGCATATTGGTAACGTGTCGGGTCCCTAAGCCTACCCGACAAATCTTTAAAAATTTGCAAGGTCTCCAAGGCCCTAGAGTCTCCACCCCAATCGGCACAAACATGTAACCACTGCGAAGATCAGAATATTTGCGCCGTTTGAGGGATTCCGCCGTAGTAACCGCACCACTCGCTCTTTGTGACGTCTCTGGAAGATGGGACGGCGCCAATGTGTCTACACAAGTAGCATCCCAAACTAAGGCCGTTCCAACTTCTAGGGTATGAGAGTCATACCGTCGGTTTTTTTGCGTTGGGTTCTAACACAGCTGTGATGTTGGCGCTACCGAAAGCCCGACGAATAATATCATTCAGAGCACTGTGGTCAGCCAACACTCCGGCTACAAGAAAGGCCATGGTGACTGAGACCGTAATAAAATTATATGTGAGTGAAGTTCGATAAATAAATATAAATAAATATTTTCGGGACATCTTACACACGGTCTCTGACCCCAAACTAAGCAAAGCTTGTGATATGGCTGCCAGAGACTACTATACTACTTATACTTATTTATAAATACATACTTATATAGATAGTAACTAAATAACACCCAGACACAGAGCAAACACTTATGTTCATTGCATTAATATTTGCCCTGGGTGGGGATCGAACCCACGCCTCTTTGGCCCAGAAGTTAGGGTCACTAACCACTGAGCCACCGAGGCAGTCAATCTTAATTTTGTTCTATGGTGTGAAGAGATTTTTTTTCTCTTGATTTAAATTACAAAGCGAAAGCTGAAGTAAATAAAATGTATTATAAAAAAAATAATAACGTGTGAGCATTCATTGATAATCTATATTAATAATTTCGTCAAGGGGTACGGTAGACTCGATTGAAACCTTTCCTAAATAATAAAACATAAAAAAATAACGATTTCGAGTCGACAACATATATCCGGAAAATTCGGATTATCGAGTATTTTAATAAATTATAACGGTTCTGACAAACAAATCGCAGTCTCCATATTGTCAGGCACATGACATATCTTGAGCAGTCATTCTTCTTCTTCTTTTATGTTTTGGCGTCGCATTGTTGTGCATTTGCCAGTGTCAAGTATTAAGTTATAATAATTTTTGATAATATTTTATCAACAACCATTTGATTATAGAAGGGTATAACCCATAAATATGGAATGTAAGAAAAAATGCCAAGTCGATGGTATAACCATAAGTACCAACGTGCTATGGAGAGGGCTATGCTCGGTGTCTCTCTGCGGGATCGAATCATAAATGAGGAGATCCCTAGATGAACCAAAGTTACCGGCATAGCCCAGCGGATTAGCAAATTAAAGTGGCAGTGGGCAGGGCACATTGTTCGAAGAACGGATGGCCGATGGGGCCGTAAAGTTCTCGAATGGACCACTGACCAGCAAGCGCAGCGTAGGATGTCCACCGACTAGGTGGATTAACGATATAATAAAAATCACAGGAACACGATGGATGCAGGCAGCTTCCAACCGGCCTTATTGGAAATCCATGGGAGAGACCTATGTCCAGCAGTGGATGTCCTACGGCTGATCTATCTAGATAGATAACCATATAAAAAATAATACTGGTTAAAATCTTTACAGTTGAAGTTGACTTTCTTTACGTAATATAAGAATGTACATTTTCAGTAGGGACCTACTTAATCATTTATTTTTGAGTAATTTTTAATTTTGAGCAAAACATTTTACTTTGGGATATTGTAGGTATTACACAAACGTAAAAAATCGTGAGTACCTATTTCTTAAAATGAATGTCTCATTGATCTTTCATCATTGTTTTGCTTGATGATACCTACATCATTTAGTTGTCAGCTGAATCTCTTTGCATTTGGTAAACATTCTCATAATTGTGGAAAATGGATGCAGCGAAGGGCTCTTCGTTAAGATGGTGATCGAGTAACAGCAAAATTATTATCAGTGTGTGTATTATGAGTCACATTTCACCCGAGCGAAGCCGGGTTGTCATCTAGTTTATAATAAAATCCGGGACTCACGAAATTAAACGGTCTGCTATGAGCCCGCACCGGTTTTAGAGAAGTTCATCAGAGAATACGCGGGCAATACCACACGGAATAGGGGATGCGTGAACGTCCGTCGACGGGGGTACGACGTACCTACTCCGAAACTAGTCTAGGGCATAGCAACTAGACCGTTACAATAATCTCCTTTGTACTATCCGGTTTTTGTTATAGAAAGGAAACGTATTTAACTATTTTTGAGCACATATAAATTAATTTATTACTACAAAACGTGTGTAATTTTATAATAATTTCATTAAGTGTGATATCTCGAGTTTATTCTGCTTTGTGACTAATAAATTATTATGCTTGTTTTATTTCTTTATTATTTGAATAAAAAATATCTTTTGTATTAATTACTATCCAATATCAACATAGGTTAAGTAATAATATCTTATTTATTACTTAAATATCGTATATTTTTTCTTTCCTCAACTATTTTTAGTTTTAAGTAGGATGCCGGTAGCTCATAGGTACATACAAATATCTGCGGCATATTTTCTTCCAAGTTTTTTTATAAAAATGTTATGTTCGTCAGATTAATTAATGACCCTTATAAACTGTTTAAATATGTAATAGGTACGTAAAATTTCGTTTCAAAATCAGTTAAAATAACAGAAAACAAAAAACATTTTTAAGTTATATAAGTAGGTACGTATAGGATACGTCTACTTAAAAGAAACTGCCACCATTATTTTGCTATAAGATGCTAAATAGGCAAAAAATATACAACATGAACTTCAGATTGCGCTAGATAATTCTTTTAATTTTAATTTACGTGATATTTATGCTTCTCCTCTAGCAATCCCCTGTAAATAATAATGAAGGAGGATGCGTTAAAAAACTCCCAGTGAACAGTTAATTACTTCATGTCGCAGTGTAGAAAATCTAAAAATAGATTGAGATTAGAAAAAGCGTCGGATCTAATAACTATGCTGCCTTGAGGCACCCCAAACTTTAATATCGCTTTAAAGCTTAAAAGCTTTCTCTCCAGTTACTAAGTCGGTTTATCATGAATTCATAACTTTTTTGATGACTTTACTTTTATTGATAAACTAGCTTTTTGCCCGCGGCTCCGCCCAATGTTGTTTTGACTTTTGTGCTATTCCACAGGAACCTTTTATTTTTCTTTTATTCTGGATAAAAAGTAGACTGTGTCACTTTCCGGCCCTTGAACTATATCCATGCCAAAAATCAAGTAGATCCGTTGCTCCGTTGCTGCGTGAAAGAGGAACAAACCAACAAACTTTTCGGATTTTAAGACTAAATATTTACTCGACAATCATACGTACCTAATACTTGTTTACGATCGACGAGTAAAAATTAGTCTTGAAAAACGAAACAGGTTCGATTTTATTTATCACTAAAAATATTTATTAGTTCATAGTTTTTGAGTATTTACAAAAGTCGAAGAACAAAAGTTGTTAATTTTGATGTACAGAATAAGCCCCTAAATGGATGCTGGATGGATGAAATAAAATTATACTAAGCGCCACACAAATCGACGGATGAGAAATTAGCCGGCGATGACACATCGCCGTGATTCGCTAATTATTGCGCATGTGCGCACAATGTCTATACAAATGGCGAAGTAGTGAGCTCGGGCGTAGAGAGCACGCGGGAGGCATCAGGTTAGCGAGCGGGTGTGCCCTGAAGTCTCGTCTCTCTGGCTCCCGCGCGTATCTATATTTCGACTTTTGCGCAGAACGCTGCGCATAACTTCCCATCCGCCGATTTGTGTGGCGCTTAGTATACCAATAATCCTGTACAAGGAAATAAAATATATCGAATAATTCAATCAAATATTTTATTTCGATAAGACCAAAGTTATCTTTCTTGCTCAATCAATCACTAATAAGTTATTGATTGACTGAAATGATTGATATGAAATGAAGAATTACTTTTTCACGTAATTAAATAATTGTATTGCTTTAATGAATAAGTGACAAAGTTATTTGACCAAACCATAAAAATTGTAATATTTCTTACAAGTAAAGAGGTATTCACTAAAATTGACGTAATAAAAAGTGTAATATAGAACGTAGCTGTTGAACGCCATCGTCGTATCACAAATAATTTTTTCGTTCAAATGAATATGTATTTTAAAAACTATGAAAGATCAACTAATTCTCACGTCACGATATTCTTTAAAATAATTCAGATATGTTTTGGATATGACTTTGATTTCTTTAAATTTAAAACGTCTAAAACAAAATTTGCCGCGAAGTTTTTATGTTTCTTACAAAGCTTGTTGATATCTTTGTTTTGTGTGTGGGGTATATACAATGAGAATAGATTAACTTATTTCACTTTGGCTTGGCTTATATATTTTTTTGGCCAATATGTAATTTACGTTTTAATTTTTATATTCAAACCATCTGAAGTAACTCTACATCAGTTTTATTTCGACTTGCAAATTATCGATCTTGAATTGAAAGCTCCTGATGCGCGTAGATACGTCGATAATAGATTTATATTTTTTGCATTATTATATTACATATGTCGCTTGTTAGTAAGTGGTATATGCTCTGTTGTATATGATAGTTTCATACGGCCTATGTGGGTTTCAGTCATATTTTTTTTTCTTCATTTGAGTTTTGATACAATTTTAATGAAATATTCGTTCATGTTTTACTCCTTTTACTATCGGCTGAAATGTTTTACTGCCCATTTGATGTGCAGTAACAATCAGCTGTTACTATCGTACCAACATCTGTACAAATGGATTGTTGGTATTGTGGAGAAATATAAAAGTGCTTTTGACTCTGTGGTAAATTTATAAACAATTTTTTTACAGTTTTACTTAGTGCTATCATGAACGTCCTAAAGGGTAAATCGAGTGTTGATGACCTGGCACTATTGTTATTGCTAAGATGCCAAAGTAACATAATAATATGAGTTGTAGTTCAAGTGTAAGACTTGTACTTGGTGCCACACGGGCGCTACCGCCGCGCGGCGACACCGCGGAGACAAGTGTTGCCGATAGCATCTTAGACATTAAATCTAGAGTATGCTATGAATAGTTAGCGGGAAAAAAAGGTTTTCGTTCAGTTTTAAGCTGAAGATGAGTAAAATCCCTCGTACACATTCGAAATCGGATCATGTGATTTGTCACGAGTGTCACAGTAACAGTTGTCCAAGTGACAGCTGTATCTCTGTATTTTTAAAGTAATTTATCTTTGTTATTATAGATTTTAGACCATTGATGTCTTCATAAAGTGGTAGAGCTCAAGAAGATCTACATTTCAGATGACAGCTGTCAAACTTCAAAGTAATTAATGTCGGTTATTATCGATTCTAGACTACTGCTGTATTCACTAAAGTGATAAAGCTCGACGAAATCTACATATCGGATGATAGCTGTCAAGCTTCAACTTGATTTATCTCAGTTATTATAGATTCTAGACCAATGATGTTTTCACAAAAGTGATAGAACTCAACGAGATCTACATTTCGGATGACAGCTGTCAAAATTACGCGGGCTCGGGCGTCCCCGCGGTCTCCAGGCTAGTCTACCGTGGATGTGTGTGGTTTTTGTATTGCACCACTGAATCTGCAGAGTGACGTCTCGTTGCACTACCGACTTTCTACCTACTTTACTCCGCAATTAACCATGAGAAACAGAAATGAAAAAGAACATGTACACTGTGGCAGCACTCCCTCTCACTTAAAGTGCACCTGCTGTGCAATATTCTGGGCCTGCACTCCAATCTCACGCCTGTCTATCATCGACTTATTTGTTTCCTTGCTTCTGTTTTAGCATAATTGTATATATAGGTATAGTATTTCAACTTTATAAATGTAGCGTATTGGATTTAAGTCTTTATGCTATATTTATTATAAATTAATAAATAAATCTTGAGACAGATCGACCCCACCTATTGCTTCTCACGGAAACGCAAATTGCTTGTCCATCCGACGTGTCGTATCTTTTCTACCCAGGGTACTCACTGGAGCACCGTTTCAAACCACGTGCGGGTGTATGTGTGTACGCCCGAGATAACATTTGCTTTCTGCGCCTTTGTAGGTTTGAATACCCTTCTTTTTCAGTGTTCTGGGCTTTGGCGGACACTGGCGTAGAGAAAATCATCTACGCATGTGTATACCGATCACATAGTGGAGACCAGGAGACGATCAGACTCACCGAATACCTTAGTGAGGCGGTGGATGCTGCTCAGCTCAGCTGCCCTTCGGCCCAATAAGTGATCCTGGGGGATTTTAATGGCCAGGAAGGCCAGGAATGGCTTCACCCATACCTGGACACAAACCATGCTGGGCTTGAGACGCGCAAGCTTGCCTTGACACTTGATCTCACCCAGCTGGTTCAAGGAGGTCAGGTACCGTCAGGTACCCGTGTGGCGCACACGGGTACCTGACGTTGACTCGCACACGGCCTACTGCTTGGACCTTCTGCTGACTACCGATCCAGACCGCTATTCAGTGGCGATTTCCTCACCGTTAGGTATATTTGACCACTGTCTGGTGAACTCTATATCCGTTTACATCATACAACTTAGCGGTTATGATGTTAGCTACAAATATAATATTTATACATATCATGTATCAATAGATCTAAGTATGTAATTAGGTATCTAAGATACATACTATCATTAGATAATCATTATAGCGTATAAGTCTTTTTTTTCATAACTTATTATTTTTGATATATTTCGATGAATGGTTCACGTGTGGCATACACTTGGTTAGCGATAATTCAAATTTTCTTGTTTTTTTGCCATATTTAAATTGGCGCGCTTTGGTCCTCAGTAATTAATAAATTATGCTACCAATTCAAGACGCGAACAAAATATAAAGGCTTGTTGATAAAACTCAGTTCAGATTTTCGACCTTTAATGCTATATCCGTAGAAAGGTACACGTATACGTATACGTTAGGTACATCTGAATACTGTCTGGTGAAATCTGTATCCGTCTACTCCCCATCAGACCCCAGCCCCAAAAGGTCACGGCGCGTGTGGCGGTACAAGTTAGCAGATTGGGATGAGATGCGGTGTTTCTTTGCTTCCTATCCTTGGCAGCTTATTTGCTTCTCTTCCGATGATCCTTCTACGTGCGCGGATGCCGTGATAGATGTGCTTCGTACCTCCATGGAATACTTCAGACTTTTCGGACGTGCCTCTGTCTAGCAAAGCTCGGCCCTGGTTTGGGCGTGAATGTGGACGTGAGTAAGTTGAGGGACGTTCGTCCGAGGAAGAAGGCAGACAATAGGGCTACAAAGTCCTGCAAAAGGGTTATGCGGAGGGCTCGCTTTGATCACATTAGTCGAATAGGGAACAAGCTTGCTTCTTACCCTGTGGGTAGTAAGGCATTCTGGTCCATAGCTAAATCGGTTGGAGCGAACTTCTGCCGCCCTTCACTGCCTCCGTTGCTGAAACCCAATGGTTCTCTGACCCATACCGCGGCGGAGAAAGCAAATTTATTTGCATCTCAATTTGCTCAGTCTTCGCGTATGGATTACAGTGCCAGTTTAACAAAGTTGGAGGTCTCGCACTACCAGGGGTGCGAGACCTCCAACTTTGCTAAACTGGCACTGTAATGAGCGAAATACACATGACTTACTCAGTGACATCTGGAGTGAGGTCATAGAAAAGCACGGGGAGTCCTTGGCTATCTTCGTGGACATCTTCAAAGCTTATTATAGGGTCTGGCACGAGAGCCTTATTGGCAAGCTTCCATCTTACGGCCTGTCTGCTGATTTCTGCGCAAATGGCTATCAATTCGTCAGGGGTCTGCGCTTCTTGCGACACTCTTCCTACTGCATATCAAGGATCTGCTTAAGCCCGGGATCTTTGAGTACGCAGATGACAGTACAGTCGTGGAGAGCTACACATCCGATGCAAGAACCAGCGGGCCACAGATCAAGTTACACAGAGAGGCTATGGTTGAAGGGCTCAACTTGAGTCTGCAGGTGGTATCCGACTGGAGTGATGCTAACCTGGTCAAGTTTAATGCCACGAATACTCAGGACTGTCTGTTTTCGGCCAAAAAGAAACCATTCCAATTGTCTCCCGCTTTCCGTGGTGTCTCCGTTCCAGTAACTGATAGCTTAAAACTATTAGGCGTTAGTTCCCCGCGTTAGAACCAAGCGTTTCGAATCCTCTCTCTTCATACGAACAGCCAGAATGTGGAACGCTTTGCCTGGGCCTGTCTTCCCGTTAAAGTACAACGTGGGTGTCTTCAAATCTTTTTTTTTTTTTTTTTTATTTCAAATAGGTTTGCGTTTGACTACACACTGCCTGATGTAAAGCAGATATGCGGTCTAGGATGTAGCACGCCTACCTAGAAGATACCTATTTACTCGAGATTTGAAGACACCTACATTGTACTTTAACGGAAAGACAGACTTAGGCAAAGCGTTCCACATTCTGGCAGTTTGTATGAGGAATGTGGACTCAAAACGCTTTTTTCTAACGCGTGGGATGTCCACCATAAAAGGGTGGCGCTTTGGTCGCGTCTGTCTAGCCGTACGATAGAAGAAAGGGGCAGGTGGGACCAGATCGTGCAACTCCTGGGCGCACTCACCGAAGTGTATCCGATAGTAAGCAGACAGACACGCCACCCTACGTCGATGCTCAAGACTTTGCAACTTCGACTCAGGCAAGGTTTCGTTGCCTATCAGCCTCCTGGCTCGCCTTTCAATGGACTCCAAAGCCTCCAACTGGTATTTGGCAGAGCCATCCCAAAGGTGAGAGCAGTATTCCACGCAAGACCTGACTTGCGCTTTATAAAGACTAAGCAGTTGCTCAGGTGTGAAATACCGTCTCACCTTAGAGAGAACACCAAGTTTTTTTGAGGCTAATTGGGCTTTTGACTCTATATAAGACCCAAAGTTGAGAGTCGATGATATCGTAACGCCTAATAGTTCCAGACTGTTAGTTACCGGAACGGATACACCACGGAAAGCAGGAGACATTTGGAAGGGCCTCTTTTTGGCCGAAAACAAACAGCTTTGAGTTTTCGTGGCATTAAACTTGACCAGGTTAGCAACACCCCAGTCAGATACCGCCTCCAGACTCAAGTTGAGCCGTTCGACCATAGCCTCTCTGAGTGACTCGATCTATACCCCGCTCGTTCTTGCTTCGGATGTGTAGCTCTCCATGACTGTACTGTCGTCTGCGTACCCAAAAATACCAGGCTTTAGCAAGTCGTTAATATGCAGTAGGAAAAGCGTCGCAGAGAGCACTGACCCTTGAGGAACACCGGCATTGATAGCCATTTGGTCTGACGAGAAACCATCTACAACCACTTGTATCGACCGATTCCTCAAGAAATCTGATATCCATGCGCAGAAATCAGCAAGCAGGCCGTAAGATGGAAGCTTGCCAATAAGGCTCTCATGCCAGACCCTGTCAAAAGCTTTCGAGATGTCCAAGGAGACGGCCAGCGCCTCCCCGTGCTTCTCAATGACCTCACTCCAAATGTGTGTGGCGTACGCCAGAAGGTCCCCAGTAGACCGGTTTCGGCGAAAGCCGTACTGGCGGTCACTGAGTAGGTCATTTGCTTCCAGGTAGGCCAGGAGCCTGTTGTTAAGAACACGTTCCATACTCTTGCAAAGTATGGACGTGATCGAAATCGGTCTGTAATTGGCAGGGTCAGCACGGCTACCTTTTTTGGGTACAGGCTGCACGTTAGCAAGCTTCCAAGATTTGGGCACTTGACCCGTCTTCAGAGAGAGGCGAAAGAGGCGGGTCAACAAAGGCGACAGCTCAGGCGCACAAGTCCTTAGTACAATAGCTGGAATACCATCTGGGCCACTGGCCTTGTTCACATCTAGACTGCGGAGAACTTTGAGAACCTCCTTTTGCCGGATATGTATTTCACTCATTGAGGTGCCACAGTTCGGCAAAGTTGGAGGTATCGCACTACCGGGGTCCAGACACGAAGACTCCGCAAATTGAGATGCAAATAAATTTGCCTTCTCAACCGCGGTATGAGCCAGCGAACCATTGGGTTTCAGCAACGGAGGCAATGAAGGGCGGCAAAAGTTCGCTTCGACTGATTTAGCTAGGGACCAGAATGCCTTGCTACCCGCAGGGTAAGAAGCAAGCTTGTTCCCTATTCGACTAATATGCTCAAAGCGAGCCCTCCGCATAACCTTTTTGCAGGACTTAGCAGCCTTATTGTAAGTCTTCTTCCTCAGATGTATGTCCTTCGTCTTACGGTTACGAGCATCGACCCAAGCCAGGTATGCCTGATGCTTTTGCGCTTCGGCGCGTCCACATTCGGGCCCCAACCAGGGCCGAGCTTTGTTGGACAGAGGCACGTCCGAAAATGAGATGAAGTATTCCATGGCGGTACGAAGCACGTCTGTCACGGCATCCGCGCACGAAGAAGGATCATCTGAAGAGAAGCACACAGGCTGCCAAGGATAAGACGCAAAGAAACACCGCATCTCATCCCAATCTGCCAACTTGTACCGCCACACCCGCCGTGACCCTTTTGGACTGGGGTCTGAAGGGGAGTAGACGGATACAGATTTCACCAGACAGTGATCAGATGTACCTAACGGAGAGGAAATCGCCACTGAATATCGGTCTGGATCAGTTGTTAGCAGAAGGTCCAAGCAGTAGGCCGTATGCGAGTCAACATCAGGTACCCGTGTGGCGCCATGAACCAGCTGGGTAAGACCTAGCGTCAAAGCTAGCTTGCGCGTTTCAAGCCCAGCATGGTTATTGGTTAGTGTCCAGGTATGGGTGAAGCCACTCTTTATGATGGCCATTAAAGTCCCCCAGGATCACTAATTGGGCCGAAGGGTAGCTGAGCTGAGCAGCATCCGCCACCTCACTGAGGTAATCAGTAAGTCTAGTTGCCTCCCGGTCTCCGCTATGCGATCGGTATACACAGGCATAGACAATCTTCTCTATGCCAGTGTCCGCCAGAGCCCAGAGCACTGAAAAAGAAGGGTCTTCAAACCTTCGAAGACGCAGAAAGCAAATGTCATCCCGGGCGTAAACGCATACACCCGCACGTGGTTTGAAAAGATGCTCCAGAGAATACCCTGGGTAGGATAGATACGACACGTCGGATGGACCAGCAATCTGCGTCTCCGTGAGAAACAATAGGTGGGGTCGTTCTCTCTCAAGATGATGATGGACAGGCGTGAGATTGGAGTGCAGGCCCCGAATATTGCACAGGTGCACTTTGAGTGAGAGGGAGTGCTGCCGCTGTGTATACGTTCTTTTTCTTCTATTGTTTCTCATGCTTGCGGAGTAAAGTAAGTAGGAAGTCAGCAGTGGAACGAGGCGTCACACTAAGTAGAATTCAGTGGTACAACACACAAACCACACACATCTATGGGAGACCAGCCTGGAGACCGCGGGGACGCCCGAGCCCCCCCTAGGATGTCCATCGGGCCCTCTCGTCCGGTCGCCAACCGGCACGATGGCGCATCCCTGGGATTTTTCGACAGATGGCGGGGCAGCCTTTCATGAGTGGCTAGCTTACTACTTGGGCCCCCTACTATCTGCGGTCGGCCAGCGACAAACCGTGCCTCGGATCCCGCTGCCCTCCACGGCTGGCCGTCCGATGCGGTAATCGATGTGCGCACCGTATTCATCCACCAGACGACGCTACTGTTCCGACCCAACTTCCCGATTGACGTCACCAGACTTCGCGCCGGAACACGATCCCAAGAGAGCCGCTTGGCGGCGCGGCTTAGTCTGGTGGGTGGTCTCTCGCCACGGCTAAAGCCTACCACCAGAATGGTTGTTGCCTGGTTAGCACCACCCAGGACCACGTGTGGGGGATAAAAATAAATGGGTTCCTACCCACGGACGAAGGCAACTCGGTCCCAAAAATCCCGAGTAAATAGGTATCTTCTGGGTTAGCGTGCTACTCCTTAGACCGCACATGTGCTCAACATCAGGCAGTGTGTACAGTGTAGTCAAAAATGAACCTGTTCGAAAAAAAGAAAGTGATCTATCATTAATGTCTTCACAAAAGTAGTAAAGCTCGACGAGATCTTTATTTTGGAAGACAGCTGTCAAACTTACACTCGTCGAGCTCTATGACTTTTTTAAAGACAGCAGTAGTCTAGAATCGACAATAACCGATATGAATCTCTTTGAAGTTTGACAGCTGTCATCCGAAATGTAGATCTCGTTGAGCTCTATCACTTTTGTGTATACAGCAGTAGTCTAGAATCGATAATAATCAAGATAAAAAACGTTGACGTTTGACAGCTGTCATCCGAAATGAAGATCTCGTCGAGTTCTATCACTTTTGTGAGACAGCAGTGGTCTAGAATCGACAATGACCGAGATAAATCACTTTAAAGTTTGACAGCTGTCACTTTGACAGCTATTACTGTGACACTCGTCGTGACAAATCACTCGATGGGGTTATAAGATATTTTTCATGTCACTTCCTAACGCGTGTCATATAAATCAATGCATCTCTAACTATTAGCACCATTAGAAACTATTAGAACCATCGACACAACGAAGAAGAACAATCATTTCTTTCAGATTTTATCGATCGACCACATTATTCCTCTAGTATATCTGTGATCAAACGAAAAACAAAAAATACACTTTCTGATTTATAATATTTAGTAAGAGTTAGCGAGGAAAAAATTGGACTACTGACGCTACACACGATACGATTTCGCGGTTGGCTCACACAAAATCAGAATGTATATGAGAGATTTTACTCATCTTCAGCTTAAGGTTGAACCTTTATCCCTAAAACCATTTTTTCCGCTAACTGTCTAGATGTCTGTCTTTCCGCTAAAGTACAATGTAGGTGTCTTCAAATCTCGAGTAAATAGGTATCTTCTAGGTAAGCGTGCTACATCCTAGACCGCATATCTGCTTAACATCAGGCAGTGTGTAGTCAAACGCAAACCTACATATTTAAAATAAATAAAAAATGTCATCAGTGCCTAAGACAACACTGGTCGCAGCGGAGTCGCCGCGACGCCGCCGCGGCGTCGCGCGGTGCAGCGGCAGCGCCGCCGTGGCATCGCGTCGCGGCGACATCGCCTGTCTGGCATCTCTCTTACTTGTGTCAAGTTATGTCATTTTTTTTGACAATTTTTTTATGAGTTTTTGACGCCATTTTGTTGTGATCAGGCCTTACAGATTTCTTGCCTGGGTTTTTCTACCCTCTTTAAATATTCTATGGTGTCAGTTGATTGATTAGTTCTGCAACAATCCATTTATGCGTTCGCTACCAGTTTTGGGCTATTATATATCCTTTTCATAAATAGTGCCATAGTAATATATCTAGCAATAACTTAGTTCTGGATATTTTGTTAAAACATTTCAGTATTAAAATTATATTTCGCCAAAAGTAGCACCAATAAGTTAAAAACCGGACAAGTGCGAGTCAGGCTTGCACACCGAGGGATCCGTACAAATCCAGGAAAATTCACAAAATTGGGAAGTAAGTTGTTAAAATCTCTATTCTATATCATCGACAAAAAAAAATTTGTTTTTTCACATTCGTCATACAATAAAAATTACACTGTTAAATTAATTAAAAATCTGTTTTAGCGTGTGCTAATGAAGCTCTATATATGATATTGAATTGAACTGAATATTTAACCCATATTTTGGAAATTGAAATTTGAAAAAGCCCTAGTTTTTTGTGACTTAAATAAAAATGTACAGTTTTCAGATATATTCCTTTATGTGTACTCTGAGACAATGCTTCTCGCCAAATTTCATAGTTCTATGTCCACGGCAAGTACCCTGTACGTTTTGATTTTTGTGACGTCAAAATATGCGGTTTTTTACGACATAAACGGCTCTAACTTTTTTATACGGTAACTGAGAAGTTTTTCTTTTACACAACTGCAAGAGACCATAGATATAGGTACACAGTTTAATTTTCAACTCGATATCTTTACGCGTTCCCGAGATAACCAGTCTTGACATACACACAGACGCACAGACGGACAACAAAGTGATCCTATAAGGGTTCCGTTTTTTCCTTTTGAGGTACGGAACCCTAAAAATTTGAATAGTTCGCTGGAATTGATGCTATTTTTAGATATATTACACATATTTTTACATCCAATTATAGTAAAATTTATATGGGACCAACTGTGAAGAAGTCCATCATGGGTTCATTTTCTGAAAATTTATACGTTACAAACGCAACGACTTGATAATCTCCATTTCATCAGCTGAAAAGACTGTTTTAGTTCACAACAGGAATGATATTGCATCCTTAAACCTGTGCGCATAGCAACAAGCCTTGCACAATATGTTCGATAAGTACATAAGTAGAAATTTCAAAGATTACATTGTATGTTTTTCGAACGTTTAGTAAGGTTTGTGCAATATTGGACGGATCTCTTGCTATTGCTATGACGCATCTGTATTATTATTATAAATATCGAGCAATTTTATAATAAAATAAATTCACCAATATCTACAACTACAATTTACATTTAAATAAAAGCTTGTTTTTTTAAATATTTAACATAAAATCTGTCTGTAAATCGAAAATATTTTTGTATTGCAGTATTTGACAGCTATTATGTTTAATACTCCCATGATAATGGTTTCAATCTACCATGGAGTATGGCATTTTCGAAGCGATAATAATTCGGTAATTTTTTTGACATTATTGATATTTATGAGTATGATAGTTGTAAGCTAAATAAAAGTTACTTACTGTAAAAAGTATATGCAATTTTTAGTACAAAATCATTTGTTGAAAAACTAAAAACTGCTTAAAAACTTATAAAACTCACTTTTTTGTTCACTTGATTTTTTTGTATGGTCTGAGGTATTGTGATTTTTTCTCTAAAATAAATTATTTCAATCTTTACAAAAAAGCACCTTAGAATGAAACCGAATGCAGCGTAAATTCCCAGACTCATATTACCCGACTCTTGGCTCAAAAAATTACGCTCGTTTGGCCTCGCCCTTATTCCGCTTGGGATAATAGCAAAACATTTTCGTTTGTGCGAAACATTTAGAGTTATTGGTAATCAACAAGCATCCGTTAATGGGCTTTTTCTGTGCATCAAAACTAACAACTTCTGTTCAACGACTTTTGGAAAATCTCAAAAAAAATACTGTTCCATATAAAAATATCGTTCACCCGCGACCAAATGTTTGGAACAGCTGATTTTTTTAAAGTTATGACAAAAGTTGTAGAACAATGTTAGTTTTGATGTACAGAGTAAGCCCCTGAAAGGATAATTGATTAAAATGACCCTGTATTTGTTTAGTAACTTGAGTTTCGTCTCTGATTAAAATATATATAATATATACGAGTATTTTGGGACATCTTACACACGGTCTCTGACCCTAAACTAAGCATAACTTGTGATATGGCTGCCAGAGACTAATATACTGCATAATTATACTTATTTTGAAATACATACTTATATAGATAGTAACTAAATAACACCCAGACACAGATCAAACACTTATATTCATCACATAATTATTTGCCCTGGGTGGGGATCGAACCCACGCCACTTTGACTCAGAAGTTAGGGTCACTAACCACTGAGTCAAAGTGGCGTCTAATTACATCCTGTGGTGTTAAATTGTCTTGTTCTTCTTGTGAATTGGAAAACCTGATGGTGAACTACTTATACCAAACACGTTTTGACTTGTGTTTAAAATACTTTTTTTGGTTTGTGGTTTGGTCATAAAATGATTGTGAATTTCCCTTACAGTTATGGCATTTCTTAATTTACCGGCATAATATCGTTGTAATACTTGCACTGACTATAACAGTTGCGCCTTCTCTATGCGCTTGTCTTCTCGCCGGTCAAGTCGAAAACCTCAAATTGTTATTATTTGAAAAACTGCTCACGGAGAAAGGTAAGCTCACGTGTTATGGTGCGTCCAAACACTCCGCGAGGCAACACGAGGGGACGCGAGCACGAGTGTGTGGATAGTGCGCTCGTGTCGCCTCGTCTCACCTCGTCATTCCTCGCGTGGATGGCTATTGGCTAATGGTGCACCACACACTCCGCGAGGCGACACGAAGGGATGCGAGCACTAGTGTGGATAGTGGCCTCGTCTCGCCTCGTCATTCCTCACGTGGATGGCTATAGGCTAACGCCTCGTGGCGAGGGCCTCGCCTCGCCGACTACTGGAGTGTGTGGACACACCATTAAATGAAATATTTCAGCTTCATATTTTCCACTAGTAAGTAAGTTCGTATGGCTAGCCCTGATGTCAAAGTTTTTAGGCCGGGACGGGGACCTGCAATTTAATGTGTCATCTGAGGTACGGTAGCGCTCAGTTGGAAAGTACCACCCGCGGTCACCCATCCAAATACTGATCGTGCGGGACGTTGGTTGTTTTCGGTGATCGCCGACAATCACCTCGTCAAACTACGCTACGAGCGCTACATCCACCGACCGAGGACCCGCCGGAGGAGGATACAATTCGACTCGTATATATA
Organism: Hypomecis punctinalis; assembly: GCA_949316475.1. Lineage (NCBI taxonomy): Eukaryota > Metazoa > Arthropoda > Insecta > Lepidoptera > Geometridae > Hypomecis > Hypomecis punctinalis. Next base: position 20,495,756 of record OX438806.1, read on the forward strand.
TTTTTTTATGTATAACCACGCATAACTGTTTTCATAGTAGTCCGATTTCAATAATTCTTATTTTATTGGAAAGAGTATACTTCGAAATTTGTCTCATTTAAATTTTATTGATATCGGCTGAGCCATTTTTGATAAATCAACAATAATGTGAAAATGTTACATCGATCCGTGCGAAATATTCGTGAATTCTGTACACGGGTGAAGTCGGTCATGCAAATTTATGCAAAAAATTATCTTGTTTGTATTTTCCACTGAAAAGGCTTTTATTAAATCTACCAATGAAAGCTCCAAGTAGTCCAATGAGCTATGGAAATCGAATCGGAAATGATGAGTTTCTTAGAAGGACTAACGTTACTAACACATTGGCATGATGAAAAGTCAATGGGTAGGGCACAAGGAACGGAGGACTAATGAACGGGATCGTAAAGTTTTCGACTGAAGACCATGTACTGGCAATTGCAGCGTAGGACTTCCACCTACAAAATAGTAGAGAGATGATCTCAGTAAAACCGCAAGATCACGTTAGACACAAACCTCTTCCCAATGGTCTGATTGCAATATTTAGGAAAGGCCTATGTCTAACAGTGATCATCTTATGGCTCAAAAAAGAAACAAAAGTATCTACCAATAATTAGAGACACCTCTGAAGGTCGAGTGCAGATCAGAGAACAAGGGTGATTTGTAATGGGATTTTTACAGTTCGACACCCAGTGCATTCAAGAGGCAATCCAAAACTATAAGCACTTGCTGCAACACAAATTAGCTCTTTGATTGCCTACCAACAAAAGCAGGGATGTGGCTATGACGTGTAGCCATGCATTCTGGGCTAATAATCACTAGAGATATTTGTTAGTGACCACTGAGAACATCAGATATATGTTGTCGCATGAGTCAATTCGAGATACTTTTGTAGAGTACTGTACATATATACATACATAGCATGGAAAGTAATTAAAAGAAACAAATAGATATACGAGTAAAATTGAATACCTTTATTATGATTATGATAATGATATGTCAATAAAAAAAGTACTCGTAATAAGACAACACAAAAATGTAGACATGTATGTACAAGACTTTATCGGTAAAGCTTGCGCAGACTCACATGATACAAATTAAAGTTTGAACAACGTATGGGTTCTTCTTTATTATTATTGTAGTTTGTTTATTATGTGTCCTTAAATCTTTTCTGATTGCTTTGTGTATAGCTTTATTGATATCTTCTAGCTTTCTTTGTTCGTTAACATTATTTTGTGGTAGGGTACGTCTTTTTTCTATCAGCGCTATTGTTTCTTGTGATAACCTTGATTGTTTCTTCGGTTTAGCTCCAATGTGTTTCTCTGCGGTCTCAAGGATGGTCTCGGAAAGTTTCTGGTTTAGGCTATCGATATCCAGATTTAACTCATCAAGTCCTTCAAATTTGTTTTTCAATTCAATTTGAAACTCATCTTGTAGCAATGTTGTTTCCCTTCTATCGTACTTCTTCGGTTGTTTCATTAATTTCTGTCGTTCCATCGATAAGTTAAATCTGAATTCGGCTCTGACTAATCTATGATCGCTGCCAGTATTAAAACATTTAACTACTGATACGCCTGTAACTATATATCTTTGTGATGTGATTATATAATCGACTTCGTTTTTGGTATATCCATCGGGACTGGCCCATGTCCGTTTTCTTGCCGGTCTTTTGCAGAAAAAGGTATTCATGGCATAGAGATGATTTTTCTCGAGAAAGTCTACTAAGACTTGTCCCCGTGATATCAATCCGTTGTTGCGGATTCCCGGACCAAAATTTCCGATATACTTGTCCGTCGAAAGTCGTGCCCCAATTTTGGCGTTAAAGTCACCTAAGATGGTAGAAAAGTGACAAGGCTTATCATTGAGAGCTTTTTCAATGTCTTCGTAAAATTGTTCAATTTCTTCATCAGAGGGCCCAAAGTTTTTAGAAAAAAGTTAAGCACAGGTATTCCACAAATTACAACTCTACAGGATAAAAATGGTATTAAAACGAACAATCGTGATGAGATGCTTACTATTGTAAAGGAATTCTACGAGGAATTATATTCCTCGACAATAACGCCGGTACATAACTTAGATGACCCTAGAACCGAACCAGTTGAATGCAGAAGTGCCGAAAACTTGCCCCCTATTTTGTTTTCAGAGATATCTTGGGCTCTCAGTAAAATGAAATGTGATAAAACACCAGGGAAAGATGGCATAACAGTTGAACTATTAAAAGCTTGTGGAACACCAGTAATTGATATGCTCGTTAAACTTTTTAACAAAGTACTGATTGGCAGTCATTCGCCTACGGAATGGAAAAATGCAATTGTCACAATACTGCATAAAAAAGGAGACAACACTAAATTGAGCAACTATCGGCCTATAAGTCTCCTCCCTCTTATGTACAAACTATTTGCCAAAGTCCTGACAAACAGACTCACCCGTCAGCTAGACGAATACCAGCCTATTGAACAGGCAGGTTTTCGGAGTGGATACTCTACTATCGATCACATCCATACCGTGAAGCAGCTTATGGAGAAGTGTGTCAAATACAAACGACCCTTATACTTTGCTTTCGTGGATTACGAAAAGGCTTTTGACAGCGTAGAACATTGGGCTGTGTTCCACTCTCTCAATCGCTGCCAAGTCGACGCACGGTATGTAGAAATCCTTCAAAACCTGTACAAATCGGCGTCAATGCAGGTACGATTACACACACTCACAGAGCACATTCCGATCAATAGAGGCGTGCGACAAGGGGATACCATTTCACCCAAGCTATTCACAGCAATCTTGGAGGATGTTCTGAAGTTACTCGATTGGAAGAGTAAAGGCATCTCTATAAATGGTACCTTCTTGTCCCACCGTCGTTTTGCTGACGATCTAATTATCATTAGCGAAACAGCGTCTGATTTCCAAGTCATGTTAGAAGATCTTAATAATGCCTCTCTCACAGTAGGTTTGAAAATGAATATGTCCAAGACGAAGGTGATGACCAATGTCACTGGAGCTCCACTGCCCAACATTAAGGTTGGTAACGAAATACTGGAGGTTGTCTCACATTACACGTATCTTGGACATAGTTTAACATTCGATAGAGAAGAGACGCACAAGGAGATCAACAGACGTATACAACTGGGATGGGCAGCATTCAGAAAGCTTGACGACGTGCTCAAAGACCGAAAAATGCCGCAATGTCTGAAAACCCGACTTTACAACCAATGCGTACTACCTGTGATGACGTATGGTGCCGAAACGTGGACGCTCACCAAAAAAACTATATACAAAATGCGAGTCGCACAACGAGCAATGGAGCGTGCTATGCTAGGCATCACGTTACGTGACCGAATTCGAAATACGGAGATCCGTAGGAAGACAAAGGTGGCAGATATCGGAACCCGTATAATCAATCTCAAGTGGCGTTGGGCTGGACATTTAGCCAGATGTGATGATGGCAGGTGGAGCAGGTCTCTGACTGAATGGTGGCCCCGTGACGGGAAGCGCAGTCCCGGTAGACCCTTACAACGGTGGCGTGATGACATCCAAAAGTTTTGCGGCAACACCTGGATGAGACTGGCACAGGAGAGGGATAGTTGGCGTAAAGGGGAGGAGGCTTATGCCCTGCAGTGGGCCGAAATAAGCTGATGATGATGATGATGATGGGTTCTTCTGGCCATTAAAGTTTGAATGTAATTTATACTTTATGTACAAATTGTTTACTATGTTATTAATAACGCCGCGGAATAAAATACTTACAATAAAATTGTTAAAATTATAATAAAAGCTAATCATTCAAAATACAAACACTTAGACAAAGTAAAGATAAATAATAATAGTCGATAGTTGAAATTCCATAAAATTAATTCATATGCAATGCCTCATAATTTATAAGCAATGATACAAAATAGTATTTAAACTAATTAACGTGCTAATTGACGTGCCTCATACTGTATAAGCAATGATACGATACTTAATGTTCACTAACACTAAAATGGGAGCTCGAGTGCGTTTTTTGTCCAGATTATTCCTTAGTCTGTGCAGATATTTTATTGTACCGAATTTACTAAGTAATAAATAAATATAAAGGTACTAACAGGTGTAGTGAGATTCCATTTTAGGTATAATTCTTTTTCTACTATTATTTTTACTTGCTTTTATTAAGAACTACGGAACAACAGGGAGGCATTTTGGGAATATAACCAAACTACTCGTACGTCTTTCTGCCCGAGAACGTGAGATTCGAGTGAGAGTGAATACGCCTAAAATGGCTGCTTACTTCCCGAGGGGCCGCCTACTTGCCTAATCTCCCTTATTCTCTGATCTTCAAGGGTCTGTAGATGATTCCAGTGCTATTACCTGTAAAGTACCTAGTAGTAGTTTCGGTATGTAGTTTGAGTTTGTAGTTTTAGCTTAAGTTTGTAGTATTCAGTTCAGATGCTTAATGTACTTTGTTTTTACAGAGGAATCAAAATGGCGTGAAATAAAGGGCTTCATCGCGTACGTGGAAGCCCGTCCGCTCAGATTCTCGGTGTACAAGGTGATCCCGCTCGACGCGCGCCTGCTCGGGATGGTGTTGAATTTTGCAGTTACCTACCTCATTGTTGCCATTCAGCTCTCTCACTTGTATTAAAGCTGTTATATTTTTTTAAATAAGTAATGGGTCAGTCTATGCACAATAGTGCATCAATTTAAAACTAAGGTGAAAACTCAGTAGATGTACACATGTGCATAGACTGACCATTATTTTGGTTTTAGGTGTACGTTTATTGTTAACACTACATGTTCATGGCTGCTAAATGTTTTTTTAGGCTGAAATTTTGGCCGTTGTATGGGCCTTAAATATTTTTTTTTTGTTTTTAATGTTTGTTGTTGCGACAACAGATATACGTTAATTGTGAAAATTTCAATGTTCTAGCTATATCACGGTTCGTGAGATACAGGCTGACGGACAGACGGACAGCGGAGTCATAGTAATAGAGTCCCGTTTTTACCCTTTGGGTACGGAACCCTAAAAACATTTTTTTGAAATATTTTGGAAAATTTGTTGATTTTTGGAAAAAGTTGTAAAACAGAAGTGGTTTGTTTTGATGTACAGAATATTCTCTTAAAAAGATGCTGAAAAATAGGTTTAGAGCGTGTATGCTATGAACGTAACGATCCTGCAGTGGGATCTTAGACTAAATTATATATTATTATAATTATATATGCATGGTTTGGTATTAAATAGAGTGGTTAATAAGAGTTGTATGTTGTTATTAAGCTTTCGCGATTTGAACACATTATTATTATATACTACGGGACTAATCGCACACTAAAATAAAGCGTTGTACGTTAAGCAAGAAAATGCAAAATGAAATGTTTAACATATGAAATTGCAACAATTTAAACAATTATTTACTATTTACCTACCATCATCCCGCTATCAGGTATAGGTTTCTCGCTCTTGTGTATAGGCGTGTATATGAAATAAAGTAAGTATGTAATTGTTTAACCTTTAACTAGGTACGTGAAAAATTTGCAACACTGTAAGTGACATGACGTCTCACAGGAAAATTGTAAAAGGAAGGAAAATTGTAATCAGACTACTAAAACTTGTGTCGGTGTTTAACTATAAGACTGTAATAAAACAAAAGTAAGTGAATTCAATCAGTTTTTTTATTATATTACATAATTAGCAATTCGTGGAATTTTCAGCCTTAATTCACAGGAGATCTATTTTTTGCATGTCAATAAATATTACATAAATAATATGTCATTACTTCAGAAAACCAAAAATAAAAATTCATACAACTACTCAATTTGGCATAAATCTGGCGAGTGGTCTGGCTATGACAACATCCTAGCCAAGAATAATTAAAAAAAACCAAACAAGTGCGAGTCAGTCTCGCACACCGAGGGTTCCGTACAAATCCAGAAAATTTCACACCATCGACAAAAAAGTTTTTTTTTTCACTTTTCTCGTCATACATCGAAAATTACTGAAAATGTTAAAATAATTAAAAACCTGTTTTAGCAAGTTCTCATAAAGTTCTTTTATAATACAATTTACTCACTTTGAATTTTGAACCCATATTTTGTGATATTTTTTTGTGATTTAAATAAAAATGTACAGTTTTCAGATTTATTCCTATATGTGTATTCTGAGACGATGCTTCTCGCTAAATTTCATAGTTCTATATCAACGGGAAGTACCCTGTTGGTTTTGATTTTTGTGAGTGCGAAATATGCGGTTTTTTACGACATAAACGGCTCTAACTTTTTTAAACGATAACTGAGAAGTTTTTCTTTTACACTACTGCAATAATTCATCGATATACGTATACAGTTTAAATTTCAACTCGATATCTTTACGCGTTTCCGAGATAGAGTCATGGTATATACACAGACGGACAAACTGACAACAAAGTGATCCTATAAGGGTTCCGTTTTTTCCTTTTGAGGTACGGAACCTTAAAAACAAGCTTTTACTGAACAAGTACTCGCCAAGCCGAATCAAACGAGCCGAAACTCGATGAGCAGGCGTCGTTTCGTTACAGAGTTCCTAGGACCACCTTCCAGCTCCATCATCAGACTTTGGTTACCATTGAAAGACATATTATTCATTAAGACGATTCAAATGAGCCCAAACTTGATGAGGTTGTGTCGTTTCATTGCAAAGTTCCTTCACCTTCCACCTCCATTATCAGACCAGCACCATGTCATCATAATATTGCAATGTCTCGCAATTTTTTACACATGTCGCTCATCTAGTACTACAAAGACGGAACTGTCATTTTACAAATTTTACAGGAGGGCGTTTTAAAGTTTTTTTTACTGTTCTGTTTTGTTTTATTATTTCAATTTATATTATTTATAACTGCAACCAGGATATTTTTGATGTTTAAATATATAGGTAGAGTACATTAGCAAAAATATTTAAAAAAGTCAAGTGTAAGTTTAGAAAAAACCACTTGAAATGATTTGACACATACAATTGTGTCATTGTTGCATTGAAAATGTTTTATTTTGGTAATTGTGATACTGAAATAGGTATAAGTTAATTTTATTTAAAACACTTAATTTGAGATAATCATTTATTACAGCTTAATAGAACACTGAATAATTAACATTACTTAATTGCACGTAAATCACAGGTGAATTTGTATTTTTTATCCTTATTTCAAACCACTTACTGAATAATTAACACTCCTTTGAATAATTACGTATTGGTACATAAATCACAGATTCATTTCTTATCCTTATATCAAAATACTTATTGAAATAACCCAAGGCTATCGCTAATCTTTTTAATTGAAATAAGAGTTTTATGTTGGTTTCAAACCAAGTTAGCTTACAAATACTAGGAACTAAGATCGTAGAATCAAAATAAGTGAAAAACAAAACATAACAAAACTAACGCTTTTCTAAGAAAAATAAAAAAACGTATCAAAATAAATCTTATACAAAAAAACAAAAAAAAACTTTAAAAAAATGTTTGCCTAGCCAGAAAAGACAACTTATAGGATAGAATCAAAGAAATACTTATATTGTTTTGGAACAACCTCTTTCTCTATCAAGTAAAACAAATCTTTTTTCTTCTGCTCTGCAATAAGGATTTTAGAAAGATATGCTGGTTTTAGTGTCATGTTTTGAATAGTGTTTTCTCTTCGTGATCTGCCGGATCTTCTGCGCATAGACCTTGTTTTAGGCTTGATGAGAACCTTTGTCCAAGCGTCATTTTCGTCGAACGTAGTTTTGTACTCATAAGTGTCACTGTTCTTGAAGAACCGTATCATTTTGACTTCCGTTAGTTTCATAGTATTTCCGTCTGTGGTTTTAGTAGAATTCATCCCTATTTCTTCAGTCAATGCTTTCAGGTCAATGAAGTCATCGTAGTTGAGCTCTTCTACTTTGAAATTCTCTCCAGTTTTTTTTATAATTTGTACGTACTGACTTGGGACATAGATCGGAACCGATATTTTAGCTCTTTTAATTGATTTCTCAATGAGAGAGTGAGCGTTATCCCCTTCATTCTGGGTATGTCCACGAATCAGGAATTTATGAGTCACTGATTTTAAATTTAGTGTTGATACAGCGTGGAAATACATCGCCAAAATGAACCTGTAATAAATAAATAATAAATAATGAAAAAAATTAAAAGACGGACACTATCCAAAACGAGTTACTATAAATTGACATACTTGTTTTTCTGCTGTTCACAACAGTTGTCAGAATAAAAAATAATGTCACTGTTTGGATGAGATTATGCAATGTTTTCTAAATATTTGAAAACGCACGTTCCTATTTCGGTCGATCCACGGTTGCCCAAACCTTCATGCCAAAAGTAGCATGTTGTGTTTTTATGTTTGACATCAGTGACCTGAAAGAATACTATGTACACTACAAATAATCAACGACAAATAAATTTTGCAATATTTACTACACAAAAATCTAACTTACTGTAAAGTTGTAGCAATTTAACTTGAATTTGTAAAAGAAACCTGAAGTTTCTCCTAGTGGCACAGGCATGCCGTGGTGGTCTAGAGGTAGTGACACCCGCCTTACAATCATGAGGTCGTGGGTTCAAATCCCCGGTCCCGTACCAATGAGTTCTTTGGAATTTATGTACGGAATTTCACACCACTGGCTTTTCGGTGAAGGAAAACATCGTGAGGCAACCTGCATACGTCCGTAGAAGAAATTTGATGGCGTATGTGAATCCACCAACCCGCACTGGGCCAGCGTGGTGGATATGGCCCAAACACCCTTCGTGGGTAGGCCTACGTCCTGCAGTGGACTATTAAAAAGGCTGGTACAGTTTTACAGCACAGGCATAACTGCTTGTAAGTCGTAAATGGCGACAATTTTAGTACTGTCGGGTTTGTTGCAATATTTTATATCTGCTTCTTTTTCTTTTTTGGTTTTGATGATCTTCGTAGCCTTTTTTCAGTGACAGTTTTTCTTCGCCAACAGCATTTTTATGGTGTTTTTTTGGTGCTACAAAGACAGAAAATACATTTACGTCGTTTTGCACCTAGAAATAGAAAAAAATAATGTCATAATTACCTAAACGACGATGTAGCACTCTGACTCGACTGACCGTCACGGAGCGTCCCGCGCAACTGACCAATGAGGCGTCGTTACACTCAGAGTGAGTCAGTTTTTGTACCGGTGCAACAAAGACAGTGGCGCCATCTTACACTCATTTGTTGATCAATAAAAATGACTTTGTAACACCATACGTATTGAACATTTTAGAACATTCTGGCATCATTAACTCATTTTTGCATTTTGTGACAATTCCGTCTTTGTAGTACTAGATGAGCGATGTATGCAAAATTTCAACTCAAGCGGAAACCGGAAATTGGATCGAATTTAACATGCAAGATTTGATCGCAGACCGATAAACAGACAACGGGACAGGTGAAACTAAATGAAAGCTTGTAAAAAGGATAGCAGCATAAGGGGATTGCTGCTATCTTCCTATGTAATGCTTTCATCTCGATCTTCATCTTGATCACTTTCACAAAGCTGACTAAAAGTTTACAACCGGAAACAAAAAACTCATCAATATTCATTGACAGTCTCAAAAGAGGGCTGTCAATGTCAATATTACCTTTACTGTCATATTGGTCTGAAGCCGGCATGAAGGCGTAGAATTTCTCTTCAAACGATGAGCTGTCCGACCGTAATATTTTTTTATTTAAAGGACTCCAGCCCGCTATACTGAAGTTGACGTTTCCTAGCGTTTTTTGCCATTTTGCTTCAATAATAGAGATAAAATAAAAAAAAAATGTTCGAATATCATTTGTAGAATTCGACTAGTTTGCACGAATCAATGTAATATTTTTTACATTATTACATATTTATTTTTTAATAAACAACTCGGTCGATTTCGATAAAATTAAAATTTGTCCACCTCTGAAGTATCTATGGTCTACCAAACAAAAAATGAATCATCAAAATCAGTTTATAATTGGCTTAGTAATCGCGTAACATACATACATACAAAAAAGCATACAGTCGAATTGAGGAACTCCTTCCTAGTTTGAAACCAGTTAATAAAAGCACCAATAGTATCTGAATAAATGAAAGCCACTATCTGTCTGCGCTCGTCCAGCAAAGAACCGTGCTACAGATCCCGCTTTTTTCCAAGATCAGCTCCAGGGTGAGAAGTCAATAAAGCAGCATCAAACACGACTACTCGTACGCGTGCTACTACTCAGACCCGCCTTACGGTCACACCGGACTACATCCCGAAGCATAACAGAGTCAGTTCACGGCATGGCTTCGTCCAGTGGATAGTAGCTAATCTCAAACCTCCCTTATTTGTTGTTTTTAAACTTTTACTATGTACTACGGGACTAATCGCGCGCTAAAATTACGAGATAAATAAATATCTATATTGTTGAACGGATCAAAGTACGGATGAAATCTGATATAGCTGAGCATGTGCTTGACGGAGGTACTGGTCATTGGATCGAACTCCACGACCCAAAAGTCCTTCACGGATCGACACTATTTTTCAAGAATAATTCGTGAAGCGGTGGAAATAAAAAACATAACAGTTTCAACCGGGAGGATGGATTTAAGTTATCGGCGTCGTGGAATCCCGTTGTCAACAAGTGTAAATCGCGTCAGTATTGTGTATCGTAGCAAAGATTGTTACTTGAGGTACTTTTTAGTCTATGGTCGTAGTGACAATTTTTCAAATTCAAGATGAATTGGCGGTACCAACTGTTTCACATTCCAGTCTACCCGTGACCACGATCGATGCAACTCGGTTGAAACGTCGGGATGATGAGGTATTTATTTATCTCGTAGGTTATATTAGTGCTCGATTAGTCCCGTAGTACATAATAATAACCTCCCTATTTTGTTACCCAGTTAGCATTATCCAGGGGCTACCTGTAGGGATTCAAAGATGTGAATACATATCTTTGAATCCTACGGACGAAGGTACGAGTAACTCAGCCCCAAAAAAGTAGTAGCTAGTAGAAAATCTACAAAGAAAAAAATTCTATAAATCACAAATATTATTTTATTATATACGAACTCTTATATATAATGACCTCAAAAATTATAACACGTGCAATTTCACATTAAGGCGAAGCGTCTGGAGTCAGCACGCAATTTTTTATGAGTTTTTTGGCAATTTATTGCTAAAGTACTTATTTTGCATTTATAAATACTGTTTTTGCGGAAATAGCTTTTATAAAATTATAACGGCCATAATGATTGCTCAAATTAATTAAGTTTAAATGAAAAGATCAATTGAGTGATTTTAATTTTAATTTTGATTAATATAAACTTTTTACGTAGACTGGTGATAAAATTAGTTTTTTGGTGATTTTAACACTACTTAGCCATTGTCGCAAATTAGATTTGTGAATTCAAGGTGACTAATACTTTAGCAACAAATGGTAAAAAACTCAAATAAAGAATTTCGCGCGGTGACCGTAGCATTGGACCTTAATAACGACAAACATCAAAACATTATAAATATCCATAAACACAAAAACAAAGACAAAGTCGATGCCAAAAACCGTACCGTCATGAATTGTCAATTTCGCATTCGGTCACATTCAAAATCTCAAATTCCAAAATGTCATCTAAGTCCTTGCTTATCCTACAATTACACAACCGTTTTTGTGTACTCAAACTTGCAAACGTGCGAGTGAAGACAACTGTGGCCGGCCGAAAGGCCGTTAATACAGGTGTGTGAACTGTATCATGACAATCAGGTAGGTAACACAGAAGTTAAAAATCATCCCGAGCAGATCCGCGTTGAGGGGTATGACTTTATACACGTAGAAGTTCATCGGCCTCGTTTCGATATATTGAATAAACATCTTTATTTCCATCTCATTTGATTCATCTGAAAAATGAAATAATTATGTTGTCATAACACATGCATATTCCTTTGTAACTTATTTTCATGACCGACTCATCCTTGCAATAATCCTAGTAGTTCTCCAAACAGTATCCTGCATCTGTTTAACTGAATGTTCTTTTTGTGAAAAACATTTCAAAAATTGACGCGCTCACAGGATTTCCCTTTGGGGTTCCGGCCCAGATGCTTTGTCCAAAATAAGCTAGAACGCTGTACTACGAACCCGCCAAATTAGTGAAGTGTTTATCATATTTACTACCAACCACTACAGTGTTGGAAGCGCCATCTGTGACTACCGCGTTAATCCCAGAGGGATGCAGGTGCATATCCTGCTATTGCGTCAATTTTTGAAATGTTAATCACAAAAAGAACATTTTCTATAAACCTAATGTGTGAAGCACGATAAAATAATTTAATTGTTTAACTGAATCTTCATAAGCCTATATCTCGAGTCGCTCATCACCTACCTATTTAATACATACTCGTAAATCTTGTTAGGATATAGATATTAAACATCAATATAGAATTTTACAAAACAAAGCCAAGTCGATATTATTACACAATCTTACCAAATGCTATTAAAAGTAAAGTAAATTCGTATAGGCCAGGTGACATAACTAAGTGGTTAACAATTTAACGTGTCATCCGGGCCACGGTCGCGCTCAGTTATAAATGCCACCCGCGATCACACATCCGAAGAATGACCGTGCTGAATGTTGCTTAATTTCGATGATCGCTTACGAACACCTAGTCAGACTACGCTATGAGCGCTGACTGATAAAAAGCGTGACAGCAATTTCCCCCTCTTTTTGAAGGAACCATCTATCCCCACCCCCCGGTACAAGATTTTTTGAAAAATGGGACTTATCGAAGAGAATACAGATCATGAAAAGCAAAATCGTGGTTATAGTTAAAAGGTCGGAAAGTTTTCATTGATAAAGACCTTGTACCTTAGAGATAAAATAGTATAATTATTCTACTTTTGATCTCGAAAACACAATAGTAAAAAATCATGCGGGCCCAGTCTCGATCAAAGATAGTTATACAGAAGCCATTTTTTAGTTTAAAGTTTGAACCTTTATTATGTAACAGCTTGTTGTGTAGAATGATTCTTATCCTCTCTGCTTCAGATGAAAGCAAACCAGCAAACAACGCGGGCATCACGGTCTCCAGCATTGTGATAGCCACTGAAACTGTCGATATTATAAAAAATACCGAACTAGCCTGAAAAAGACAAATAATGAGTAAAGTACCTACAGCAAAATTCTTTTAAAAAGTTTCTGTTAATAATTATTATTTTTAAAAGTTTCTGCTAATAATTATTATTTTTCGCCAAAAATGACACAAGCGACTTCAATCGTGTTCAGAATTTGACTATTTCGCACGAATCCATGTGGTATTTTATACATAATTAAATATTTATTTTTCAAAAAAAATTGTGTAGATTTCGTTAAAATTAAATTTTAACCACCTCTGAAGTACTCGTACCTAATGGTCTACCAAACAAAAAATAAATCATCCCGCGTAACATACTTACATACAAAAAAAGCATACAGTCGAAATGAAACACTCCTGCCCCCCTACCGCCTAAAGCAATAGCAATCGTAATAGCAATCGTTTATGACTTCATCTTAGTCATTTGGCACCGCATATGTGACGTTAGCCATCAAAGTTATTCATTCAACGATTGCTTTCGCAATCCGCGCAAAGCAATTGATGGCTAACGTCACATAGGCGGTGCCAAATGACTAAAATGAAGTCATAAACGATTGCTATTGCTTAGGCGGTAGGCGGGCTGTTTTGAAGTCTGTTATAAACTGGCTAAACAAATTGACATAGCCGAAAAAACTCATACAGTCGAACTGAAAACCTTTTTGTCGGTTAAAACAAATATTCAGCTACTCAAAATAAAATTAAGGACTAAAATTACCGACATAAGTTGAAATTTGAAATAAGCCACAAGATTATAGATGTAAATCATAGTTTCTGGAATGTTGAAAACGAGCATAATCATGAACTGAAATAGAAAAAAAAATGTTAGTAAATATGATCATAATATTTTTATCATTGACTATTCACATATATCAATACATACAGTGTGACGCAAAAGAGATTAAATTAATTATTCGAGAACTAAATTATCACTTTTTCTGGAATCACAATCTGAGCTGTCAATAATTGTTAACATCCTAGCTTATTTCTCGTTTTGTGTTATTTTGTGGATTGTAAACAGGAAAACAGTATCGTTATGCAAAAAGTAATGGAAAATATGCTAACAAAGCTATGGTGGCGACCTCATTAATTTTCAAGTTATATGTCGAATTGTAAGTAGTGTATTTTTAAATAAATCAAAGCAGGAGCCTATTATAAAAGTCATTTCATGTGTAGATAACTCTATGTACAGGGTTATCCAGTACTAATATACTAAGCTGAAAAGGGGAGACCACCATTATTTATTATTAGCCTGTTCTGTCCCACTGCTAGGCAAAGGCTTCCCTATTCTCCTTCCACTCTTCACGTTCCAGGGCTATTTGTAACAATTGGTTGTTACAAAAGGAGTTCAGTTCGTCCCGCTGGGGTGTTTTCTTCTCCTCCTGGGCCTGCCAACTGGCAGCTTGGGATCCCACTGTGTAGTGAGTTTGGCCCACGGATCGTCTAATGCGGCAAATATGTCCAGCCCAATTCCCTTTTAATTCGGCAGACTTCTGACCATCGTCAACGATTTGTGCCTTGGAGCGCAGTATACTGTATCTTATTCGGTTTGAAAGTTTAACTCCTAGGATACTGTGCTCCATGGCTCGCTGGCTAACCCCGAGGCTGGACTTTTGATATTTAGCCAAAGACCAAGTCTGTGCATCGTAGATGAGGACATGGAGAATGAACATTCTTATTCTCATTTGAAGTAGGGGTGATAAGTCCTGCACTGACGTCCCGCATGGGGTGTTTTGTGCATTAAAGAGAATGATCATGTCCATGATTTTCTTCTTGAGGGTGAGCGGTAGATTGCCCTTTATTAGATCTTTCATGGACCAATAGCTTCTTCGTGCATGTTCAGTGCGTCGTGCAGCTTTTAGATCTTGTCGTGCCTGCCTAATTGGCCCAAATATAAACTCCGTCGATTTTCAGACTATGTTCCGTTGTATTTATCATATATATCAGTCCAACCTTGAGGCTTGCCGTGTTGAGTCCGTTGATCATAGTGCCTAGTTCGTCTGCTGAAGAAGCAAAAGGACAATGTCTATAGCAAATTGAAGGTTTGTTAGCCTTCGATCCGCCACAACGATGCTCTTCCCCACCCAGTGGGCCTCTTAAGTTCAGAGTATCTCTTCCAGTGAAGTAGTGAAGATTTTTAGAGATAGCGGGTCTCCCTGTTTGACTTTTTTTTGGATTAAAAATGGTGTTCCGGTTTTATGCAGTCTAAATGCTATGCTATTATTTTAAATAGGCTGTAGTAATGTAATATAGATTTATGGATATCCTGATTTTTAAGTGATTTAAATATGGAGTTATAATAGAGGCTGTCAAAGGCTTTAGAACAGTCTTCATTATGAACAACTTTTACGATAGAGCCCAACCCGGAATTTGATTAAAAAAAAATCTCCGAGTGAGGTAACCCCAGGGGATCGCGACCCATAGTTTAAAAAACCGGACAAGTGCGAGTTAGGCTCACATATCGAGTGTTCCGTACAAACACGTTGTTAAAATAATTAAAAACTTGTTTTAGCACGTGCTAATGAAGTTCTTTTATATGATACCCTACATGATACGATTTACTCACTTTGAATTTTGAACCCATATTTTGTGAATTTAGGGCTTCAAATTAAAATGTACAAATTTAAGATTTATTCCTATATGTGTACTCTGAGACAATGATTTTCGCCAAATTTCATAGTTCTATGTCAACGGGAAGTACCTTGTAGGTTTTGATTTTTGTGAGTGTCGAAATATGCGGTTTTTTACTACGACATAATCGGCTCTAACTTTTTTAAACGATTACTGAGAAGTTTTTCTTTTACACAACTGCAAGAAACCGTAAATATACGTATACAGTTTAAATTTCAACTCGTTATCTTTACGCGTTCCCTAGTTAAAGAGTCTTGACATACACACAGACGGACAGACGGACAACAAAGTGATCCTATAAGGGTTCCGTTTTTTTCCGTTTGAGGTACGAAACCCTAAAAACACTGATTTGGTTATACGATTCACGACGTTTTAGCCATGGAACGGCCACTGACGAAAATAGACCTCTCCTATACTTTAATAAAAATGTTTGTATGAACTACCGCAATATTGCGGTCCTGATGAGGTCATCCATCTTTGTTGCGCTTGCCTGTACGTGGTCTCCACTCAGTACCTACGCATTTAGTACAGTGGTGTCAAAGTGTACAATGGCAGTAATAAGAAAACTTACCAATGCATCAAACGAGCTTTTAATTGATTCAACAGCGTCGACTATTGATTTGTATATATTATTATAGGAAACAAATTCTGAACTAGCTGACTCTAGCCAATAAGAAAGAGATTTCAAATGAAGGTATGCGAAAAAGAAGACAAACGAATTTGTCTTCGATAACCAATCATGACATACCCATGTATGTCATGATTGGTTATCAATCATGACATACATGGTCTAGTTCATCCACTATGAAGTTACAAAGAATTGAAAATGACCTAAATAGCTTCAAGAAAAGTATTTACGGCTGTGAATTTTAGGGTTCTGTACCCAAATGGTATAAACGGTACCCTATTGAAATATTTACAGGTTATTTAGTTAAATATTCCTTTCCAAAATAAATACGTAATTAAAGTAAAATATATAAAGGGGGGCTTTCATACGGTACGGAACATTCGCAAGTCCGACTCGCACTTGGCGTTTATTTTCTCCACTTATTGGGATGCAATGCCGTGCACCCAGATAAGTAAGTACCAAGTCAGTTTAGGTGGCTCTCGACGGGTTCGATTTTTCAGCCGGCTTAAGGCTTTTAATATGACTAAACGATGTAAAAAACTGAAACGCAAATAATTCAAGTGCGAGTCGGACTCGCGTACAAAAAGATTCCGTTCCTTTAATATATTTTATGTTAATTTAATTATTTTTAAAAGGAATATACAACTTCACAATATTCCAAGCATCTTCCTGTTCCCGTTAATAATATTTAGCAAAAAGTCACGTTTCTTGTATGGGAGCCAAATTAAAATCTATTTTATTTTGATGAGATATTTTTATTATGAATGAGTTATTTTGGAATAAAATTTTGATTTGTAGCTAAATATTCTGTGAATAATTCAACCATCTACCTGTTTACGTTATTAGCATCGAGCGAAATCCGCTATAACAACAAATACTAAATACGGAATAAAATAAATATTTAAGGGTCCAATTCTGAAAACGTGCGGAACCAAACCCTTCGTGCGCAACAACTCGCACTTGGCCAACTTGGCCAATTATTTAGCGTATGTAACAAATTAACACTACCTATTTATTGCCTTAAAATCAGTTTTTATGGATCCGAGGTGAATACTTCAGCAAGAAATTGTAAAAGACTCAAATAAATTTGAATTTCGCGCGCTGACTCTAGCTAAAGATAAAACATCACAACATTATGAATTACGTATTTACCGTTTTCAAATTTCTTAATTTGACTAAGAAGATTATAAAAAAAAAACAAAAATAGCTGTTTCTTATCCCTTAACTATTAAGAGATAATATGACTGTTAAATGACATCAAACACTTTTTTAACACATTTAGCATGTTAAAATTGATGAAAGCGACAGAGGGTTCTTAGAATTATAACGATTTTTTTTAAACATACTGTTACTAGATTATCAGGATTATCAGTTAAAACGCCGATTATTCACTTTGCACTTTATTGCACACTATCATTTTACAAAATCCCAAATCACAACTGGTTCGCACAACAGACTTCACACTGGCACTGTTATTCACACTAACTAACCACTGAACACACTCCAAAATCACTTATACTGCACTGAACCGAGGTGCTTTAGCTTCGATAAAAATATACGGTAACTGAGTCGAACGAAAGGCATCGCTCTATTTATACCTGAATAAAAGTTCTTACACCAAAAAATCTCTAACTCCAAAAAAACTAATACAATAGACGGTAAACAAATAGCGCGATCATATAACCCCAGCTTATGTCATAGTTACTTATCGCGTTTTAGATATTGTAAACATATCGCCGTAGATACTGCGCGCACCTACCGCATGACAGTACTATGCGCTTGATGTCGTAGCCGAGGATGGAGGAGACCTAGAATATTCCTATTCACTAATGTCTTAAAGATATATAGATTGTAACTGGATGCAATGTTTTGTGTACTCAAACTTGCAAACGTGCGAGCAAGACAGCTGTGGCCGGTTGAAAAAGGCCATTAATACAGGTGTGTGAACTGTATCACGACAATCAGGTAGGTAACACAGAAGTTAAAAATCATCCCGAGCAGATCCGCGTTTAGGGGGATGACTTTATACACGTAGAAGTTCATCGGCCGCGTTTCAACATATCGAATAAATTTCTTTATTTCCATCTCATTCGATTCATCTGAAAAATAAAAACTATAATGAAGTAATCATAACATATAACGATTTCACATTATTTCTTATTTTCATGACCTATTCTTACTGACCCAAAAATTTACAAATAATTATATATGAAGAGAACCTTTTCCCATACCTTTTGTTAACAACTATGTATTACTAATTTGGCTATAGAACTATACATTTTACCAAATAAGCGTTACAGTTTTATCTCGTCTCAAAGATTGTAATAAATATGAAGATACATACTCAGCAATCAGCAAGAAATTAAAAGATAATTAATTATAAGAAAAGATAAACAAACGATTAAGTTGTTTATTCAGTAAATTATTCGTATTTGGTATGATACAATAAGTCAAACTTAAAATTAAGTAGATATTAACTATTAAGTAGATTATATACTATGTTCGTTCTTATGAGGTTGTGACGGTCCGTTAGGTACCAGTAACCCAGTATTCCTAAACCCGAAAGTGTATTTTTAAACTAATGCTAAATAACTATTTGTAGGGTTGATATTTGGTTATGTTTTCATGGAATGGTTTTCATTTCACACCACTGCCTTTTCGGTGAAGGAAAACATCGTGAGGCAACTTGCATACGTCCGTAGAAGAAATTTGATGGCGTATGTGAATCCACCAACCCGCACTTGGCCAGTGTGGTGGATATAGCCCAATCACCCTTCGTGGGTAGGCCTACGTCCTGCAGTGGACTATTAAAAAGGCTGGTACAGTACGGTAATATGTTTTCATAAAAAGTATAAAAATAAATTTGTTTAGTTAATAGAATAACATGCTACTTTTCATCCCTGAAATACAAAAGATTAAGAAAAGCACGACAGTTAAAACATCACGCGGGCACAGTTGCAGGCAAAATTAGGTATAAAGATAAGTCATTTTTAGTTTAAAAGTTTGAACCTTCATTATGTAACAGCTTATTGTGTAGAATGATCCTTATCCTCTCTGCTTCAGAAGAAAGTAAACCAGCAAACAACGCAGGCATCACAGTCTCCAGCATTGTAATAGCCACTGTAACTGTTGATATCATAAAAAATATCGAACTGACCTGAAAAAGATAAATATTGAACTAAATTCCTGTTATTTTCATTATAAAAGTTTCAGCTAATAATAAATATTTTTCTTCAAAAATAACATAACCGACTTCAACCGTGTACAGAATTCGAATAGCTCGCACGGATCGATCGAAATCGATCAAAACTAACAACTTTTGTTCTGTGACTTACGTCAGAACTCAAAAAAGTCATCTGTTCCATACATTATGTTTTTTTGAGTTTTAAGTTTTATTTTAAAGTCGCAGGAGAAAAACTGTTAGTCTTCAATCTTGATGTACAGAATAAACCCCTAAAAGCAAGCTAATCGATTAGAAATAACCATGTAGTGGTTTTACATTATGCAAAAAACTTTATTTACACAGAAAAACAAAACAAATATCGATTACCATTATGACTAAACCTACCTCCTTAAACTGAAATGAAAAAAATAATACAAAAAGAAACACAAAATAAAATAAAAACCTAGTCTAAAAGTCCCGCGGCAGAGGGTAACGTGGCCAGAATGCTGGCAGCATTGCCTCGCTGAATAGCAATACTCAGTTTTTGGGCAAAATACATGCCAGCATTCTGGTCACGTGTCACTTCTACCAACCATATTATTATTATTTATTTGTACAATATTATTACATTATTACTTTTACATTATTATTTACTTATCCAAAACCAAATTAGACCACCTCTGAAGTATGATCTACAAAAAAAAACATCAGAATCGGTTCATAATTGGCTGAGTAATCGCGTAACATTCATACAAAAAAATGCATAAAGTCGAATTGAGTAACTTCTGTTTTGAAGTCAGTTAATAAAAGCACCAATAGTAACTGAATAAATGCGCATACTAAACTGGCGTAGCAATTTGACAAAGCCAAAAGAACAGATTGAGGACCTCTTTTTCTGTGGGTTAAAAATAAATATTAGTTGATCAAAATAAAATTTAAGATCAATTACCGACATAAGTTGAAATTTGAAATAAGCCACAATATAAAAGATGTAAAGCATATTTTCCGGAATGTTGAATACGAGCGCGATCAAAAACTGAAATAGAAAGTACTTTGTTAGTAAATTGTTAATGTATCTTCTTTATATGTTTCTTTCTCGAGTGCCTGACTAAATCACGTAAGATAAGCATAAACTTGAAATATGAATACAGCTAAATTGTACGACATAAAGGCTCCTTTACACACAGGCGGTACGAGCGGTATAGCAGACGGGCGGGCATCTGTATTGTACTGGTTATATAAGAAGGGCTCACACAGGTCCGGTCGCGGTACTGCCGTACCGCCCTTTACCGCTCGTACCGCTCGTACCGCTCTACCGCTCGTACCGCCTGTGTTTGATGGAGCCTTAATGGAGGACTATGGACGAAAATTTTGAAAAATCGACCTCTTACGGGGTAACAAGGTCTCTTTTCGTTTGTATGTAGCTTTTTATTCCCTTTACCTAATGACATGAAACTATGTATACATGCTTTGCAGACAAAATAAAAATACCTATATGTTTGTTCCATTTTTTTATTTATTTATGTGGTCAAATAAAATTAATAAAAAAGCGTCAATTACATCCAAAGAGCTGAACAGTTATATATTAAATCTGGTTTGGAAATGCACACAACAATTTTCAATACAGGAACTATTTTAATTCCGAAAAATCTATGGGCAGCCAACATTAATCAGTTATAAAGTTTAGATAAAACGGGTAAATGAATTCTTATGAAATTTGGTATGAAGCTAGAAAATAAAACAAATTATCACATGGGGTACTGCGGAAAATATGGGTGGATCTTTTGGGATATTATTTTTTTTAAATTACGAATATACCTTTTGAAATTCAATGTAATTTTGTTTGAAAACCGCTCATCACTTTAACTAAGACAGCGTCCTGGAAAACATTCCCGGATTCGTTCAGTATACAAAATGTACATAACTTCGTGACGGATTCTTGATGTGACAATGAATTTGTTTTAAATTTTGGTTTCAAATTTTTGTTTCAAACTTAAATACCATCCTAACAGTTTACTAAAACCATAGGTATTGGATTTGTTTTAAAATAGGCACTGGGTATAAAAATATTATTATTATTAGTCGGTTAGTCGGATTATTCACAAATATTGGACACGTTATGTTTTTTTTTTCAATCAAACAATAAAGCATCATAACCTTGTCAAAGTTTTAGAGTAGGGGCTCGTGACGCCACTAGTGCGGTACATTTATAGTACACTAGTGACGTCACTCGGAATTTTAACTAGCTAAATCTTTATCACGTATCAATTCAAATCTTTATCACAAAAGAATAAAAACCGGACAAGTGCAAGTCAGGCTCGCACACCGAGGGTTCCGTACAAATCCAGAAAATTTCACAAAATTGGGAAGTACGTTGTTAAAATCTCTATACTCATCATCATCATCGACAAAAGTTTTTTTTTTTACTTTTTTCGTCATTCATCGAAAATTGTTAAAATAATTAAAAAACTGTTTTAGCATGTGCTAATGAAGCTTTTTTATATGATACCTTACATGATACGATTTACGCACTTTGAATTTCAAACCCATATTTTCTGAATTTTGAAGCCCTTTTTTGTGATCTAAATAAAAATATTCAGTTTTCAGATGTACTCTAAGACAATGCTTTTCGCCAGATTTCATATTTCTATGTCAACAGGAAGTACCCTGTAGGTTTTGATTTTTGTGAGTGTCGAAATATGTGGTTTTTTAGGACGTAAACGGCTCTAACTTCCAAGTACACCTTGGTTCAATCAAAAGCAGATGGCGCACCAAATAAAAAATGGCCTACCCCAAGGCAGCGTGCTAGCGCCGATCCTGTTTAATGTTTACACCAATGATCAACCAAAGCCGCCAGACACAGCAACATTTCTGTACGCCGACGACCTATCTCGCCAATGCTCTAGAGTCTTTAAGTTCCTATTACGACCAAAACGCTCTGAGACCTAACCCATCCAAAACCCAGTCCTGTGCCTTCCACTTGCGTAACCGTCAAGCCAACCGTAAGTTAAACATTACATGGCGAGGTACTTAACGTGTTAAATTGCGAAAACTTTATATAGGTACTAAGGTGTGACCTTGGACAGAACACGTATCTGTAAAAAACATACATAAACCATAAAACACGCATGAAAATAGAATCTCGCAACAATTTGCTGCGAAGGCTGACGTCAACAACCTGGGGAGCCTCTCCACATGTTTTCAGGACCACCGGCTCGGCACTCTGTTTCTCCGCTGGAGAGTACGCATGCCCAGAGTGGTATCGCTCCACCCACGCAAGAGAAGTAGATGTAGCTTTAAACGAGACATGCAGAATAATCACTGGTTGTCTAAAACGGACCCCACTCAACAAGCTGTTCCCACTTGCAGGTATTGCACCACCTGCCGCGCGGAGACACGTAGCTTGTGCTGCCGAAAAATTCCGTCAGGAAACAGACACCCGGCATTGTCTATATGAAGAATCTCTAAGCACTAGTCTTCTCAAAAGTCGCAAAAGCTTTATAAAATACACCACAGCATTGGAAGGGTGGCTTTCCAGAGGGTAGAGATTCTCGTCTTGCTGAATAGAAAAAAACTGTATGACCGACCCCCTAACTACATTAAAGCAGCTAAAGAGCTCCCACCTGGCTATAAAGAGCCTTGGGCCACCTGGAAAACCCTAAACCGCCTCCGTTCCCAAGCGAAGCGTGGGCCGAAGCTGAGACAATCTGGCAAAATGGAGACACGTGGACAGTCGGTGCCTATGTAAGTGTCGGTCAGTGATTGATCAGATTTTTTCTTTTTAAGTAATTAAATTCGTTAGTTACTCATTTCATTTGCGACAGCTGTCGAATTAGCACGGAAGATTTAGTGGAGAAATTCATTCATTTATTGAGATTTTGCGCAATGTGTAGTGTAACCATAGTGTAAGTTGTAAATGCAAGTAATAACTGGAATTTCTTCGTCATAAATAAGAGTAGATCTATACCTTTTCTAGTGTGCTGATTCCAGGAAATGGACATAACGTCTCGAATGGGGAATAGTTTTGTTTTTTATTTGTATAATTGGGTTTAACTTGTATAATTTAAGTATAATTTTAGTTTTGTATTTTAGAGGAATAAATAAATAAATTATCAAAATTACGTGCATTGTGTTTTCTTAGCTGACTAGGACCCCTTTCATATTGCAGTTTATAGTCGGTCGCATGCAACGCTGCAGTGTAAAAGAAAACGAGGGCGCAGGCTGAGCCTCCCGCACCCCCGCGCTGAATAGACTTAAGACGGCACTGGGGCATATCCGCCATGACAGTCAGACAGATATACAAAACTTTTACAAAACCCCCCCCCCCCGAGTGGGTTCCCGCCTTGTCGTGGCGGGGGGGCTTAGTAGCCAGGTAGGGCCAACCTAGTGAACCAAGAGGAACCCGTGGTGGGGCCGCTTCTCCGGGCTTTTGCCTCCAAGCCTGAGTAGAAGCTGGCCAAAGTAGGTTGCGTGCCTTATGGGGGGCACCGCAACTGAGGGGGGCTGCAGTGTCGTATGGGAGGCACTGCGGCTGAGGAGAGGCCGCGGCGGGAGAGGACTGCTGGTGTGTCGTTGCCACTTTCCCTGCCTTCCGCGGCCTCGACGGGGTCGCCACCGTTTGATGGCGGACGCGGTGGGGTTGCAGGGGAAGAGGAGTGTCGGTATGTCGTCGGCCGCTCTCCCTATCCTCTGCAGCCGTAGTGGCAGGCGCGGGGCCACTTTAATTGACCCGTTGCATCGGGACCAGGGCTGTCGGACACGGGTACTGTCTGACGCCCAGTGCTGGTTGGTCCCGGGTGGGGGATGACGATGTGTCTGGTGTTCGGCACATCGTCATTCAGGAGGGAGCGCAAGCTCCGAGGTGGGGCCCGGTTTGGGCCAGCGCTGTTGGGTGCCGCGGAGGAGTGCGAAAGCGTGCCCGTAGCCCCGACACCAAGCGCAGTGGCGGAACACCCAGGGGTTTTGGTGGGTATGCCGCCCAGCAATGGGCGGAGACTCCCACATAACCACCCGCCTGTCCCGAGGTGCGGTGGTATCTTTAAAAGATTTCCCCTGGTAAAAAAAAAAGGGTTGATCACCCCCTTAGTTCAGGGTAAGCAGATAACATGTATATATATTTTTGGTGACTTTCAGTACTTATATTATTGACTTGTTCAGTGGCTGGGTATTTCAATCTAATTAAAACTACGATCCCTTCAGGCCTTCATACATTAAACTATGTTACCGATTCTTTACGGCCAAAACATAGATTACAAGTCATTTGAACAAGATCATTTTTTGCAAAAGTTAGCATGACTGACTTCACCCGTGTACAGAATTCGCAAATATTTCGCACGGATCGATGTGGCACTTTTCACATTTTTGTTGATTTATCAAAAATGGGTCAGCTGATTTCGATAAAATTGAAATGGGACCAATTTCAAGGTATTTTCTTTCTAATAAAATATAATTATTGAAATCGGACAACTACGAAAAAAGTTATGCGTGGCTATACATAAAAAAATATATATATTATATACCTCGCAAACAAGCGGTGATAATAAGATTAAATAATATTTAGTAATATAATTAGATTAAATAAGATACGATATCAGTACAATGCTTTAGATTTTAGACACATATATTATTTTATTCCCTGAGTGTGGTGACCCCAGGGTATCGCGACCTACAGTTTGAAAAACACTGCTAGGGTTATACAATTTACGACGTTGTTTCAGCCATAGGACGGCCACTGATGAACATAGGCCTCTCCTATACTTTAGTAAGGCTAGTAGTAAGCGGCTTGCCTACCGCGATCCTGCGGTCCTGATGAGGTCATCCATCCCTGCTGCGCTTGCTGGTACATGGTCTCCACTGAGTAAACATTTAGTACAGTGGTATCAAAGTATAAGTTGTCAGACGTTCTGTCACGCGAGCTATAACCTCCGTGTTTTAATTGTAATTTACTTAGAAAAATGTCAAGTACCAAGATGGAAACTGCTTTCGGAGAGTTGTCGAAGAAAGTAGCAGCTTTGACGGTTGGAGTTTCGGCTCAATCAGCCGTAATCGAGGCGCAAAAGAGGAAAATCGAAGATCAACAACAAACGATCGATAGTTGTGTTTCGACGATTAGTGAGTTAAAGAGGGTAATTGAAGAAATGCCCGCAAAAATAATGGATCTTTGGCTTGCAAGTCAGCCGAAGGCCGAGACGCAAATACCGACTGTACAACCGACGGCGTCGAGTGCGAGCGGGATAGAAGACACCTCAAAGCCAACTATGTTACCGCCGCCAATGCAAAGCAATATGACACAGCGCGCGCTCCGGGCTTTGAAACGTGTGAATAAGGGCGCATCTACATCGAGCGGTATAACTAATGAAATTAGGGCGGTCGAAAACCCTCTAATTAAAGAACGGTCAGAGGAGTGGCAAGTTGTAGACGGTGGCAAGAAGTCTAGGAAGACTAAAATAAGACCGGTCCACACCGGAGGAAATGGACGAATTAGCTCATTCCAAGCCATAGAAATGAAGAAGTTCTTGCATGTTTGGTCATTACATCCTGATACTTCAGAAAATAAGATAGCTGAGCATGTAAAAAGAATTTGCGATTCTGATGTTAAAATAGAGAAGGTTATCCCAAAAACTAAAAGGGATTACTCCTCTTTTATGATAGGAGTCCCATTGTTTGATAAAGTAAATTGCGCTGATAGCTGGCCAGTGAACACGAGATTCAATGAATGGGTGTGGTTTCGAAACTTTCGTAAAACCACATCGGACAATTAATACTAATACAAAAATGATTCACATGTATTACCAGAATGTACGTGGACTAAGAACAAAACTAGATGAGTTTTATTTAAATCTGCGAGTTTCGTCCTACGATCTATTTGCTATTACGGAATCTAGCCTACATAGTACGATACAGGACGGGGAACTGATTCCAGCCGACTTCCAGATATTACGGTGCGATCGAGCTGATGGCCGTAAACATGGAGGCGTGTTTTTAGCCGCAGCCAAATCGATGGAGTTGAAGCGCGTTTCTGTCGGCGATGTGGACGCCGCCTTATTTGAGATCGTGTGCGCGACGGTACATCGAAAAAACAAGTTTTTATTTCTATGTTGTGTTGTTTACATTCCGCCTCAAAGTGTTTCTAAAGAGTATATGCATTTATTTGGTATATTGGAAAATTAATTATGGAAAATTATGGAAAATTATCGTGATTGGTGATTTCAATTTTTATTCAGCGCCATTAGAAATTCATAGCTATATGGAGTACGTGAAGTCATTCTGTGGATTTTGCCAGGTAAATAATATTGGTAATATTAACAATCGTACGTTTGACTTTGTTTTTACTACACTGTTGGCGAGTGACGTGGAGGTGTATTTATCGGATGAACCACTAGTAGGTATTGATAAGCAACACCCATCGCTCGGAATTAGCGTCCCAGTAGGTATCCCACGCCTCGACGAGGTGCATGAGCGGCGCACCCGACATGATCAGGACGACTTAACTTTTAATAAACAAAATTGGAACTTTAAAAAAGTTAATTTTTATACCTTATACGATAAGATAAATTGGGACCGGTTATATGAATTGGAAACGCCAGATGAAGCTTTAACTTATTTGTATTCGACGTTTAATCAAGTTATCGATGAGTGTACTCCTAGGAAGGGCAAAATAATAAGGAACCAGTCTAAGTATAACTACCCTGAATGGTATTTAAAGGAGTTAATATCTAACATTAAGCAAAAATGGAAATACCATAAGTTATTTAAATTAATCGGGGCGAAATGTGATTATGAAACGTTTTCTCGCTATCGTTCGATTGTTAAAAATAAATTGAAAATGGATTATGAAGTTTTTCAGGATATATTGCAATTGAATTTTAAGAGTGATCCTAATTCTTTTTGGAGTTTTATTAGGGGTAAACAATCTAAACGCAAAAAAACACAGATCACTAAAGATGGTCGAGAACTGAGTGAACAGGAATGTGCGGAATGTTTTGCTTCATATTTTAAATCGGTGTATAGCGAGAGGAGGCCTATGCTGGACTGGGAGGCGGCGGAGCGCGCGGCGGGCGCGCGCGCCGATGCGGCCCGCGTGCACGTCGGTCAGCTGAGTGGGTGCGACGTGCGCGCAGCGCTGCCCCGCCTCAAGCCCAAGCGCTCGGTGGGCCCAGACGGTATACCGCCATACCTAGTCAGGGATTGTCGCACTGTATTGGAGGAGCCTCTGCTGCACGTCTTCAATCTGTGTCTTCGAGAGGGTCGATATCCTAATGAATGGAAGGTTACGAGAGTGATTCCGGTACCGAAAGGTTCAGGTTCCGATATAACTGCACACCGTCCTGTCGCAGTGCTATCGGCGTTTGCTAAAGTGTTTGAGGCGACGTTGCATAAATGCATTTATGAGCAAGTGAAGTCCCAGCTGTTGGACGCCCAGCACGGTTTTCGGCCTGGTCGAAGTACGGAGAGTAACTTGCTCTCATTCATGGCGTACTCGACGCCAGTGATAGATGCCGGAGGGCAAGTGGACTCTGCGTACTTTGACTTTCAAAAAGCATTCGATAAGGAGGGTAACGACATCCTACTAGAGAAATTCGCTGCCAAAGGTTACACCCCACAGCTACTAAAATTTTTCGCAAGTCATCTCGGCGAGCGCCGACAGTACGTAGACTACGCGGGTCATGAATCGGAACCATATTTTACGCTGTCGGGTATAAGCCAGGGCAGTAATTTAGGTCCGTTAGAATTTATTTTTATGATTGACGACCTCCCTGAGATGGTTCATAGTGCGGAATGCTTGCTTTTTGCGGACGACCTCAAGTTGTTCATGTCGGTATCGGACGGATCAGATTGTGAGCGGCTTCAACAAGACATAGATAGAGTCGTGCAGTGGAGTGTCGATAATAAATTAGGTTTTAACGCAAAAAAATGTGAGGTGATGAGCAAGGTGGCGCCTCTGCAGTACCCGTATGAGGTGGACGGCACGGTGCTGACGCGCTCGGCGCGCGTGAGGGACCTGGGCGTGCAGATGGTACCTGAGCTAAAGTTTCGTTATCACATTTCTGATATATGCGGGAAAGCATTTAGAAACCTAGGTTTTATACTGAGACAATGCAAAGAGTTCCGTAGTACGGAAGTAATAAGAATTTTGTACAATGCACTCGTTCGCAGCCGTCTGGAAACGAGCGCCATTGTCTGGAATCCTCATGAAGAAAAATACAGTAGTATGGTGGAAAAAAATCCAGAATAAATTTACGCGCTTCCTGTACTTAAAGGAATACGGCGTCTACCCATTTTATCCGCTGATGTACCCGACCATGTTCGTAATCGGCATGGTGGGGTACTGCAAGCTGGGGGTGAGGCGAGATGTCGCGCTCTGCAAGTACATGTGGCGCGTGCTGCGCGGGGAGCTCGCTCATCCTGAGCTGCTGGCGGCGCTGCAGCTGTGTGTGCCGGACGAGGCCACCTCCGGGAGGCGCGAGTTCCCCACGTTTAGAGTGCCTAGCTGTAGGACGAACCTCGTAAAGTACGCCCCCACGTCTCGCGCTCTGACACTATTAAATAAAATCGCCAATGATTTTGATATTTTTGGGTGCAGTATGGCAAATTTCACAGAAGTGGCGCAGAAAATATGTGAAAACCCATAATTTCGAATAAGTAGTTTGTGCTGTGTATGTAATGATTATATTATATTTCTATTAGGTTTGTGTCTTATATTTAACATGTTAAGGGCAGCATCAACTTGGTTGAACTGTAATGGTGCTGTAACCTGTGATGAATAAATAAATATAATAAATAAATAAAATAATAAATAATAAAATGATAATAATAAGAAAACTTACCAATGCATCAAACGAGCTTTTGATTAATTCTACAGCGTCGACTATTGATTTGTAGATGTTATTAAAGGATACAAATTCTAATTTCGCTGACTCTAGCCGATAAGAAAGCGATTTTAAATGACGGTATGCAAAAAAGAAGACAAACGAATTTGTCATCGATAACAAACTATGACATATCCATATATAGAAATACAATATATGTGTCACTATCAGGCCTATGGACAACTTATTAGTTAAATTCCAAGCAATGGTAATGCCAGCTTTGATAATCATCACTAAAATTGCAAAACCCAAAAATGTATTTTCAAAACGGGTATGGCTTTTAACGTTTAATTTTTTATTTATATCAGTCATTGCATGATAATATTTACAGAAAGTATATTTCATTGCAAAAAGGATAAATACAAATATGATGTGCTGTAGGGAATAACATACGTTATGTAAAGCTACTTCTATCCTGGCAAAATAGAAACTGATCAAAACATTAAATATAGACATCGACATTCCTATAAATAAAGCAAGATACTTGACAGTATTTAGTTTTTTTCCGCCCGATGAGTTAAAGAATCCAAAATCCAAGCCGAATGATTTGTGAAGAAATTTGTAAAATAAAACAAAGTTTGTTGGTTTAGTATTGCTTAGAGTTTTGATAAAAAACAAATTTAGTTTTGGCGGACGGTTCATGGTCGCTGTAATCTCAAAGTTTATCAATATTTAATGAAAGTGTTTAAATGATAGGATAAGTTTTACTGGTAACGTGGTGAAAGCAACAATGTATGACACAGTACAAAGACCGAATGAATTATTGGGATATTATAAAATACACGTTCAATCATATTAACTTTGACTTCTTTAAGTGGTTATTACATTGACAACATCACATTACGTCAGCTTAATTTTCAGACTGCGCAACTCCATTTTGATCAATTGTACAGGAGCAAGTAAAAACTTTATTTTCACTATTCGCGTGAATTGTATCAATGTAATAATGAAAGTTGTAGTAAAAAAGATCGAGAAATTCAATTTTATAATTTAGTTTCTGATTCTCCATTCAAAAATAAAAAAATGTTTTACGAGTTTTTCTTCGTTGCAGTACGCCACTTTTTTAGTAAGAATGATTTAGTTCAGAATTCTTTTACAATAAAATCAAGAATATAATTACAAAAACTTTATATTCCTAGTTGTACAACTATGTTATTTATTACAGTGTCTGTTATGTAGACTATCAAAAATTATGTCACTTATTGATTTCAACTTTTATTTTAAATTATTATCTTCAAGGGTAATTACGAATCGTCTCGAGCGTAGGCTTGATGACTTCCGACCTTTCAAACAAGACGGTTTCCGAAGAGGCTTTAGCAGCATGGGCCGTATAAACAATGCCTGCGGCAGATTATACAGAAGACACTCAGTGAGGTCGAGATATAAGAAGCCAGAGCGAGAAAGTCCGTGATTGTGGAGTGGAGAGAGAAGTGTCGATTACCTTCCGGTTGCTACAGGTGCTTTCCAGGCACGGATGCTTCGGCTTTTGTAACGAAAACCCGGAACGGAACTGACAACCAAGTGCCACCACTGCAGCTACGATGAGGAGCAGCACAGCATACGCTAGATGAGTGCTCAACATGCGCAAATGAGCAATATGAGCTCGTCGCTGTAGCAGATATCGATCTACCGCTCTCAGCTTCAAAAACCAAGTTCTCAGCAGATACTGCGATTTGTGCAACATGGACATTACACATGACCTTCGTCTTGTCCATGTCCATTCAAAGACCCACTTGTCAAGAAACTCTATTGAGGTCATTGAGCATCATACTGAGCTCGTCCATTGAAATCACCATGACCACGACATCGTCGGCAGATCGAAACATGATAGAGATATGGCGAAATGTATTCGCCATGACTCTACTGAAACGAAAGCTTTCTCATAGTCTGCGAACGCTAAGCAAAGAATTAGGTTATACTCTTCGGTCTTCTGTATAACTTTTTTATCCATGGAAAATCCTTTATGGATACCACCCTGCCAGTAAAAGCATAGTAGTTACGTGGGAATCCCACCAACTTGTCAGTAAACCTACTCAGAACCCTAAGAATTTATACCTGGCATTCATTCACTGGAGCTGCGGGAGCGCTCAAGCATTAGTTTGCGGCCCTCAGCGGTGCTTATCCCCCAGAACCCAGCCCTGTTTAAATGTGAAAGGGTTACGTTTGTCAGCGTGTCAACTCATACACGCGTGTCCCGCGATGGATCTGATGTCGTCGACCCATTGGGCTGGTGGTCTGCATACGGAACGCCTGTCAACTAATTGGAAGCCACTCAGTCGGAGATCTACTCCACCTTTCATCATCACGCCTGGCCACGTGTTCTGCCCAGCGCCTAGTCGCGTAATACGGCTTCTAACATCTGCAACCTTTATCGTCGTCGGATTTCCGTATTACGGAATCGGTCTCTTAGACTAATGCCCAGCATGGCCCGCTCCATCGCTGTTTGTGCGAATCTCACTATGTTCTCAGTCTCTTTAGTCAATTTAGTTTTCGCAACTAACTTTTCCATTATTGTTCACCCCGTCCTTTACCTTCCTCATAATTCCTTTCCTCTCTTAATCGGGTTGCCTGGAAGAAATTTCTCTAAACGATATAAGACCGCCGGTTGACGCACAAATTTCAAATATTGTACTGTTTTTCTTTTGTAATATTGTTGATTGTGTTTACAATAAAGCATTTATCTCTGTCTATCAATCTACTGTCGTACAGACGTCAATAATAAAATTGTTGTCAACGGTTTAGTGGGCATTATGAGATGTTATCGTAATGTATTAATATAATAATATATATATAAAATATAGTTAGGATTAAATTATTGTAAAAGGGTACAACAACATACTGATAAATTAGTTTTAAGTACTATAATTATTTATTAACTGATTTTTATATCTAGTAGGTACATTCTTATGCATTCTTCTTTTTTTGCACTCTGTTTATATAAATATTAATTCTGATTTATTAAGTTGTTTAGTGTTATTTATAATATATACATTGATTATATATATACATACATATTTGTAAATTTTAGGTATGTACTCGTACTTAGTGGTTGAACCGGCTTATTTTTTCTTTCCTTTACGTATCATATTTTAGGAATAGGCATGTTATTGGCTATTTATACTTATCAGTATAGTTAAGTTTAATTTATTTTTTTGTGCTGTTGGCTTGTAAATAAATAAATATAATTTAATATACTTTTAAACTAGTTTAAAACCCGCGGCTTAGTAGGTACATTCATAAAATGATAATGGCCCGCAATTTGGCCCGCGTTGTTATAGTCCTTGTTTAAAATGATTATAACAAGCTATTGGTCCCGCGTTGATTTAATTCTTGCTTAAAATCATAATAGCCCGTGGTGTGACCGTGTTTTAAGTGATTGCTCAATATGATATTTTATGGTCATCTATTCGGTAAAAAAATATTAAAAATTGAGTAGTTATATTCCTTAATTTGTAGACTTCCTTAATTCATTCCTAGGTTCTATGTTCGTCTGTATGTATTTTTAAGGATTGCTAAGACTCCGCTGTGCGTCTGTCCGTCTGTCTGTCATCGGGCTGTATCTCATGAACCGTGATAGCTAGAACGTTTAAATTTCCTCAGATGACGTATTGCTGTTGCTGCTATGACAACAAATACTACAATCAAAAAAAAAATAATTGGGGCCCCATTTACAACAAATCTGTTTTTTAGCCGTGTTTCGTTCGTTATTAATAACGGTGAAAGGTAGATGCAAAAAATATTTACAGAATATTTATTTTAATGTTTATTATAAAAATAATAATTACCTACCTAATTTATAATAAAATAAATATATAATCAACTGAATAAGAGATACCATACGACAAACGTGAATTTTTGCTCGGTATTAAGAAAGACCACAGGAAGATACTTTTTATATTCACTGAATATTAAGTTGTATGTATCCTTCATAAATAAATCAATTAGTTAAAATAATCATTATCATTAATTCCATAGACCAGCTCATTGTCACGTAATATTTCATTCCAATAGCCCAGAACTGTACAAATTTCCCGCCTTTACAATAGTTTTCCTCATCCTACCACCCAAAAACAGTATTTTTTTACATATTTTGTTTGTAAAAAGGCCTCTCAATATTGGCTACGGCTCCATTTCTGCCTTTAAATAACACGGGCCTAGCTTGTCATGTGGAAACTGAATAAATAAATAAAGCCTCCATATGGTACGGAACTCTATGTGCGCGAGTCCGACTCGCGCTTGTCCGATACCAATATAGGACAAAATAAGTGCAGTGAAAGAACTAAGAACAAATAAATGTGATCGAGAGACGCTCACAAAACAACAATAAAGTCACATGGAACTGCCATGTGTTTTATATAAAAGTCCCAAAAAATAAATTGGAATAAAAAAAAGTCACAAAGGACTTTATTGTGGCTGATTTGTGATTGGATTCGCAAGTGACGAAAAACCGAACTGAAACGTTTCTGGATAGCTTTTGCGAAGCAAAAATACGGAAAGGTAACTCTTGGTACCGTACAGAATGCCTAGTTATTCGCTACAATATTGGAAATTATTATATTATATTTTTTTATGCAATTTGCCTAAGAAGCATCTGGGACATCATACATTGTCTATACAGGGTTATTTCTAATCAGTTAGCATCCTTTTAGGGGCTTATTCTGTACATAAAAACTAACCACTATTGTTCTGCAACTTTTGTCAAAACTAAAAAAAAATCAGGAATTCCATACATTACGTCGAGGGTGAACGATATTTTTCTATGGAGCAACAATTTTTTTTTGAAAATTAATAAAAGTCGTACAAAAGTTTTGATCTATAGAATAAGCCATGAAAAGATGCTTATTGACTAGAAATAGCCCTGTATATGTTTTTTATGAAAAGTATAAAATGATAGGCAGTAATGATCTTATGATCAATTATGTTTATTGTCCTAATCTAAATTGCTCTACTTCTCACGAAAATATCCATATTTCGGTAGTTTATGTTTTTTAAACTAGCCACAAAAAAGACTACATTTATGGTAAGTAATAATTTATGTATTGAAAAATAATAATACATAGAAACATTCAAATCGAATCAAAGTTAAGTTTTTTTTTTTTTTTTATTATTTGTATTTTATACTCTACAGACTCCGGGGCCTGTACCTTTTATTAACAATGATTCAACTTTTTCCTAAGAAGACAATATATTTTACTAAACTACGTTACGTATATGCACCGAGCAGTCCTGCCCCCGCAACCAGCACCCGTTCACGAGTTGGCGCACGTGCCAGCCGTCGTCCTTGTCGACCACATTTTTGGGAAGAGGGCTCGCTGCCACGCATCGCCGTCGCAAGAAGAGGCGCCTATGCTAGCCTGAGTGCTCCGGGCATACACGCAATCCTTATGCTAACTTAATCTACTATTAACTATCGTCCATTCGCCTCAAGACCTCCGCAACCGCCGCGTTCCTATCTTTTATGGCCATTTTAAAGTTATAATCTAGGATGTCTTTTGGTGCCGCAGCCGTTGCCCGTCGCACGAAGCGGCCGATAGCGTCATCTACGTCATCGGCGTAATAGGTAAATGTCCCTGTGTGCCGTGAAATCGCCACCACTGCGTGCGACACGCTATCATGCAGATTACGCTTGCTCTTTGTGTTAATGGCGACGACAGACTTATAGGTTAGACCCTGAGCCTCATGGATCGTCAGGATGCGCGACCCCGATCCTCCTCCGTAACCCTGTTCGGCTAGGGCTCTTTTCTCCTCTTGCGTGTGAACTAGAAAAAGAGTATCCGGAAGAGTTTCGGGTATCCGCGAATCCCTGAAGCTTTTTATCTCTAGTGATCTGACCTGGGCCACCGAAGAATATATACCTGAGTATATATCCCTCAGCGCATATGCGACATCCATAGGGTTACGATGCGAGCACAACAGCTCCTGGTCGATGTTGGTAACCAGGTTCGGTCGATGGTACCTCAAATTGAAGAGATTTTCCCTGTCAATGTAAGGTAACTGGTTGACGTCTCCGATGAGAACGAGTTCGCCAGCACCAGACAGCCGAGCAGCCATGACTATGGCTCCAAAATGGTTCATAAGAGCTTCGTCTACCAGGAGACGACAATAGCTCTCACGCTCCCCGAAACCATTAACGAGAACAGAAGCCATGGTGCGCACCCTAGTTTTTACTAGGTCTCCTACTCGGAGCGCTAGCTTCTCCCTCAAGTCTTTGGCTGCCTCAGTCGTTGTGGTGATGATGACGTCTCTGACCACATCAAAACGTGCAACTACCCAAGTTGTCTTTCCGCATCCTGGAACACCGTTCACCCATGTTATTTTTGGTACCACCCAGCTTTTCCATTGCTCGTTATCTAAAGAACTCGCTTCGATGGTTTCTGCATTGGCAAGGATTTTTTCATCGAGCAATATCTTGGTATACTGGGTGGTGACTACAATAGGATCATCTGGTGGAGTCGCATATTTTGGTCTCCCCACCTGCTCCGATTCCCGTTCGTTTAGAGCCACAAAACCACTCGATGCGCTGTACGCCGCCATGTATTGACCAGTCATGGTTCCCTTGATCACTTCGGACGTGTCGTTGTTGTATATGGCGGCTTCTGCTTCATCGAGTCTAACCTTTAGAATGCCCTCTATTTCCAGTCTGTAAGATTGCATTATTTTTTCGCAGACTTTGAGATTAACCTGTCTGGTCCCTCTCATGATGGCTAAAAATTCAATTAAGGCATTTCTGGCATGGTCTGATGGGTCCAAGGCCGGGATATAGGGAGGTGGATTGACCTGACCCATATCAGCTTTCGTTCTTGAGATCTGATCTGATTTCGTATTTATTTCCGAGCTTGGTGTGGGTGATTTTGGAGTTATCTGGAACCAACCTTGTACTGCGGCGCTAAATGTCGAGACGAAAGCTGCCACGTGGTTTGAAACACGCTTTGGGCTTTCTGACTTATTACTTAAGTTGGCTGCGGCTCTCTCGTCTGCTACTCGCTGTTGTTCGCGTTCAGATCCGGTTAAGGTAGTCGACCTCGACATGAGATGCTCCCTGCCCTCAGACGCTGGCGAGCCGTTATTTATCGAAACTCTTAGATAGCCCAGGTCTTCGCCTCTGTCCTCGTAAACAATGACCTGATGGTATTGAGAAGCCCTTATGCAACCCAGTCTATCAGCGACTTCGCCCCTGTCAAGGTCGACCACCATCGCATCGATACTTATCACTCGAGAGGCGCACTCTGTAGTGTCTACTAGTCTATCGAGCAATGAACCGGCCCGGGCAAAAGATGATTCAGCCGCCCATTCAAGCAAAGCGATCGTCTTGCACTTCAATCGTACTAGTCGACATCGATGGCCAAGAACCTCCGTTACCGGGAGAGCATCGAACGTTTTTCGCTTCATGGTGACTTTGGCTGTACTCCCATTCAATAGACATGCCAGTCCAGGTGATAAACGGACTCGTTTCTTATTTGGAACAAGGCAAAAACCTATACCGAGCTTTTCACTTGGGTTATCCATAAAGAAGGCCACGCCCCGGATTCGTAACCCTGGTGCTCCTTTTTCTGCATAAGCTAAAAAATTTTCTACAGCTATACATTTTGAAGACGTGTTTTGGTTAGAAGCGGGTGTTTCACGAGTGGTCACTTCAATAGACAGGAGTGGCGCATGCAGGTTGATGGCTGTGTTAGTAGGGATGGTGGCGCTTCTGTTTGTGGCCACGTTTGTAACTGTATCACGGGTATGAAGGGTGGAATTTCTCCTTGCCGCAATTCGCATTGAGCTCTCTACGAAAGACAGAAAGTGAGGTCTGCTTTTTGGATCCGTGAGGATGTCGGGAAAATCCGTGCATGTTAGCTTTCTGTCTATGTGGGTCTCAAGATCTTGTCGAGCTGCAATATATCGCGGACAAAGTTAAGTTTATTTACATAAAATGTATTCTCATATTGCTATAATTAGGCATGATGACTAGATAAAACATCATTATTATAACTAGTCAGTTAGATTACCAAAAATATTGGGCACGTATGTTTTTTTGTTAATCAAACAATAAATGACAAAGATAATATAAGATAAACCTTATCAATGTTTGGGAGTGGGGGCTCGTGACGTCATTTTTCCGTGAAAAGTTTTGTAGTCTAGTCGTGACGGGCTATATCTTCGTAAACTTTTGTTTGATTGACAAAAGAAACGTGTCCAATACTAGGTGTTTAGGTACTATCTATATAAATATGTATTTAAAATAATGTATATGTAGTATATCAGTCTCTGGCAGCCATATCACACAAGCTACGCTTAGTTTGGGGTCAGAGACCGTGTTTAGATGTCCCCCAATATTTATTTTATTTTTTATTTTAAAATATTTTTTCATATATCTGACGGACTTATTATATTTCTTTAGCCATCAAGCTTATTACTATAAAGATTTAACACGTTCATAAAGCAAATCTGCGTAGGTACCTACAATAATAATATAATGTCAAAAATTACAGGTACCTCTTAAGTTAGGTACTGTGGAATTTTCGTGCATAATTAAACATTATCGATAAATTATACAGATACTTACTGAAACGTCTTACGTCTACTACACAAAAAAATAACTGTGTGGTTTTATGTAACCTCGGTGAAAGTGAAACTTTTACTGGCACAAATGAGTAATAGTCTATACACTACAAGGTCACCTGATGCGAACCATAGGCGCCGCCATATTGGACTCGGCTGCTCTGTCGAGCGCCTGTCACTCTACCCCTACTCCGCGGCCGACCGTCACGCAACATGCAATAGATGGACGAAAAAGTTTGAGGCGATGTAATAAAAGTTTTACTATAATAAAAACATTAAACTAATTGACCCATCAGTGTCAAGAATACAAAGTTCTGAGGGGATTAAATTATACGACAAATGGCATTTTACTCGCATAAATAGTGCGAGTAAAATGCCATTTGTCGTATAATTTAATCCCCTCACATTACGTAGATACATATTAAAGATATAAAACCACATCTATATTTCGAAAAACTATATTATATAGCATTGCTTATCATAAACCTGTACTGGTTTTGTAGTATTTACTGTTTTTAAATATATGTTTTTTAAAATAACAGTGTTCGTTCTCTTCTTTTTCATCAAAACATATGAACACCAATTTATTTATAACTAGCGACCCGCCCCGGCTTCGCACAGGTGTATTATACATATACATTTTCCTCTTGAGTCACTCTATCTATTTAAAAATCCGTTGCGGGTTTAAAGATATAAGCATACACAGGGACAGACAGACAGGGAAGCGACTTTGTTTTATACTATGTAGTGATGGTACATGTACATTAAACGTGTTATATATGATGCCATTTCAGAGGCCACCAGCCGGCTCAAAAACTCAAACACGGGCTAGCCAAGCGATATATAATACATACAAATAAAGATAAAGAGGTGTGCTTAGGTTTAGGTATTGATCTAAATTAGCGTAAAACTTTAAACTTAATAATTTACTTTGTAATGGTTTGTGGTCCGAGTCCACTAAAACGCCTTGTTGACCATAAATATACTGGTGGAACCTTTCACAAGCGAATACAATAGCTAACAACTCTTTTTCAATTTGCGCGTATCTTTTTTGTGTATCAGTAAGCGTCCGCGATGCGTACTCCACTGGGCGTCCGTCTAGTACTCGTAGAAGGACCGCTCCCGGGGCCGCCCCGGACGCGTCCACCGCGAGTTTGACCGGCCGCCGCGGGTCGTGCAGCGCCAGCACGCCGGCCCCGGTCACTCACTCTTTCAACTTTTCAAACGCTCTGCGCTCACTCTCCTCCCAGCGCCACTCATTATCCTTTTTTAATAAATTAGTTAGTGGAATCGCTATTTCCGAGTAACTAGGTATAAATTTAGACAAATAATTTACAGCCCCCAAGAATCTCTCTAAACTTTTTTCTCATCGGGTGGACATATTTCTTTAATAGCTTTTATTTTATTGTAGTCCGGCCTCATACCGATGGCATCGAATACATGCCCCAAATATGTGACCTCTTGTACGCCAATTTTACATTTATTTTTGTTAAATTTCAGATTTATGTCTCTAGCCCTATCTAAAAGATTCTTTAATCTCCTATCGTGTATTTCCTTGGTAGGCCCAAACTATGACTTCATCGATATAGTTCTCCACACCCTCTAGATCTTCGAGCAACTGATTAACTTTCGCATGAAACACCTCCGACGCGCAGTTTATACCGAATGGCAGTCTTAAAAATTGAAACCTACCAAAGGGCGTCGCAAACGTGCACAGGTCGGCGCTCTCGTCGTCCAGCTGCCTCTTTTAGCGACCAGTACTAGAGGATGAACCCATTGGGTCGGGTGACTTACCTTCCTGATGATTCCCATCTGCTCCATGGCCTTCAACTCGTCGTGCAGTTGGTCGCGCTGCCCGTGTGGTACTTTTCTAGAAGCGCATACGACCGGCGGGACCGACTTGTCGATCACGATGTGATATTTGCCAGGCAGGCATCCGACCCCTCTAAATAGGTCGTTATAGTTAGACATTTCGATTGACCTAACACGTCTAACTAAGCCCATAGTTTCGCATGATTTCCGACCCAGCACACTACTACAACGCATATCCGCTATGGCAAACTTAAGTTCAAACACGGTTCCTTTATACGACCACGGCAAAATACAGGTTCCTTTTATAGGTATTACATCGTGTGTATACGACAATAATGGTACATTTTGTTTAGTTATCATACTATCGGTGAAACCCAACTCTAAAAATCTCTTATAACCTAATACGTTACAGTCCGCACCCGTGTCTAATTTAAATTTTTCTCTTCCGTTTTCACAAAATAACACCTGAAACGAGTTTTCC
Source organism: Hypomecis punctinalis (assembly GCA_949316475.1). Lineage (NCBI taxonomy): Eukaryota > Metazoa > Arthropoda > Insecta > Lepidoptera > Geometridae > Hypomecis > Hypomecis punctinalis. The sequence continues at coordinate 20,535,974 of OX438806.1, forward strand.
GAACTACTTATTTTTTCATCGATGGTCGAGATATAAAATTCATCGCCTACGTCGGAATCACTACCGTAGACATTTTCGCAATCAACTTCGTATACGCGCCGCACTTTATCACGGGACCGGTTATTATTAAAAGATTGAAATGACTTATAAACTCGCGCAAAGTGTCCTTTACCCCCACAAGCGAAGCAGTCGGCAAACAGCGCCGGGCACCGGCCCTCGGCGCATCTCCCGTGGCCGCATCCACGGCACGGCTCCATGCGCGGCGGCTGCGCTGAGGGCGCCGGGCGGCGAGCCGGCGCGCGGCCCCGCACCGCGCCGCCGCCCGCGCCGGCTGCCGGCCGGCCGCCGGGCGCTCGCCCGCCGCGACCCGTCACGCCGTCCACATGCACCACTTCCATACTCGTGCTCGCACCATTGTTTATTTGTCGGCCGCTTTCTTGTGACACCTCCTCTGTTTGGCACAATTTGATAGCTTTGTCGAGCGTTAGGTCGTCGGTTCGCAACAGCCGGTCCCTGACCGCGGCTTGACGAATGCCACACACGATTCTATCTCTTATTAAATCCTCTTCCAACGACGAAAACTCGCAGCATTTACTCAATAGACGCAAAGCCGTAACCATGGATTTATCATATAAACAGGATTGAGTACTGGCAAAGAAAAACGTGCCGACAAGGATACCACATCAGATGATTGTGTCTCTTTTCCAAGTAGGATGACCAAACATCTCGATCATCTCGGGATATAATATTTCTTTGGAATGTTACTGTAAGCAGGAATCGCAGTTATCTTACGCCTAACTCGTCGTCCTTCGTCATCGTCGTCGTTTTAGCAATAAGACGCCTATTGCTGGGCATAGGCCTTCCCTAAAGATCTCTATAAAACCAATCCCTATAAAAGCAATGGTCTAGCTAGAATTAATATACCTATACGGAGATAATTCAGTTTCAAGTTTGACAGCTGTTATCGAAAATGTAATTCTCGAAAAGTTCTTTCACCTTTGTTAAGACAGCAATGGTCTAGAATTGATAATGACGGAGATAAACCACTTTTAAGTTTGACAGCTGTCATCGGATATGTAGATCTCGATGAGTTCCTTCACTTTTGTGATGACAGTAATGGTCTGGAATATTTACGGTGTTAAACAACGTTTGAGTTTCATAGATGTAATCTTGACACATATCACGCAACCCATGTCAGTACATAACCAAGAAAACCTTTTTCACGAAATACTTTGTCACAAATAGACTTTATCACGAACAATCTAGACCACGAAAACTTTTCCACGAATAGACTTTGTCTCGAAATATCCTAATATAATTTATTACGAAAAGTCACAATCATTTTTAGGCTTCCGTAGTAAATAAGGCATCCATTTTGAAATAAAAAATGGCGGTCTCACTTTTTAAAAAAGGCGCCATGGGTGTAGTTTTCGAGGTTTTTGGGTGTGTATATTTCAAAATTGACATCCATTTCGGAATTAAACATGTCGGACGTCACTTATTTGGAAAAGGCTGTCATGGGCCTCGTGTTTAATTTTTTTGGATTGTAGATTTAAAAAATGGCATCTATTTTGGAATTAAAGATGGCAGACATCAGTTTTCCAAAAAGCCGTCACGGGTGTCGTTTTCTAGGTTTTTGGGGATGTAGATTTCAAAAGTGGCATCCATTTTGAAGTAATGTTCGCCATTTTTAATTTCAATATGAATGCCAATTTTGAAATATACACCCGCAAATTCTCAAAAACGACACCCATGATGACTTTTTCGAAAAAGCAACATCCGCCATCTCTAATTCCAAAATAGATGCTATTTTTGAAATCTACACCCCCAAAAACCTCGAAAACTACAACCATGACAACATTTTCAAAAAAGTGACGTCCGCCATCTTTAATTCCAAAATGGATGCTAGTTTTGAAATCTACACCCCCAAAAACCTATTAAACGACACTCATGACGACTTTTTGCAAAAAGTGACATCCGCCATCTTTAACTTCAAAATGGATGCCATTTTTGAAATCTACACCCCCAAAAACCTAGTAAACGACACCCATGACGACTTTTTGCAAAAAGTGACATCCGCCATCTTTAACTTCAAAATGGATGCCATTTTTGAAATCTACACCCCCAAAAACCTAGTAAACGACACCCATGACGACTTTTTGCAAAAAGTGACATCCGCCATCTTTAACTTCAAAATGGATGCCATTTTTGAAATCTACACCCCCGAAAACCTCGAAAATTACACCCATGACGACATTTTCAAAAAAGTGACGTCAGCCATCTTTAATTCCAAAATGGATGCTAGTTTTGAAATTTACACCCCCAAAAACCTATTAAACGACACCCATGACGACTTTTTGCAAAAAGTGACATCCGCCATCTTTAAGTTCATAATGGATGCCATATTTGAAATCCCCCGAAAACCTCGAAAATTACACCCATGACGACTTTTTCAAAAAAGTGACGTCGGCCATCTTTAATTTCAACATGGATGCCATTTTTGAAATCTACCCCTCCAAAAACCTAAAAAACGACACCAATGACAACTTTTTGCAAAAAGTGACTGCCGCTTTATTTAATTTCAAAATGAATGTCATTTTTGAAATCTTTAACCCAAGAAAATGAACAACGACACCCACGACTATACTCCTATTGTACACCCAGCATGTTTAAGAAATATGTCAAGCATAGTCACCCTACCACACTTCTTTGTATACACCATAGTACGCCATTTGCAATCGACGGTGATACTCTAGTCAAAATTAATAAAAAACCATTGATCATAAAGACGTAGGTATTCATAGAAAATAAATATCAAACTCTGTTTTATTAGCATCTATTCGCAATTTTAACTAAATTCTCATCAAACTACATTGCTATAAAAACTTAAAAATGTTTAAGACAGTCGCGGCTTTACAGTTAATAATTCTACCATATATAAGTGTCTTTTCGAAATGGCAATAGTGCGAGTGGGACACCTTCATCACTTTGGGAAGTCTCACTCGGCACAGCGTCTCTCTTATGGCATTTCAAAGGAATATATGTTTTGTTGCAACGCATTAAGGTTGAATTTTCCTAAACTAACTTTGAGCCAAATTTCGTCTGTGCGCAGTCCAGATAGTATACAAAGTCCTTGGCCGTAACATATTGTAGAATCGACTCGCCGTCCTCCTGGCTTCGCGTGAAAAACTTATATCTCGATAGTGTAACGTTTGACTTAGTTCCAAAGTAGGCATCGAACTTTTTTAACAATAGTTTTACGTCATCACGTTCTTCCTCGGTGTCAAAGCTAAATGTTTGGTAAATATCGAAGCCATCGGACCCGATGAGATTAACAAGTAAACTTGCTTGCACACTGGAAGGCTCCGAATGCACTCCTGAAGCCTTCACAAACAACAAGAATTGCTGTCTCCACCTCTTCCAAGCATCGGCTCGACCCACCGGCCCGCCGGTGGCGTCCATGTTTAATTCTGCGGGAGGCCGAGCGTGTTCCATTGTAAATCCTCGATTTACTAAGTGTTTCGCGCCCGAAACAATCACAAAAACAACACTTGCAACAAATAATAACCGTTGATAATGTTTTTTTTACTTTTTAAACAGTATTTATGGCACTATTTATTTTTCCACCATCGAGTGTGAGACAACAACTGATTTATTCAACTACCTCCTATTACTAACACTTACTTAAGTATTATGTTTGATAAAGTCACATAGGGTTTTTGAAAATCATGTAGGTACTCAAACTTGAAAATGTGCGAGTGAGACAGCTGCCGTTGGTTGAAAGGCCATTAATACAAGTGTGTGAACTGTATCACGACGATCAGGTAGGTAGCACAGAAGTTAAAAATCATCCCGAGCAGATCCGCGTTCAGAGGGATGACTTTATACACGTAGAAGTTCATCGGCCGCGTTTCGATATATTGAATGAACTTCGTTATTTCCATTGCATTTGATTCATCTGAAAAATTAAAAGTAGGTAAGGTAGTCAGGTAATCATAACGTTTACTAAGTATTCGTTTGGCATCTTTACTCATTTTCATGATCTATATCCTCACAAGCCATACACCGTAAAGCCATTTTTAACACGCTTCTATTAGGTCGACGTGTATGTAACTACCATGCAATGGAATCTAAGGTAACTAATATAACGATATTTCAATTGTCGTAGCGTGATGAAAATTGGCAGCTGTATGTAGTTCTGATGACAATACAATAATATAGTATTGTCGAACTGATTTGATGATGGATCCGGAAGATATGAACTAAAACTTCGTGGTTCGTTTTTAGTATTTTTTGCTATAGCGGTAATAGAAATACATCGTTTTTTAAACTTTCGCGATTTAAACACATTATTACTATGTACTACGGGACTAAATATTTTTTTTCTTTTTTTTTCTACGGGACTATTCGGACACTAAAATTACGAGATAAATAAACACTTCCTCATCCCGTCGTCCCGCCGAGTTGCATCGACCGTAGTCACGGGTAGACGGGTAGTCCCGTGCGACGCGTCTCGTGTTTAGTGCGCGATTAGTCCCGTAGTATATAATCATCATCATCATCAGCTTATTTCGGCCCACTGCAGGGCATAAGCTTCTTCCCCCTTACGCCAACTATCCCTGTCCTGTGCCAGTCTCATCCAGTCTAGGTGTATATAATAGTAAAAAGAAATACATCGTCTTCACACTTGAATATTTCAACTTTTCCAGCTATCACAGTTCATAGTATACAGCCAGGTGACAGACAGACAGACAGACGGGCGGACAGCGGAGTCTTAGTGATAGGGTCCGTTTTTACCCTTTGGGTACGAAACCATAAAACTATGCTTGTGCGAACGCGAAAGCAGAGCATGCGATCTTTTTCTAATGTTAGAAATAATTCTAAAGTTTCAAAGGTTGGGCTCTAGTAATCTAGTAGATATATTATAAATGTACAAGTGTACATTCTTATTAGATAAAAAGTTTGAACCTTTATTATGTAACAGCTTGTTGTGTAGAATGATCCTTATCTTCTCTGCTTCAGAAGAAAGCAAACCAGCAAACAACGCGGGCATCACAGTCTCCAGCATTGTGATAGTCACTGTAAATGTCGATATTGTGAAAAATGCCGCAAAAGTCTGAAAAAGATGAAATGATTAAATTCCTGATCAATTCTTTATACTATTTTGTTTGATAGAAAAAAAAATCAGCAAATCGAACTAAAAGTCCATGGTGGTCTAGTGGTAATACCCTCTTTACAATCGTTAGGTTGTGGCGTCAAATCCCGGTCCTGTAGTTGAGCTCTTTGGGAAATTCCGTATCTACATGAAATGTACGGAATTTCATACTACTGGATTTTTGGTAAAGGAAAAAGTCGTGAATCAACCTGCGTAAGCCTGCAGAAGAACTTCGATGGAGTACGAGAATATATTATCCCGCTCTGTGCCACGGTGGTGAATATGGCCCTTACTGAGCTAGCGTATGTTCAGAAGTGGAATATTAAAAAGAGGCAGGTAAAGTACAGAAAAAAATTTACCAACACAAGCTGCATTTTTAAAGTAACCACAAGGAAGTAGATATAAAGCATAGTCTCCGGAATGTTGAATACAAGCGCGGTCAAAAACTGAAAGAAAAAAAGACTTTCTTAATAAATTGATCATCATCAACCTCAGCCTTCTTTATCCCACTGCTGGGTATAGGCTTCTCTCTCTTACTGTGTCATCTGTTTCGCCTCTGCATCCAGTCCTTTTTAGGGTTCCGTACCTCAAAAGGAAAAAAACGGAATCCTTATAGGATCACTTTGTTGTCCGTCTGTCCGTCTGTGTGTATGTCAAGACTTTATCTCGAGAACGCGTGAAGATATCGAGTTGAAATTTAAACTGTATACGTACATATATCGATGAACTCTTGCTGTTTTGGAAAAGACAAGCTTCTCAGTTGTCGTTTAAAAAAGTTAGAGTCGTTTATGTCGTAAAAAACCGCATATTTCGACACTCACAAAAATCAAAACCGTACTTCCCGTTGACATAGAACTATAAAATTTGGCGAGAAGCATTGTCTTAGAGTACACATATAGGAATAAATCTGAAAACTGTACATTTTTATTTACAACACAAAAAAATAGGGCCTCAAAATTCACAAAATATGGGCTCAAAATTAAAAGTGAGTAAATCGTATCATGTAAGGTGTATAAAAGAACTTCATTAGCACATGCTAAAACAGGTTTTTAATTATTTTAGCAATGTGTTTGTATGGAACCCTCGATGTGCGAGCCTGACTCACACTTGTCCGGTTTTTTTTACTATTGTAAATCATTTATGGATACCACGACACCTCGAGGGCAGGCGGGTGGTTATATGGGAGTCCTGCCGACTGGACGGTATACCCACCAAAAGCCCTGGGTATTCCACCACTGCGCTTGGTGTCGGGGCTACGGGCACGCTTCCGCACTCCTCTGCGCCACCCGACAGCGCTGGCCCAATTCGGGCCCCACCACGGAGCTTGCGCTCCCGACGACAGAATGACGATGTGTCAAACACCAGACACATCGTCATTCACTACCTGGGACCTACCAGCACTTGGCGTCGGACAGCACCCGTATCCGATAGCCCTGGTACCGATGCAACGGGTCAATTAAAGTGGCCCCGCGCCTGCCACTGCAGATGCAGAGGATAGGGAAAGCGGCCGACGAGATACCGACACTCCTCTTCCCCTACAGCCCCACCGCCTCCGCCAACACGTTGGCGGCACCCGTTAGGGCCGCTGGCAGTGGTTTCCTCACCGCCCGCCCATCGCGTCGCCGCACCTGCCTCGATGGGCTCGTGACAAGCGCGACACCGCAGTCCACCTCAGTCGGCAAGCCGACCTACTGGCTAGCCTCCACACGGGCTTGTCGGGTCAAGACCGGGAGAGGCGGCCCAGTGCGGGCACCATGGCTCTATCGGCCATCTGTTCTTCGAACTATGTGCCCTGCCCACTGCCACTATTTGCTAATCCGCTGTCGGTAACTTTGGTTCGTCTGCGGATCTTCTCATTTCTGATTTGATCTCGCAGAGAGACTCCGAGCATAGCCCTCTTTATAGCACGATAGACAGAATATAAGATGAGATCACAAGTATGCAGCAGTAAAAAACTTACCAATGCATCAAACGAGCTTTTGATTGATTCAACAGCGTCGACTATCGATTTGTAGATGTTATTAAAGCGACCAAATTCTGTTCTAGCTGACTCTAGCCGATAAGAAAGCGATTTTAAATGACGGTATGCGGATAGGAATACAAACGCATTTGTCATTGACATTAAATCATGAATAATCCATATATAGTAGTACAATATTGCTGTCACTATCACACCTATAAACTTTTCGTTGGCTATACTCCAAGCGATGCTTGTAATAGTTTTGATAATAATTACAATAAGTGCAAAACTCAAATATGTATTCTCAAATCGAGTCTCGCTTCTAACATTTAATTTTGCGTTAATATCTCTCATCGCATGATAATATTTGCACAAAGTATATTTCGTCCCAAAAAGAAGAACTACAAATAAGACATGTTGCAACGAATAATATACGTTAAAAAAAGCTACTCGTATATTTGCTAAATAGTAACTGATCAAAAAATTTGATATAGATATCGATGATCCTATAAATAAAGTAAGATACTTGACAGTTTTTCGTTCTTTTCCGCCGGACGAATTAAAAAATCCGAAATCCAAACAGAAAGACGTGTGAAGAAATTTGTAAAATAAAACAAAATTTGTTGGTTTCGGTTTGGTGTCGATTGGAGTTTCGATTATAAACGAATTTATTTTTGGCAGACGATTCATGGTCGCTGTTAATTTATAGTTGATAAATTTAGTGAAAGTTTTTAATTGGAGGATAAGTTTTATTGGTTACGTGGTAAAAGCCACAATATATAGTAAAGTACAAGGACCGAATGAATTGTAAAAATATTCTAGAGAATATATTATATGGTACTCTAATCAAATAAACTATGTAAACAATGACAATACGACATTAACCGTTTTCCTTAATGAAGTTTCTAGCATGTAATTTGTTAAGTAATTAATGAAAAATATTAGTTCGATTTCTGAAAGGACAATAATATCTAATTGTTTGCTATTGCTTTAGGTCATCATCATTATCAGCCGTAAGACGTCCACTGCTGGACATAGGCCTCCCCCATGGATTTCCAATAACGCCCGTTGGAAGCGGCATGCATTCAGCTCGTTCCTGCGACTTTTTATATCGTCAGTCCACCTAGTCGGTGGACGTCCTACGCTGCGCTTGCTGGTCCGTGGTCTTCATTCGAGAACTTTACTGCCCCATCGGCCATATGTTCTTAGAACTATGTGCCCTGCCCATAAAGCCACTTTAATTTGCTAATCCGCTGGGCTAGAGTCTGGCCAACGAAAGCTGCATCACGCACGTGTCCGGGTATTCGGTTGTACGTCGCAGGGCCCGATATATAGACCGACCCCTCCGACCTCGCGAGCTTATGAGAAGACGTCACAAGTTGGTTGCGTCTTTTGTTGCTCCTTAAGTCACGCGTCGTGTTAACTCCTCCCTTTCTAAAGGAAGACAAGTGAGTGTGAGTAAATAAGGCCAGTTGGTACATCATCCCAACGTCATCAGATGCTCCAAAAAAAAGCTTGCACAGCTCGCACGTACTAAGCCGAAAGGGTGTTATTCAGACCATCATCATGAACAACTTTTACTATGAGGCCAATCCAAAACTCGAGATAAAAATCAGCTGTTCCATACAAAACTGCAACTTGGAATTGACAAAATTTATGAAACATCTGTTATTTTTTTTCAAAAAATAGGTTGTCCTCATAGTAAGTTGTTCAGAACGATTGTCTGAATCACCCCTTTTCGACTTAGTACAGGGTAAGCAAATAACCCAGTAGATACGGGATAGTCCCTCGGGTTCAAATGAAAATAATAAATATCCGTAATGATTCACACAAATACAATCTTTAATGAATAGGTTTAGTTCTTACTCGTACTTCTTAGTTGTCAAGCTATTTTCATGTACTAAAACAGCGCGGGCCATTTTGCGGTCTATTATAATGCCTGTTAAAAGTAAGTAGGTACTAGGTCAACACGAGCTAAACCGCTGCATATAATCATATTAAGTATGTACCTACTAAGTCAACGCAGCCGGCTTTTATAATATTACTCAAGTACTAAGCCAACCCGGGCCAAACATGGGATTTTATCATTTTAAGTAAGTATTAAGCCGAGAATACACATGCCAGTGGCTGGCACATTTGCATGCCAGCTTTTTTTCGTGCCAGCTCCTATTTACGTAACGTACTATGGCGTATACACATGCGAGTAGCTGGTACGTTCAAGGAGCTGGCATGCAAGTGTGCCAGCTATTGACATGTGTGTTTCCCGCTTTTATCATTTTAAGCAAATATTAAGACAATGTGGGCCAAGCCGCGGGCTTTAATCAGTTTAAGTACTCAGTCAACGCGAGCCAAACTGCAGGCTATTTTTATATTAAGTATCTAAATATTAAGTCAACGTGGGCCAAACCGGAGGTATTATCATTTTAAACCAGTACTAAGACATCGCGCGGGAAACCACGAGGCTATTATTGTTATAAATAAGCAAGTACTAGACAACGTCGACCTAACCTACTACTTACTAAAACAACGCGGTCGAAGCCGCGGGTTAAGCTAGTGACTCTTGAAAACAGCTTATAAACATGGCTCAGAAGCGAGATGGGTCTGTAATTCTTCAGTAACGTGATGTCACCTTTTTTAAAGAATAGCACCACCACGCTTCTGTTCCATGCTTCCGGCGTTATGCCCTCAGCGTTATGCTTTAGGTCAGTCACTAAATTTCTAATTAGGCCTAATCATAATGAATAATAATAATCCAAGAGTATTTAATGAATGTTATGTCCAAGAATGTAATTTGGTACGAACCTCGATTATACAAGAATTAAAAAACCCCTACAAACAAAAATCCAAATCCATAAATGTACCTATCAAAACTAAGAATAAAAAAAATTATATACATACTTAAAAAATATGTATAATAAGCGCCATACAAATCGGCAGATAGGAAGTTACGCGCAAAACGCTGCGCAAAAGTCGAAATATAGGTACACGCGGGAGCCAGAGAGACGAGACGCCGGGGGACACACACCCGCCCGCAAACCTCATGCCTCCCGCGCGCTCCTTACGCATACGCACTACGACACGCGGCATCGGCATTGTGCACACATGCGCAATAATTATAGCCAATCACGGCGAAGTGTCATCTCATCCGCCGATTTGTGTGGCGGTTAGTGTAGCACTAGCTGCCCGTCGCAGTTTTGATTAGATTCGATAGAATACGTATGACGTCTGGGTAGTAAAAAATATTAACTATTCCGTCATTTAGATAACAAAAAATTTTTGACACTATTGTTTTTATTTTATCACTCATATAAAAAGAAGCTACGATAAAGCAAGTCAAAGTTCGGTAGTGGGGATTTGTGCCGTCACCTTTAAGTAAAGTATTTGCCATAGCATGACGTTACACGGAGCTTTAATGGGCTAAATAATTATTTCAATTTTTTTGTGTAATGAGAAAAAAAATAACGTGTCTAATATATTTTGATAATCTAACTGACTATTTACTTTGTCATCTAGCATTATAATTACAAGCTTTCTGGAGAAAACATTCTAAAACCTACTGAAAAGCGCATTGAAATCTGATGGGTAATTTAGAAGATGTAAGCGGATACACCGAGAGACACTCATAAGAGGTGACTTTTATATGTACGAGTATGTACTACTACTGATTTTATTTTTACTACGCCTAAAATATTTCACGTGCTACTTACATCACAATGATGGTTCCTATAGAGATTCCGATAACTATAAATCTTAAATGATGTAACGTTCCACACAAAAATAATCTATCACATAAGTAATCTACCAATAATATAGGACGGAGCGAGACAGCATAGTTGGTTTTAGTTAAAAGCAACAGTGATGATTTTAAAGTGTGGCGACACTGCATGCTTGTGTCGGAATTACAGAGTTTCAGATGTCCGTGGTCGGAATAAAATAATTTTGACAGATAGTCGAGAATCTTCATGTCATTCCGAGCGCAAGACGGATTGCACCCATGCACATCCATTGACTTTAAAATCTGCTTTCATCCTCGAAAATTCTTGTTAAATTGATTACCAAGGGATACTAGGTCAATAAAACCACCCGTAGTACAGAGTGTTGATTTTGGTGAGATGAACAACTGGAGACCGCTGGCGAGCCGTACCAATGGATGACCCACAAATAACCATGGCGGGTGATTGAGATGATCACTCCCAGACCCCGACAAATAATTATATATATACCTGTATATATATAATCGACAATTTACTAATAGTTTATATACAAAGCACTCTCAAGTTTTAAGTGAAAATTTTAATTAATTTGGGTAAAACGCGCGTGGCATATTTGTTTTACTAATATGTTTACATACTCCAATAGTACTTATGCCATATAAAACGGCGACACAGAAAGCATTACATTTAAGCTTATCATGATCGTTGTACAGTCACCGAAAATAAACAAATGGTTTTTGATAAAAATATAAGCAATAAATACGTTCCTCGAACCTACGTGCTTCTTTACAAAATGATATTTGTCGTGTTGGGTTTCGATTTTGGCTTTGTCTCCTATACGACAAACAAAAACAAAATTTTATTGAAGTGCATTCGGGTTGTTTTGGTTTTAGCGATTTGCTTGGCAACTTTAACATGCGCTTTCATTTATTCAGATATTGGTGCTTTTATCGTGTTCATCTATTACGTGATGGAGTACTTAACTATGTTTTTCATTATTTTAATGTGTGGCAATCAGTTTTGTCATTTCATTCAAATTATGGGAGCTATTAATTCTCAGATAAATACTAACAAACTCACTGATTCGTTGAACACTGCAATCGCTGTAATATCTGTGGTGGTTCTTATAAGAACGTCACTTGGCGTGTCTTGGTGTGTAATAAACAACGCTTGTATAAGCCCTGGTTGGGTACTATTCATATTTTACTTGTTTTTGTTCTCTCATGATTTTGTACTATTAACCTACTTAATAGTTTTCTATATAGTAAGAGTTAACTTATCCGCAATTCTCTATCAATTGCAAGGAAGCAACTTATTGAGTTCTTACAATAAAATCAGCAACATTTACAAATCGATTGTTGATGCAACTGAAGACATGAAAAGATCTTTTGATCCTTTGGTGAGCTATTTTCATAACCAAAATTATTACGAATAAGTATACATAAACAAATATAATAATAACTTTATCATTTTTATCTTATGTTGCAGTTTTTCGCAGCTCTTATGTTCAATATCCCCGAGATCATGATATACATTTACTCGTTAGTATTTCAACTACGCTATCATCAAATTTCGGTACGTTAGTAGTACCTATTGGTGTTGTAACAAGTTAATGTAAATTAGCCTTTAGTATACCTTGTTTTTTACCAGACTTTTTATGGTTCCTTAGTCAAAGGATAAAAACAGGATCCTGTTACTAAGATTCCGCTGTCCGTCCGTCTGTCAGTCTGTCCATCTGTCGCCAGCCTGTATTTCATGAACCGTGATAGCTAGAATGTTGAAGTTGTAATAAAATAAATAAAATAAAAAATTTTTTTGGGAGGTCCCATACAGTAAAATTTTTTTTTTTTGGCTCGATATTAATAACTGCAACAGGAAAGTGCTTGAAATATTATTGTAAAAATTAATAAATAATTAGAATAAAATATATTACGGGGCCTTCCATACGGTACGGAACCCTTCGTGCACGAGTCCGACTCGTACTTGGCTGATAATTATTAATAGTATCCCAGTATCGGATAGTGGATTCACATCGCCGTAGTACTTTAGTCTGAAGTATCATTTTGCGTGTATACGATGAAATTGTATTTAAAGTTATGTTGTAGGTTGACTCGCTGGATATTATTGTCGCTCCTCTTATGATATTTGTAACTCTACTTCTGACTATGTTGCCGGCATTACTCGCTGGCATGTTGGGATCTCAGACGCACAAAATAAAGGTCATATTAAACAACAAACTTTTATCAGAAAAAGGTGAGTTAAGCTTATTATGAATCACACAATCGCTCGCTCTCCATCCATCAGACACAAGACGTCTATTGCTGGACATAGGCCTCCCCTATAGATTTCCAATAAGACCGGTTGGTAGCGGCTTGCATCCAGCGTGGTCCTGCGATCTTAATAAGTTCATCCGTCCACCTTGTGGGTGGTCGTCCTACGCTGCGCTTACCGGTGCGTGGTCTCTACTCGAGAACCTTTCAACCTCATCGGTCATCAGTCCTCCGCGCTATGTGCCCTGCCCATTGCCACTTCAACTTGTCAATCCGCTGGGCTATGTCGAACTTTGCTTCTTCTACGAATCTCCTCATTCCTGAGATTTCGCAGAGAGACTCGCAAGTTATGGAGAGGGCTATCTCTCCATAGCTCGTTGTGCTACTTGGAGCTTATTATATATAATAAGGCCTATAGTTAGAGACCACGTTTATAAGTGCCATAAGTCATCACTGGCAACAGTGGCAACACACACGGCTCGAACACTTTCGACACTGAGGTATGTCAGACGAGAAGACGTTACGCAATTTTCTGAACGCTGCCCATCCGAGTTGGATTCGTCGATTGGCCTCTTTCTTGAAATAGGACCTACCTAACTGGACTACTTGTCTTATGTAGACATACGAGTCAACGACTTCAAGAATCGAGTTCCCTACAGAAATCGGAGTGAGTACAACATGGGAATTACACATGACTTTCGTCTTGTCCATGTTCATCTTAAGACCCACCTGTTGAGAAACCCGATTTAGGCCTTCGAGCATCGTGCTGAGCTCTTTCATCGATTTTGCCATGACTACTATATCGTCGGCAAACCGAAGATGAAGATGCCGAATCCTTTCCATTCCAAGAACTTGAAAGCGTTCTCCAAAGGGGCCGTAAACAGTTTCGGAGAAACTACGTCTCCCTGTCTTATGCCTCTTTTTAAAGGGATCGCCTTGGAGCTCTCTTCCTGTACTCGGACCGACATAGTGGCGTTATTATACAACCACTTCAACACTTCGGTATACCGATAGTCAATCCGGCATCGCTGGAGAGACTCAAGCACCACCTAAGTTTCGACCGAATCAAAGGCTTTCTCATAATCCACAAACGCTAAGCAAAGTGGCAAGTTATACTCTTCGGTCTTCTCTATGAGACCGCTCGCTCTATTTCTCGTTATTTAGTTGTATTATTCTTTACTTATATTCAATTCTATTTCTGTTGACATTCTGAGCATTATTATTTAGTTTTTGGTGATTCATGATTGACTTCTTTATGTATTTAGTGTACCAAGTTTTGTTAAGATTCGTTGAAAAATGTGACCTGTAGCGAGGAATCCACATCCGGACAGACAAAAGATAATTGTCAAGTAAAAACTGAGACTCCTGACTTCGTTTGCTCGGTCCATAAAAATGAGGTTGACATATTTTTATTTAGTTTTGCTGGAAGGCTATGAATGTATGAATGATTTTATTTAATACAAGCGACCCGCACAGGTGTATTACACATTTCAAACTATTATTGTATTACACTTCCTCTTGAATCACTCTATCTATTAAAACTCCGTATCTAAATCCGCATCTAAACCCGTTGCGTAGTTTTAAAGTTATAAGCATATATAGGGACAGACAGACAGCGGGAAGTGACTTTGTTTTATACTAGGTATGTAGTGATAGTGATAGTGAAGTTTCACATCAGTTTTATTTTTTCAGATGTCATCAAAGCAAACGTTATTGGGAATTTTATTAATTACGTAGAAGCTCGACCTTTAAAATTTAAGGTTTATAAAGTTATTCCGTTAAATGCGGATTTACTTCAGTTTGTTCTTAATTTTTGTGTTACGTATCTGATTGTTATAATTCATCTGTATTAAGTACATATATAAAGTGAAATTTGAATAATGTATTGTGTAAGGATTTTTTTTTGCTTAGTACCATATTACATATAGTACAAACGGTACCACATTACACTATATTACAAATAGTACCATATTACACTATAGTACAAATAGTACCATATTACACTATAGTACAAATAGTACCATATTACACTATAGTACAAATGGTAAATAAATAACATTACGTCAATTGAAATCGTGTAATCATTGCTATGACCTAAACCTATAGTGCTATTAATTAAATGTCTTATTATATACACAAGCAATTATAATCATCATATCAGCAGTAGGACAGCCACAGCTGGATATGTCAGAAGTGGCTATGGATTTCAAACAAGATCGGATAAAAGCACTTGCATTAAAAAAATGCTTGGAAATAAGAGCATTATATTGATAACCTTTTTAAAATCCACTGTTGGACATAGGCTATGGATTTCAAACAAGATCGGTTAAAAGTACTTGAATTAAGCTTGGAAATTAGAGCATTATATTGATAACCTTATTTATTTGCTGTACTGGCCAAATATATATGCAAGTAGTGGACGGCAAAGTTACATACATATTTATATTGAAATCCATAGTTGACTTTGTTGCTTACCGTGTGAGTGACGCACTTTTTCTGTTCTCGGCTATTCATAGGGCGTGCGTGTCGGCTAAAAGGTGTTTAGATCTAGGATTGGTTAAGGTTAAATTATAAAATAGGTTAAGTATAAATATGTAATTTTATTTAGAATTCCAGCGTACGGTGGTTGCGCCCACTGTTAGAATAAATATTGAATAGAATAAATATTCTAACAGTGAGCTATGGATCTCAAATGTTAGAGTAACAAACTTGTAATTTCAAAGTGAACGTAAGGTACTTCAAAAATTAAACATCATTAAATAAATAAATAAATAAATCTTTATTTCAGACACTACCATCCATATCACAAAACAAATAATATTAAAAGAAAAATACAGAAAAAAGAAACAAAAAATCACGTAGCAATAGCTTACCATCGTTTATAAGTTGCAGACAGCAGCTGCCGGTCCGCTAAGCTTCTAATGATCTTGTTTTTACACGTGTCAACTCTGGACATAAATGATGCGATACGTTTTCGCTGAATGGCGTTGAATGAGTCTACTCGCGATTCTGCGTACATTTCGGAGGCACTACAATACCACTTCAGGCCCATCAGGTGCCTGAAGATTAGGGTGGGCCGCGTAAGTATGGTGAAAAAAAAAACTCGTATATCAAAATGTTCTAGTGCGGAAAAGTTGTGTATAGCCTTCAATGTAATAGACATACAAAAAACAATTTAAAAAAATACCTTTTTCAGGTTCCGCAAGCCGATTGAAATTTTAAAAGTTAATGCGAAATCTGTAAGCTTGGTGGTGGGATTATAAAGAAAACTAAAATAGTTATTAAAAATTTTATTACAATAAAATATTGGCAGACACATACTTATAAAAATATTTCCAAAAATGACATAGAACACTTGAAACATAATTATCTATAAACATTATTATTCAGGTACATAATCCTGTTTTGATTCCATCTTAGGCATAGTTTCCCTCAAACATATGGTTGAAGCAATAAATCCTTCTCTGTTATTTTTACCACATACTTTTGCAGCAGCTTCAGTAACAACCTTCACACAACGTTCTACTGCTTGAGTGTGGCAATGGAACGGGTCAAATTTTAAGAGCATTGTGCTGATGACCGACAACAAGCACACTTCTAGCTCTTCTTTCGTCACGTCTTCTAATACAGGCGGGTAAGTGACCCCTCACTTACCCGCCGCAGGTATGTCTTGCCATGCAATCATGTCAATGTAAGACATAGGTTCAAAGTTTAATTTTGGAATTTTGAACAATCGTGGCTGCTCTCTGGTTAACTCTTCCAATTTTTTGTCGATGGCCATGGATCGGTTATCATTGTTAGCAATATGTTTTCAGGATGCGCACAATATGCATTTCGTTGTATTACCGGGTCAATAACGGATTTTAGCTGACTAGACAGACGTCGAAAAAGCGGGAACTTACTTCTTTAAACAGTAATATCTTTTCCTGAAACGATGCAGTATTTTGTCTATTTTTAACTGATTTTAACAAGTTTTTGAACATAATATGATACGCTTTAATCATTGCAGTTATCCCGATTTTTGAAACTGTTGGTAAAGAAGCTTTTTTCCATATTTTAATAATTTATTCAGTTACCTTCTCTACAATATCATGTAGTGAAGGATCTTTGGCGCCATGAATCGACTTCCATTCCAATCGTTCCCACTCACAACATTTTAGGACATCTTCGTATGTTGGCAATACGTTCTCTTTATGTACGGTAAAAGTACCGATGATAGGGCACGTATTTAAGTCTAGTTTTAATTTTACTCATATTTGCGACACAACAAACGTTTATTAAACTTGCGCGACCTCTCCATACAAAATTTGTTTTCACACTGATGCGCTCTCTCTCTTTCAAGGTCATGTAATGTAAAGCTACACACGGTTTCGTCAACAATACTGTAAGAAAACATCAGAAAAATATTATAAAATTCAGTATATCAATGGATGAAAACTAGCAAAATATTACTAATATTTTCAAACTTTAAAGTACTTGCGGAACCTAAAGGTCTGCTTTCTATAGCAAAAAACTAGTAAATATTGAATATTTGAATGCAAACACAACTTTTTACTACTAGTACTAATCAAATTTGTAAAAAAAAAATTCGGCCCACCCTACTGAAGATGTTATTGTATGCTACTCTAATTGCGTTGTGCGACCTCATGTGTAATTGGTCCAAAGTTGACACGTGTAAAATTTAATATCAAAAGTAATTGTATTTTCAAATGAAAAGTTCTGCCTGTTTTAATTTTGGTGCATTATTTATGAAAAGTCAGTACTTTTTGCCAAGCCTTGGCTACAACTATACTCCGTCCAACGAGACAAACTAATATGGCGCTCTCTCCCTTGCACAATCGTATGAAAGTGATAAGGACGCAACTCCGACTTAAATGGCCAGGATTGGTCAATGGGCATGGCTAATTATTGAAAATGTTAGGCTGCGTTTCATCGCCGATCTAAATCGCTTACTAATTCTATCATCTAAAAATAATAGGTTTATTTACAAATTACAAAAGTCTACTTTAACATAATCTGTAACAAATATTGAGTTGTTGTGTACAAATCGTATACAAATTGTATATTTTATCCAAAGTAGGAATTTCATTCCTTCTAAAAAAATCGTGGACTGCATTCCGCAGTGCACTTTTCGTAAAGCTATTGATATTTTCTATAACTGTCGGTCGAGGCTTTTCTTTTCTACGAGACCGCAGAACACCTATGGTGTTCTTTTCTTTCACAATTTTGTACACTGATGCCCAATAAACCCCCATGCTTGATGCAACAGTTTTTAAAATATCGTTATTTGATGCGTTGGGTCTAGCCTCAAAAAAAGTATTACACATGTTTAATATCATCGTTTTTTCGCTAGATGAAAAAGGGCGTCGCTGCCTTTTAACAACATCTGGACAGGCTTGTGTAGAGGCCATTATAGGAAATAATCAGTCCAAGAACACGCCAAGCCAACAAGTATGCAAGAATTTAACGTAGTTTAACGTAGAATAACACTACTCTAGAGAAGATACCTATACCAAGCAGCGAGTAAATAATAATGATTCAAATAAAATACAGAAATCATTTTACATTGTATTATTTTTATTTCGGAATAACTCGTAATAGAATATATAAATGAAATAAAGGCAGATACCATTTAATATATTATATTGCATAATTTTTAATTCAGAATAAAGCGTAGAATATTCCATTGTTATGACATTTTATCAGTTACAAAACAACAAACACATGAGGTCATTAAAGAAATAATATGTGTTGGCAGCAAGGTACCCTATCAAAACGTACATATACAGGCACGTATAAATACCTAAACCTACATCAATGCCTATATAGAAGTATACAGGATTATTATCTACTTGTCCTGTACTAAGCCAAGAAGGGGTGACCATCATTGTCAATAACTTTTACAATGGGGTCAACCAGGAATTCGAGAAAAAAATCTGCTCTCATACAAAATGTCGATTTCGAGTTTCAATTTGTATGAAACAATTGTTTTTAGGGTTCCGTACCTAAAACGGAAAAAAAACCGGACAAGTGCGAGTCAGACTCGCACACCGAGGGTTCCGTTCAAATCCAGAAAATTTCACATTGGGAAGTAAGTTGTTAAAATCTCTATACTTTACATGATACGATTTACTCGCTTTGAATTTCGAACCCATATTTTGTGAATTTCGAGGCCCTATTTTTTTAATTTTTCCAGTCGGGATTGGATTTATATGTTAGCAATGTGACAACATCTTGGGGACGCATAGACACCTCGTACATCGACGGAGAAAGTTAATACTGCGGGCTAACTTGACGCCAACGCCATCTAGTTTAGATATGAGTAAATACTGAGCTTTGAACTGTTGCTTTAAGAATTGATTTTATAACTTATTTGATTTAATTGCTATTAAGTTTGATGTTTTATATTTATATAATTATACATTTTTACATATCCTATCCTACTAATATTATAAAGGGGAAAGTTTGTGAGGATGGATGGATGGATGGATGGATGGATGGATGGATGTATGGATGTTTGTTACTCTTTCACGCAAAAACTACTGAACGGATTGAGATGAAACTTTGCAATAATATAGCTTATATATCAGAATAACTGATAGGCTATAAATTATAATGATATATTGCGTATGCAGGCGAAGCCGCGGGTAAAAACTAGTAAATTTATATTTGAACTTATTTTCAGTTTAGACAGAATTTTAAACCAATTTTTTGTAAACTTTAAGGCCCTATTCTTTTGTGATGTAAATAAAAATGTATAGTTTTCAGATTTATTCCTATATGTGTATTCTGAGACAATGCTCTTCGCCAAATTTCATAGTTCTATGTCAACGGGAAGTACCCTGTAGGTTTTGATTTTTGTGAGTGCAAAATATGCGGTTTTTATGACATAAACGGCTCTAACTTTTTGAAACGATAACTGAGAAGTTTTTCTTTTACACAACTGCAAGAGATCATAGATATACGTATACAGTTTTAATTTCAACTCGATATCTTTACGCGTTTCCGAGATAAAGAGTCTTGATATACACACAGACGGGCAGACGAACAGACGGACAACAAAGTCATCCTATAAGGGTTCCGTTTTTTTCGTTTCAGGTACGGAACCCTAAAAACATTTTTTGCGGTTGGGTAAAAACTTACATATTCAAAATGTAAATCTAATTATTTATAATTATATTTTGGTATATAATGAAGATGAAGAAGAAGCAGGAGAAGAAGAACAAGAAGAAGAACAAGAATTTACGAATAAGACGAATAAACTTCAACACTTTTTTTTTAATTTACATCGCTTTTATCTTTCCCAATCTTTGAAAATTTCCGTTATTATGCAATAGTTTTACATTAAACAGGATCACAACTGACCCGTGGAGTAGGCCTACTGGGGAAACCACGTTAAAAAACGCGCTAAGTACACTACCTCATAGGTGGCGTGGAAACATGTGCATATTATGACGATAACAACTTTTATAACTTTTTGAATCGTTATATCTCAGAAACGGTGGCTCGTAAGAAAAAAAGTATTGAAACAATTTTTATAGATAATTTTATGACCTACAATTTTTGTCGGGGTACTTTTATGATAAAACTTACCGTTTTGCAGAAAATCGCGAAAAACTCATTTTTTTGACCTTTGACCTTGAATAAAATTTTTTCCTTACAGGGAAATGATGGGGAACTTCTAGACATTGTTTATAGTTATGTTTTGAACAATTTCACAGAAATTCAGCTTGTTGGGACTTTATGTAACTTCGAATGTCTAAATTGACCGGGTTAATAATACACCTGGTTGTAAAATAGTTGTAAAAAATAAATCATTAATTTATGCATTAAAATAAGTCAAGTAGGTTTCTTTATTTACAAACTGTTTTTGCTACTTAGCTGCATTTTCCCAGTGTAAATTGAATGATATATATATATATATATATATATTTTTTTTATATATTTGTAAGGAATTATCACCTCAGTAGAGTCGTTCCTTTATTGCTATCTGTGCAGATCTGTCTTAGATGTCATGTCTATGACATCTAAGACGGATGTGTCACTGTCAGTAATGAGAAACTTTGAATAATATTGTAGGTTACATTAATTTTATAAAATCGTCTTAAGATTTTAAAGTCATATAGAAGTAAAGGCTTTAAATGTTGTTTTTTGATATTTCAGGTAAGTTAATCTGTTTGACAATGTGCAAATATTGCAAAATCTTTGTATTTTCTTAGTGTTAAATAAATGTTTTTGATATTTCAGAAAACTCAATTTCGTATTTACTTATTATACTATAATATTCTACCATTATAAAACAACATTTTCTGCTGATATTCCAAGAAATATGGAGAAGTTAAGATTCGATTTTTGTGTGAAACCAGCATCAGATGGAAAATCTAACATCATATGCATAACCTCAATTGGAACACCTAATGGTCAAACCTTTGACATTCCGGCCGAGTATCAACCTGCAAGTATACATCAATCAATAACAAATACATCTAACTACGCCAAGATAAGAAAAACATTGAATAAAAGACATCAGACAAGGAAAATATGGATTACTTTAACTGATGAGATATCGGAGGTATATTTAGATGAAGAACAGAATCTACAGTTTAATGATTTTTACCTTGAAGAGATTATGGAAACCACAAATGAACAAACATCATTAACAAGAAGCTCAAATGAAACATTGGAAAAAATACTACAGAAATTACTCGAAGAAAAGGAAAGTAAATCGGAAACTCAAAACTTGGGGAAAATTTCAAAAGATTTTACGATTGAAAAATTCACCGGCAGAAATTCAAATGCTCACCAATGGATTAAGGATTTTAACAAAGAATGTGAACGTTTCCATATTGATGAAGACAGAAAAAAAATTGAAATTTTAAAACATTTCTTAGAATTTTCTAGTGTGAATTGGTACAGTTGTATGATAATGAAATTTACAGTAGAATCAGAGTGGAATACATGGGAAAAAAACTTCTGTGAAACATTCTCAAACAAAGGTTGGTCGCCCATTAGATATGCCCTGGGTTTTAAATATCAAACGGGATCACTTCTTGAGTATGCTTTGAAAAAAGAAAAATTGTTGTTAGAAGTTAGGAAGACAATTGATACTGGTACTCTTATAGACCTTATAGCTGCGGGCTTACCTAATTATCTCAGTGACAAAATTGACAGGGAGACGTTGAAAGCACCGGAAGATCTTTACAATGAGATAGGCAAATTGGAACATCTTGTTGCAAGGAATAAATATGAAAAAAAGAGCTACACTTACTCTGACATAAAAACAAAAAAAAATGAAGGTAAGAAGCCATGCCAAATTTGTATCACTGAGAAAAAAAGGGAACGTTTTCATCCTGAGGAAACCTGCTGGTATAATGGGAAAAATCAAAAATCAGTTGTGAAAAGTGTGAATAACTCTAAACTAGAAATTGAACTAAATGAGGAAAATCCAAAAAACTAGAAGTTCCACCATTAATAAAAGTAAAGTTACTATTAAATGACACTTTAAAAGTCAACGCAATTTATGATTCTGGTTCAAATGTGTCAATAATTAATGCAAAATTACTGAAAATACATGAAAAAGATGAGGACACGTCATTTAATAAACAAACCGCAAACTTGAAAACTATTAATGGTGAAAGGAAAACAAAAGGTATGGTAACATTTGCAACCAGCGCGATCCTGCGGTCTTAATGAAGTCATCCGTCCACCTTGTGGGTGGACGTCCTACGCTGCGCTTGCCGGTAC
This sequence comes from Hypomecis punctinalis, assembly GCA_949316475.1. NCBI lineage: Eukaryota > Metazoa > Arthropoda > Insecta > Lepidoptera > Geometridae > Hypomecis > Hypomecis punctinalis. Next base: position 20,558,816 of record OX438806.1, read on the forward strand.
ATGGTCTCCACTCGAGAACTTTTCGACCCCAACGGTCATCAGACCTCCGCGCTATGTGCCCTGCCCATTGCCATTTCAACTTGCCAATCCGTTGGGCTATGTCGGTAACTTTGGTTCTTCTACGGATCTCCTCATTAATGATTCGATTTCGCAGAGAGACTCCAAGCATAGCCCTCTCCATAGCTCGTTGGGCTACTTGGAGCTTACTAATAAGGCCGATAATGAGAGACCACGTTTCTGTGCCATAAGTCATCACTGGCAACACACACTGGTCGAAAACTTTTGACTTGAGGCATTGAGGTATGTCGGACGAGAAGACACAACGCACTTTTCCGAACGCTGCCCAGCCGAGTTGAATTCGTTGATTGGCCTCTTTGTTGAAGTCGGACCTACCTAACTGGACTACTTGTCCTAGGTAGACGTACGAGTCAGCGACTTCAAGAACCGAGTTTCCAACAGAAATCGGGGTAGGTAAAACATGGGAATTACACATGACTTTCGTCTTGTCCATGTTCATCTTAAGACCCTCCTGTTTCTATTATCCGTAGTGATATCCGTAGTACCTCTTTTCAGTAGTGCACTATTAATTAAGGCCGGTACAGGTATTCGACATGTTTCATTAAGTCATTAGAAATTTAATTTTCCAGGCAAATGAAAAAATGGCACACAAGTCGTAATTCTAGTCAGGCATGGTCTAGGATGCTATTATACTCATAATTTGATTAACTTTTACAATGGTACCAACCCCAAAAGCACGTGAATAAAATCAGCTGTTCAACACAAAAAGTTCATCGACCCGCGACAAAATGTATGGAAAATGTAGGTTATTTTCGATTGTCAGGGTTGATCCCATAGTAAAATACCTATATTGATCCATATGTGCGCTAAGCTTAAGACTATTGGCTCACAAAATAAATAAAAAATCGTAAACTTTTGGGAACCCATTTTGCCCCATTTAAAGATAAACTATCATTATCATAATCCTATTCTAGATACTACATTATTTAAAAAGAGCATTGAAGTTTTGGGACGTATCTGACCCCTAAGGATTTTTTTAAAGAAAATTCAGAAAACAGGTACAGCCATATTTTTTATTTAGTCTCAAAAGCATCTATGCAAAGTTTCATGTCAATCGGTACAGGGAATAAGAAGTTACATGCAAACAAAAAGGGCCCGTTTTACCCCGTAAGTTAGAATTGGGTACGTTTTTCATCCTTCGTGCTTCATTATGTCGTACGATGTACGTATATTCCAAATTTCAAGCTCATATCTTCAGCGGTTTGGGCTGTAGCCTTAACTTATTCATTTTGCGTGTCCCTAAGGAACCCTATAGATTTTCCTGGATTTTATTAGTTTCTGTATTAAAACATGCTGTGTGCTTCCTTCATACCAATTTTCAACCATAACCGTTCAGCTGGTTCGATGTAATTGTCGCTTTTTTCACCAACTTTGGGACCTTATTTGACCCCTTAGATGAGAAAAATTCGGAAAAACAGGAAAATAAGTAACTTTTATTTTGTTTGAAAAGCATGTATACAAAGTTTCAAGTCAATCGGTACAGGGAATAAAAAGTTACATACAAACGAAAAGGGCCCGTTTTACCCCCTTAGAGGTCGAAAGTTCAAAATTTTCGTCCTTAGTGCTCCATTACGTCGTTCAATGTACCTATATTCCAAATTTCAAGCTCATATCTTCAGCGGTTTGGGCTGTAGCCTACACTTATTAATTTTGCGTATCCCTAAGGAACCTTATAGATTTTCCTGGATTTTATTAGTTCCTGTATTAAAATATGCTGAGTGCTTCCTTCATACCAATTTTCAACCATAACCGTTCAGCTGGTTCGATGTAATTGACGCGTTTTTCACCAACTTTGGGACCTTATGTGACCCCTTAGATGAGGAAAATTCGGAAAAACAGGAAAAGACGTAACTTTTATTTTGTTTGAAAAGCATATATACAAAGTTTCAAGTCAATCGGTACAGGGAATAAAAAGTTACATACAAACAAAAAGGGCCCGTTTTACCCCCTTAGAGGTCGAAAGTTCAAAATTTTCGTCCTTAGTGCTCCATTACGTCGTTCAATGTACCTATATTCCAAATTTCAAGCTCATATCTTCAGCGGTTTGGGCTGTAGCCTACACTTATTAATTTTGCGTATCCCTAAGGAACCTTATAGATTTTCCTGGATTTTATTAGTTCCTGTATTAAAATATGCTGAGTGCTTCCTTCATACCAATTTTCAACCATAACCGTTCAGCTGGTTCGATGTAATTGACGCGTTTTTCACCAACTTTGGGACCTTATGTGACCCCTTAGATGAGGAAAATTCGGAAAAACAGGAAAAGACGTAACTTTTATTTTGTTTGAAAAGCATATATACAAAGTTTCAAGTCAATCGGTACAGGGAATAAAAAGTTACATACAAACAAAAAGGGCCCGTTTTACCCCCTTAGAGGTCGAAAGTTCAAAATTTTCGTCCTTAGTGCTCCATAACGTCGTTCAATGTACCTATATTCCAAATTTCAAGCTCATATCTTAAGCGGTTTGGGCTGTAGGCTGTCTGTCAGTCAGTCACTCAGGGAAGCCTTTTATATAATAGATATCAGTCTCTGCCAGCCAAATCACAATCTTTGCTTAGTTTGGGGTCAGAAACCGTGTGTGAGATGTCCCCCAATATTTATTTTAAATATTTATTTATTATTGAGTTAATTTTAGAAATTCGGCAATTTATCATCCAAAAATTCACGTACTCTGTAATAAGCTTTAGATACAAGTAAATTAAATAACCAAATACTGAGACAATGCAGGCCAATCCGTGGGCTATTATAATTTTAGGCAAATACTGATACAATTCAGGCTAAACCGTAGGCATTATCCTTTCAAGTAATACGAAAATATGCTCAATTATGAAAGCGCCATGGTAAACGTTAAACATGAAAGTGTTCTCTCTATCGAATGCTCAAAGTGAAAAAGAAACAAAAATAATTATGCTAATTAGCTATTATAATTACGATGGCGTCTTCATAATCGAGCCTAATGCGGGCTTAACCACGACCTACTATTATTTTAAATAAGTGCCAAGAAAACGCTGGCCAAGCTGTGGGTTTTTATCATTTTAAGCAATTACGAAAATAACGCAGGCCAGACCGTGGGCTATTATCATTGCAAGTACGAGTAATACAACAACGCAGGCTAACGGCACGCTATTATAATTTTAAGGATTTATTAAGACAACGCAACAGCCCGCGAACTATTAAATATTATTACAAGCAAATGCCAATATAACGCGGGTTGAACCGCGGGCTGTTATTTTAATCAAGTAAGTACTAACACAACGTGGGCCAAACTGTGGTTTATTATCATTTTAAGTACCCAATTACGCGGGCTATTATCATTCTGAGCAAGTGCTAAGACAACACGGGCCAGACCATGGGCTATTATCATTGTAATTAATACGACAATGCAGGCCAAACGGCAAGCTTTTATAATTTTAAGCAAGTATTAAGGCAGTCTATGCTGCGTGCTATAAATAACCATCATAAGCAAGTACTAATAATACGCAGGCCAAACCGTGACCTATTATCATTAATACAAATACTGTTACAATTTTGGCCAAACCGTGGGCAATATCCTTGCAAGTAATTTTAAGCAAGTACTAAGACAACGCGGGCCAAATCGCGGAATATTAGATATTATTAATCATAGTCATAATCCATTTATTGATAGCAATAGTTACAGGTTATTACATTGAATTTCTAATTAGATACATAAAAAAGGGTACGGTATTGTACCTGTAATAATTGTTGTAAAAATCGGTCTTTCAATAAAAATTACATTTCTGAGTAAGTATACATAATGCATCAAAAATAATCACAATAAAATTATCAAATAAAATAATCAATAATATAATCAATGTCAAAAATATAATCAAATGTCAAAAAGGTAGGTACATAATTAAGATCTATGATTTGAATGTTAATGTAATGATATATTATAAGCAAGTACAAAGACAACGTAGATAAAACCGCGGGCTATTTTCATTTTAAGTAAGTACCTAGGTACTAAGACAACGCGGGCAAAGCCGCGGGTTTTAAGCTAGTTGCTCTTATAAATTATCTCATAGGGCAAAAATGGACGTGTAGCCTGACAGGCTCCGGTCAATATTTAGATGGTCATAACTTTGATATTCTAGTAGACTACATAAAAGACATTATAATAGAAATGGGAGTACATTTTGAAGCCTTCGAAGTTAATAACCTCTACAGAATCGGTAAAAAAGAACACGATAAAAACCGCCCTGTTGTAGTCTCACTCACAACTACATGGAAAAAACATATGATTCTGCGAAACAGAGCTAACCTACAAGAAGGTATAAATATCAAAGAGGACTACCCTAAAGAAATAATAGAAAAACGCAAACAACTGCAGCTGCAAGTTGAAGAGGAAAAGAAAAAGGGGAATATAGCGTTCATAAAATACGATAAACTCATAATAAAGAAAACATATGAAAGCAACAGAGAAAAGAGGAAAAGAGAGTCTTCAGGATCACCGAAAATACCATCACAAAAGAAAGCCAACGCATCTAATACCCAAAGCTTATCGACCAACTTGAACAACGCCTCCTCTAAAACTGCATCAAAGGAAATAATCAGACCAAATATACTGAACTATGTAGAGCGCGGGAGATCAGCCTCACTATCAAATCTCTCAAAAAACTAATTTGCGACACCCGGATCCAAACAACCCCAACAACCACATCACCAAACACAACACTCATAAATCGCACCCCAAGCTGGCTTGTCACCGTGGGGGAAGAAGACAAACACCCTCCATCCAAATCAAAACAGTATAATTCGAAACACTCAAAAGAAAACCAATCTACAAAAAACAAGCACAAGAAGAATACAATAAAAATAAAACAAGGTAAAAAGAACTCTGAACATATATATGTCAGCACACTGAATACTAGGACACTAAGAACAGAAGAGAGCCTAAAAGAACTAGAAATAGCCATATCTAACTTAAAATGGGACATAATGGGCATCAGCGAGATGAGAAGACCAGGAGAAGGGATAGCAGAGAAGAACGGCTATATCATGTTTCATAAAGGTGAACACACCGGACAAAGAGGAGTGGGTTTCCTTATTAAATCTAAATGGAAGAAGAACATTACGGGATTTGAAGGAGTTTCTGACAGAATTGCGGTAGTACATTTAAAATTCCCGGGGTACAAGAAAAACTGGGCCATCTTTCAAATTTACGCCCCAACAGAACAAGCGGAGAGACCAGACATAGAATATTTCTATGAGAGTATCTCGGAAGCAATAAAACTGCATTACAGCAGCAACATAATAATCATGGGCGACTTCAACGCACAGGTTGGAGAAAGGCAAATAGGAGAAGAACCCACAATAGGGAAGTTCGGGCATGGAAAAAGAAGCCAAAATGGACAGAAACTAGTAGAATTCATGATGGAAAATAACCTTATTTTAATGAACTCCTGTTTTTACAAAAACCCTAAAAGCAAATGGACGTGGTCCTCCCCAGGTGCAAAATACAAAACTGAAATTGACTTTATTATAACCAACAAAGCAAGCGCGTTCACAGATACTAACATAGTTAAAAATCTCAACTTTAACACAGACCACCGCATGGTAAGAAGCTGCCTAAGCTTAAATCAAGCCAAAAGATCCAGGAAAAACCTAAACAATAAGAAGCTGCATCAAATATCAGAACACAATCATCCCACTGAACCCCGCAAAATAGAATCACTCACCGAAATTATTACCTCTGACGTAGAAACTGGGACTAAATACAGGAGACTACAAAACAAATTGAAAGAGATGCTAGTCAGCAAACCTAGAAGTAAAGAGAGCTATATAAGCAAAGAAACACTAGAACTACTAGAGGAAAGAAGAACACTAATATCAAATAAAGGGGATAAAGAAAGACGGCAAAAAATTACAAACCTTAGCAAGAAAATCAAAGAAAATATGAGGAAAGACCGTAAGGAGAAAAGAAATAGAGTTTTGGAAGAAAATATAACAAGAACAGGAGGAACAAAAAAGGCTATGAAACAACTAAGCGAACATGGCAAAGAATGGATACCGAAACTAAAGCAACGCGAATCTTACCTAACGAATCGTCTCTCAATACAAAAACTAGCTACGGACTATTACCGCTTACTGTACTCTGATAAATTCGACTCAGGGCTGGCCCCAATTCAGGAAGAAACCAAAGCAATAGACAACAAAGTAGACGAGGTGCCAGAAATCCTCGCCTCAGAGGTATTCAAGGCAATAAAATCTCAAAAACTTGAGAAGGCCCCAGGGCCGGACAAGATACCTAATGAAATGCTCAAGGGAACCATAGAGGAAATCAGCCCTGTGCTAGCAAAACTTTTCAACGAAATTTTACAAACAAGGCAAATTCCAGAAGAATGGACAGAGTGCCACATAATTCTACTGCACAAAAAAGGCCCTAGAGACGAGATTGGGAACTATAGGCCAATTTCATTAATATCAAACATATACAAAGTATTCGCTAAAGTGATCCTGGAAAGAATATCATTAGTACTAAACGAAAACCAACCCATAGAACAGGCAGGATTCAGAAAAGGCTTCAGCACAATAGATCATATTCATACAATAAAACAGTTGTTGCAGAAATATAACGAATACAATAAACAGATCTACTTGGCGTTTATCGATTACTCAAAGGCATTCGACAGTCTCAGGCACCAACACATATGGTGGAGTCTTGAACGACAGGGGGTCCAGAGCAACTACATAGAAATACTTAAAAGTATATACAAGTCCAGCAAGGCCAGTATCAAAATTGAAACAACAGGAGAATCATTCCCAATCAAAAAGGGTGTTCGCCAAGGCGATCCTCTCTCTCCTACGCTATTTAACACCGTACTCGAGCACATTTTTAGACAATTGAACTGGGACCACTTAGGTCTGAACATTAATGGAGCCCGCCTAAACCATTTAAGATTTGCCGATGATTTGGTGCTTCTTGAAGAGGACCCAGCAGCAATAGAACAAATGATGCAGAGCCTAGCAAGTAAAAGTAGAGAAGTTGGTCTGGAAATCAATGCCAGTAAAACAAAATTAATAACAAATTCAAGGGAAGCAGACATTATGGTAGATGGCAACAAGATCGAGTATGTCAAAGAATATATTTACTTAGGACAGATAATATCACCTTCAAATGAAATGACTCAGGAAATAAACAGGCGAATAGCCCAAGGTTGGAGAAAATACTGGTCACTGAAAGAAATTATGAAAAGTAAGGATTTAGGCAATCACATAAAAAAGAAAACATTTGAGACCTGTATTCTACCAGCTCTTACTTACGGCTGTGAAACTTGGTCGTTAACACTTCATCACAGGGAAAGGCTAGCAAAGTGTCAACGTGCCATGGAAAGAAGCATGCTAGGGTTAAGAATCAAAGACAGAGTCAGGAACATAGACATAAGAACAAGAACGAAACTCACAGATATCCTTACCCGGATAGATGTCCAAAAATGGAGATGGACTGGACACATGCTGCGCCACCCCATCGACAAATGGAGCAAACAAGTTACCCTCTGGCAACCAAGAGTTGGCAAAAGAAGTAGAGGTCGTCAAGTCAGGAGATGGGAAGATGGCTTGAAACAGACAGCGGGACCACTCTGGTTGAGAGTGGCAAGGGATAGGACCCATTGGAAGGAACTGGAGGAGGCCTATGCCAGAAGGCAAACCGAACTTAGGGACCTCTTGTAACCCTATGTTCAGGAATAAAAAGGCTATTATTATTATTATATTATTAACTTTGATATTCATCGTGAAACGCGATCTACTCTCT